>QTSX02004391.1:0-241215 GCA_014839935.2 Entomophthora muscae
TAAGTTCTATTCGCAATTTTGTCTTTGTATCTCCACGTACTTTGGCGCCTCTCTAGCCACGTCTAGTAGATATTATTCATTCAGGGCCACAAGGTAATTGCATAGCCTTCCCTGCCATTCTAACTGAGACTTAGTACAAATCCAATCCTAAGGTTAGTATTTCCTGTTGTGACTCTGTGCCGTGCCTCAGATCACGACATCATCCTTCAGTTGGGCAGCTACCATCATAACCTTCTGAGTGTTGTCTCTGAAGCTCTTGGGGTGGGCACATAACAGGGCGTTTATCATGAGCATTCCTTTTCTGAAGCCAGCCAAGTCTATTTTTGGCAGGTCAAGAAAGGTCATGAGGGCAGTAGTATTCTGGTTCAAGGTGGAGATGGTTACAGTCTGGACCTGGGATGGCTTGGCAATAATTTTTTCTTGGCTTTTGTTCTTTTCTTGTTTCTTGGTCATATAATGTCTTAGGTAGTAAGTTGAGGTCAAAAATAAAAGCATACAAGATGCCCCTATAATCAAAGAAGAATAGGGGCCCAGGTTTACTAGTTTTGATATGGTTGACATACTGTCACAGCCCATACCATAGTCCAGCTGGGCTCCCATAGGGGAGGCAGGCCAGGCCTGGAAAGCCATGTACACAATAGGCGCAATGCAGACCAGGTAGTTGACTGAAGTGGCTAGGGGGTGCCAACTCCCAGCATGGGGCATGACCTGGTTGGCCAGCCCCAATACTGTGATGTAGACATACCCCAACTTGCTGAAGTCCTGGGCAGTAGGCTCATTGGGCAGGGGGAGCAGCAGGAATCTCCTTCATAGTAGGCAGGAGATCCAGATGGTGGGGGTGGTAATACTGCAAGTCAAGAGTGCAGGGTGGATTGACTGAGATAGCAGGAGTATAACCAGGAGGATATGGGTAGGCAAGATTATATTGTGTTGTGGATTCTCAAATAGATGCAAAGAGAATAATTAAATTGGAGCAAAATTAGACAATTCCTGCAATAAGATAATGATTTCTGGGCATAAACTTTCTTTATTAAGATGTCAACAGTGAGGAGGGCTTCTCCTCCTAACGCTTTATACTTACTAGTAATTTTGTGGCCTTTTGTGCCACCAGGGAACTGATGGCATCAATTTCAGTTGAACTTATGATTTTCACTGGAATTTGCGTACTTGAACCAAGGGGTGGGTGCTCATTGGTTGGTATAACATAAACCTTTCTTGAACTGCAGCATGCCAAGGTGCCACAGTTATTTATAGATCCCACAAGCAATTGAGCGCCTGATTGCGCAATCAAACAATTGCGCTCCCAATGTACCATTTCCCAATAGTTGAGAGGCCCAAATTTGATAGTGGAATCAAAGCCAGGGATTTGAGGCTTGTGTGCCTCTCAAATCCTGGGCCATTTGTTAGTTGAAAGGGGGTTTTCTTGCTCTGGGAGATACTTTGTACAGGTTTCCAGAATGTGGGGTATTTTTGCCTCTAGGAATGCCAGCTGATTGTCAAGGGCATTCTGGGCCCTGACACCATGCAACAAGGGTACAGGACCCGCCAAAGAACAAGATTCAGACTACACTGTAAAGACTAGCTCAAGGAGCTTAAGGGCATAGGAAGCTTGGTTGTCTTTCAGGGAAATCCCATCATAGGAGAAGTATTGGAGGCACAGTTTTGCATACCATACTAGCTTTACACTAGGGATACATTAGTGTACAGTATTCTCTATTTCAGGCTTTCTTTAAGAGATAACATATGGAATTTCCAAGGCTAGCATTAGTATTGACCACATGACCACTGGTCTGTGGAAGTGCAGACTAGGGATTTCCTCCCACCAAAGATAGGCAACTATATCCAAGTATGGACCCTGATTGTCTTCTTGTACCTCCCTGGGAACTGAACCTACTTCACCTTTGTTTAGTTCTTTCAGAAGTTCTAATAAATTAGGGACTTGATATTCAGTTCTTGAAGCTGATACGTGCAAAGAACTCTTAGCTTTGCTAACAGGGCTTTTTTTTTTAGCAATAGTGTAAAGCTGTGAGGAAGTAGGAATACCAGGAGTTGCTATGAAACTGCTAGATGAGGTATTTAGCTTGTAAGATACCAAACTAGAAGAGCTATGCAAGGCAGCATCCATTTCACTGCCCAGTATCTCTTCAAACTTGACTTCTTCTGATGCAAGTACTGGCAAATTTCATGGCAAGTTGCTAGTGGAGATATTGGATTTTCCCTTTACGCTTTGCTAATTCTCCATTTGAAAACATCAGTATAACAGATTAATGGTTTTCTACTCTGCTTTGTGTGATTCACCTTATTGAGAAGGGTTGTACACTTTTTCCAGTAATGCCTAGTTTATAAGGTGGAATTTTTTTATGGTGATTGGTTTAAACTAGTTCTTACTGTGACTTAATATTGATCTATTAGGCTTGATGAGCAAGATGGCAGCTAGCATTCACACTCTAGATGAGAAATAGTTCAGCCAATCAACTGAGTTATGAGATTAGTCCATATTAACTATGATCATTTTATATGAAGTTAATATAGGGCTAAGATTGTAGTGGGATCAGATTATGAAATAGAGGATCCTGGTGTTTTATGGTGACTATCAATATCCTACTGTGACTGTACAACAGTCACTGTTGAGTATTTAGCTAAATAAATACTCTGAAATATAAATTTGCTCTGTTTTTGCTGTTTATTTTATATAGATAAGTTTGGCAGGAATTCTTCAGATATAGATTCCTGGAAACTTAGTATCTATATTAAATGAAAGAACAGAAGGCAAGATTGGCTGAATCAATCTTGGAGACTGGGCATCTCAAAAACAATTTAATTGACCAGGAAGGTTAATTAATTAATACATTGAAATATAATTAAAGAGGATGTAATTATATTGGTTAATTGCCTTGACAGTGTCAAGAAGTATGGTTAAGGTTAACCATAGGTAAACCCCCAATTTTGGGTTTAAAAAAACTGTGGTGGTGTCTTGTTTGAGTGTCAAAGCGTTTTAACAGGGTTTTGAAATGCAAGAACACCATTAAATGTAACATTAAATAAATAAAGTCAATGGTGTCTAGATATTCAGGTTTGATCAGCTGGTTCTCAGTTGGAACATTGATAGCTGAGTGTGGGGTTCCTGGTCACCAGCCCCCAAAGTGTGTCCTGGGTCATAGCCAGGAACTGGCTTGGAGGAGTCATCATTCTCTAACAGTGGTGAATGGTTGGTTAGGAGCTTATACTTGGCCTGCATAAGAGCAAACTCTTCCAGTACCTTCACAATCACTAGGCAAGCGCCTCCACCATACACTTGTACTTCAGCAGGCGCCAGCCCTTCTGTAGGCCAATACCAATCCTGTAATAGTATAGCAAACTCCCCCCAATAAACTCCCTTCATCTATCTGTCATCTTTAAGATGCCTAGTCACCTTTTCCCACTCCTCCTGGGAAGACTTACTAGAGGCAAACTTCCTGCACCCTAGGCAATAGGACTCCTTGTCCCCTGGGCTAGGATAGAAAATGTGGGGTAATTGACTCATAGAACTTATATTCTTTTTTAACATGGGAAATTTGGGTAGGGGTTGTAATAGGTGTTTTATTCACAGTCAGAAGGAAGATCCCCTTAGAAACTTTCTGATATATGGCCTTGGGATAGGGAATAATGAGGGTTTCAAGCTAGTACTTGGAGTCCTTTGACAATATATTGGGCTCCTTGTACTTGGTCTTTGGCTCCTGCTCCTTGGTTTTGGGCTCCTGCACTTTGGTCTTGGGCTCCTGTGTTCTGATCTTGGGCTTCTGCAGTCTGTTTCCAGCTCTGACTTCCTACTCTTGTCCTTTGGCTACTTCTGTAACTCTTGTGGCCTTTGTAATCCACTTGATCTGGTCCCTGAAGAGTCTCAGATAGCTCTCCCTTTTATAGCCCCTTGTTTCAAACCAAAAACCTCTCTTAGAACTCTGGTTCTTCAAAGCTTAAACTATCCTTTTTTTCTTCCTCTTTAATAAATTAAACTTTTAAACTTACTTCAGCCAATTAAAGCCCTGAATTTTCTGCTTCTGCTCCTCATTTTTAGGCTTTAACTCTTAAGTTAAAGCCCTTAAAACACTGATCAAATAGACTCTGGCTTGCAGCCAATCACACGCCTTGATTCAATGGTTTTGCCAAAAAGGTTTCCCCAGACAACTTTCTCTTGACCCTAGTTCAAACCCGAGGCTGTCTCGCTCCAGGTAAACAACTGCTCTGCGTTTTGAACGGTTTTGCTGTGATTCCCATCACGTTTCCCTGGCAAATCTTGAGCGCTTCCACATATGTTTTACTTAGGCAAATTTTGGCCCCTCAATTTTACAACGTTTCTCTGTATTTCTCTCAACGTTTTGCAACTTTGAACCCGCTTGCTCCTTGTCCTTTTGCCTCTCCTAGTTGTTCTTGGCAAAATTTGCTCTTTTGCCCTCATAGTTTCTCTGTTCCATTTCTGGCCTCTTTCTGGCCCCCTTCTTTCTCAATTCTTCCTTTTAAATAAATTTACAGTTTTGACAAACTATATGTTATTTTTTTCTCTTCTTTCTTTTTCATTATAAGATATTAAATTCTTTTTTAATCATAATCAGGAAGTATTTGATTATTATTTAACTGCTTTTTTTATCTATTTTCCTCTCACAAGACACTAAAACAGTTCTTCCAGCCTCTGTATCCAATCTGGCTAGTTCCTTCAGGTTATCTCCTGGTCCTGCACTCACATCCTCTCATCTCTTCAGTTCTTCAACACAAACTTCTGGTCCTTTGGCCCTCCTGTATTATGATCAGCTAGTCCTGCATCATAATCTTCTTGTCCTTCAACTTATCCTCAAGCAGTTCCTCTACAAATCCTTACTAGGAACCTCCTTTATTCCTTCTACACACTGAACCATATTGGTTCCCACAATTCAATATGAATTAACAGTCTGTCAACTAGCCTTCACTGTGATCAAACAGTCCCTCTTGCTAGTCTTCTCTGTTAATTCTGTGAACCACCTCAGTTCTTTATCTCAATCCCCATTACCAGAACTTGTAGACCCAGGCATGAGTCTATATTGAACTGGCGTTTGACTGGGCCCTCACAAGTGGCAATCTACTTAGACCATTCAACCATAGATCAATGTCTATGTGTTTTCTTTACTCACCCAGGTGATTAAGTCTGGGATTTCAGTTGCAGAGTAATTAGCTCTACTTCCCAGAGGCCTGATCACACCAAGTTCTGCAGCTTGCTTCCCCAAGCAAACCACCTTGATGACACCTCTGAGCAAATTTATGCCCTCCAATGCTCACTTTGGGTTCCCCCAAAGCTCCCATAGGGGCATAAACAAGCACACCCTATCAGTCTATTAAGTAGAATGCTTGCTCACAGACCTCCTGTAAGCGTATTAGGATACATAGAGCCCTCAAAGATCTTTTGCTCCCTAGCAGCCCACATTACCTGCCAGGGGTCCAAAACCTACTCCCCCCAGACAGACAAAGTTCCCTGCTTTCTATTTCAGTCTTCACCCTTCCAAAGCCACAGTTCCCTGCAAGGTGAAGCACTATAGCCCAAAGCAGCCAATTCCTTCTGCTGGGTGGAGGCAACATCTGCCTCTGGTAGTATTATGTTACCTACCAGCCAGGCCTTACTTACCCTAGTAGTCCCATGTTACCTACTAGGCTCACCCTACTTACCCCTAATAGCCCTATGTTACCTACTAGCTTACAGCATCATCAGCTAACCACACATTGTCACTCTTCAGCATATTGTATTTATTTGAAGCCAAATCAACCCTTGCATGTAAAATAACACACATGTGGATCACCACACTGAGTTTTGGAATGTGTATATTCCACAGGATTTTGGCGCTGAGAGCTGAGGAAGCTCCATGCCAAATTGATACATTGGGATGAATAGAGTCAGGTTACTTCTTCCCATTGTAGATTGGTTCTCATAGGTTGAGAATTTTTGGTGATCTTTTAGGTAAAGATCTAGGTTTGGATGACTCAAATGTCATAGACCACATGATATGAATCATAGATTGATTCAGGAACAGGAGGGGTTTTCAGCCAAATATGCCCCAAATGGTATATAAGCAAATGTAGCTAAATTTTAATAAAAATAATATTTTCAATTTCAATGCTTTCCTCTCAACTACTTTTTAATTATCATGTATTCTTTGCTATAATTTGAAAGAGCAAAATTTGGGATGCTTTGTGTAGAAACCGCTGCTGCTAGGAAGGAAGTTCCTACCAGTTTGCTCAAGGAGGCTTGGGCAAGTTTTGAGATCTCTAAGATAGCACCTGAATAATCTGTGGTAGAAGTGAAAGCGGCTTTCAAAGAACTATATTCCAACTATTTTGCCAAAGAGGGAACCCCTGCACAAGGAAATAGAATTTATGCATGGGATTCATGGAACTTGCTGTTATGGTTCAACAAAATTTTACAACAAGTGAAGGACAGAGCCAATTGTGAAATTGAGGCATTAAGAAGTAGGGAAGAAAAGAGTGTCAAAATTATGGCTTGTTGGCGGGATGACAATAATGTGTTGTCTCATAAAACTGACTCCCTGGAGGCAAAGCTCCTTGAAGCTTTGTCACAGGAAGTTAACAGTAATAAGAGTCAAGGGCAAGATAACAGCAAGTTTGACTAGTTGGACCTATATCTGTCACACCTACTTCTATATAACTCTTATACTTGATATCAAATAACAGATCAATTATTACATTTACATATATTATTATATACAATAGCTTAGGGAGTGCTAATTCTAGTTTTTAGTGATAAGTAGGTCATAATTTAAGTTAATTTTTATACAACATACATACAACCCATACCAAGAGTTGCAACAATGGGCCTAATATATCCTGGAATCACCTGATTCCTTTTGTTTAAATGTACTGTTTTGGCTTGAAGCAATCCTAGCTCCTGGCATAAAAACCCTGTGGAGTTTATCCAATCCTGATCCAAGCTGACATTGTTTTAACTGGGAACCAGCTGATCAAACCTAAATACCAGGACACCATTCTTGCATTTAGTTATTTTCCTTTAATCAATCCCTTGTCAATTAAATTAATGAAATTTTGCAGCTAATTAATTCTCCTTGCAGACAACATGTCTTTACTTGACATATTCAAGTCCGTTTTGGCCCCATGATTAAATCCTCATTAATCATATTTGATAGTGAATTCTTAATTAACCTTCAAGGATAACTATTTTGTGTTTGAGACACCTAGTATCTGATATTGGTTTGGCCAATCTTGTCTTAATCTTGCCAGTTGGTATGGCCTAACTAACAAGCCAATATTTTAACATTTATCCTATATAGATGCCAAGTTTATCTAGGAATCTTTTTCTAAAGAATCCCAGATAAACTAATCCATATCAAACAAATAACAAAAACATAACAATTTCATATATTTTGAAATATTTATTAGGCTAAATATTTGAAGTGACTGTTATAAAGTCACAGTAGACTCCTCTTCTGAGGCTGCCAAGCTGGCAGAAGCTATCTTCCAAAGCATGGAGATATCTCTACCTCTCTAGAGTGGTCTACAAAGAGATACCTGCCCTCTGCTGTACCCTAGAAAAGTGGGAAAACAAACTTGCTTCCTCTCAGGATATTCTTGCCATCCTGCCCCCCTTTGGACGCAATACCACTAGGGTAGAGGTATCTATACAGAAGATTAAAATCAAACCATCCTGGATACTGGGTTGCCTGTCAATGTGGTTTCTTCCAAACTCATAAAAAACTTAAGTTGGCTCCCAACTTAACCTACACTCAGTCATATGGCACTGCTAGCTTGTCTACCACATGGGCTATTGGTGCTTATTCTGCCCTATATTTGCAATTTGGGAAGCTACTCTTGTCTTTGTCCACTGTAGTACTCAAGAACAAAAGCTATGACCTACTAATTAGCACTAAGTTTTTAAGGGAGTACAATGACATCATCAACTTCAAAGAGGGGTATCTCTCTCTTCTGAGCTACACCATGCCTCTCATTTTTGAAAAGCCAGTTTAGCTCCCTGGAAAAAGCCTGAAGACATATGTGCTTAAATACCCCACAGGAATATTCTCCCTTAAATTCCAAATGCACCCTGCCAACTTGAGGTTGCCCCTGCCATCCTGCCTGGCTCAGGAAGGGTACCTCTAATTGCCCCTCACGCTTTCTCTATTCCCTGGGCTCCCAAGTCTTTGTAGAATTCCACATTTCCTATGAGCTGCCTATCAAGACTTTCATGGAGCTATACACCCAAGAGTCACTGGGCTGTAATGAACCACAACTATGACCTGGGATCTTGGATGTAACTCATAAGGAGCCTTTGCAGTTGTTACTTACCAAACTTACTGCTACTCTCATGCAGATGTCTAAGTATCAAGTACTTGGTCATGAATGTCTGCTTAGTGCTGCTGATGTTCATTCTCTTCACCTCTTTGGAACTTTTGCCAACTTAGCTCTGCCCAAAGAGAACCCTCTATCATATCCCTGTTCTCTTCTAAAGGCTTCCAAGAACTCTCTCATTACAACAATCAGAAGTTCTTGAGTTGCTAGACCACTTCATAAACATTTTTGTGCAGGGTCTAAATGATTATAAACTAGCTAAAGGGGTCATCTATCAAATTGACACTGGTGACACCCCTCTTCCAAGCTAAATCATACCATTGTAGCCTAGTAAAATATTCTCAAGTGTCTAAAGAGCTGAAACAACTCCTAGATTCTGGACTATTAGCCTCATCCCAGAGTCTGTGGTCCTCCCTCTTATTATCCTCAAGAAGAAGAATGAAGAGCATTGGATTGTGATGGACTATTGTCATCTGAATTCTCTTACTAAGAAAGATTCCTATCTGTTACCCAGGATTGATGATGCCCTTCAAAAATTGGGAGGGCCTAAATCCTCTTGGTCATGGATCTGGCTTCTGGGTATTGAAAGGTAGACCTTTCCTCAGCAGACAGAGAAAAAGCAGTCCTGATTACTTGAGAAGAGCTATTTGAACTTACATACATGCCCCAAGGGTTATGCAACGCCCTGACTACTTTCCAACAATCCATGAACTTCATCTTGAGAGATCTGAATATGTCTTTTGTGTTGGTCTACTTGGACAGCATCACAGTTTAAATATCTACATTCACTGATAACTTGGATTACCTGAAGGTTGTATTCACCAAGATCTACAAGGCTAGCCTCAAGCTAAAACCCTCCAAATGCTCGTTTTTAAAGGAGCAACTGGAGTTTCTGGGACATGAAGTCACTCAAACTGGTATCTGCCCAATTTCTAATAAGGTCAAGGCCATCAACAACATGCTCCCATCTACCAACTTAAGAGATTTTCATGTAATCCTTGGAAGGATGGGTTACTACAGCCAGCTCATCCACAACTTTTCTGAGCTCAGTGAACCCTTGGTATAACTATTTTGAGGGCCCATCTTCAAGTGGACAGCAAGTCAACAGTAATATTTTAATGCCCTCAAACAGAAGCTCAAAGGAGACCCTATTCTAGTATACCTGGATTACAACAAAGAGTTCATCCTTTACACAGATGCTAATGGGGTTTCAATGGGCGCAACCTTGGAAAAATTGGATGATAAAGATATAGAATACCCTGTTGCCTACTCCTCTTGTGTGCTTAAAAAATACAAGAAAAACTAAAGCATCACAGAAAAAGAGTGCTTGGCTAATCTACATGAAGTAAAACTGTTCTGCAATTATATCTATGGTACTCATTATACTGTGGTTACTGACCACTCTTCCCTTTTCTGGTTACAGAATCTAAAAGAATCTGAAGGGAAATTGACCAGATGGGCATTGCAGATACAAGGCTACAATTTCATGGCAGTGCACCATCCAGGAGCCCAGCACCAGAATGCTGATGGGCTGTCTAAAATGCCCATTTTAGCTATTCATCCTGCTGAGGCTGATTGACTGTGAGAGCTTATTGGATACCCCTCTTTTTAGGAAGATAAAACCAAAGAGACATAAATTGCATCACAAAAGCTTTCCTTAAACACCAAAAATTGAGATAATCAACTGTTCAAGAAGGTTAGTAATGTGTACTTGCCTTACATGCAGCCCAGTCTTCAAGTCTCCATAATACTCCAGGCTCATTTAGATACTAGTCATGGGGGAGTTGCTAAGACCCATGATTGGTTGAGCAAGAACCACTATTGGGAGAGCATGCAGGAGCTGATTTCAGACGTGCTAGCCTCTTGCCATTGGTGCCAACTCCAGCATGCTTGCCCTGCACACCATGAGTTTGAATTGGTCCTAACCAAACACACCTTCCATACAGTTAGTGTAGACACTGTGGGGTCTTTGCCTTGTTCCTGTTCTAGCTGCTGCTTTATAATGATTGCCACCAGTTATTTCAGCAAATGAGTTGAGGCTCAAGCTACCAAGGATATTATGGCTAAGACCACTGCCCAGTTTCTTCTACAAGGTGTGTTCTACTGACATGAATGCACACAGGTCCTACTATCAGATAACAATACCAAATTCAATACACAACTCATCACTTCTATTGTTGAGGCCATGGGTACCCATCAGTTTTTCTCTGCCTCTTAAAACCCCTCAACTAATTGAACAGTTGAGCGCGCAAATTCTTTTCTAGTGTCTATCATGAAGAAGCTTATCCTCTCAGATGCAGCTAACTGGGATGTTTTCTCCCTGCTGCCCTCTTTGTGTACTTCCTGAGAAGGCATCAAGTAACTGGAAAATTCCTTTTTGCCATGCTCTATGGGCGTGAAGCTACTACTCCCTTAATTTTGGGCCCTCCATTGATTTAATTTGATACCACAGTTAAAAATGAAACCCATGTCAAAGAATTGACTAACTGTCAGGAACTGTCAGGGATCCAGCCTGTGGGGGGTTCTTGAGAACTTACAGGCGGACAGCCTGCAGGTCCTGCGGGGAGGGACCACCACAAGATTGGAGCTAACTTTACAATATAAGATAATAATTTGCCCAGGAGGTGGCCCAGGGTCTGCTGGCAGGCACCATTGAATCATTAAGGCCAGTGAGGGTGATGTAAAACACCCCAAATATCTGAGTGGAGGTAGATTCATTGATTGCAACAAATTCCTGCAGGCGGTTGGACCGTGGGGTGAGAGGTGGTGTCATTGGAACTAAATATGCAGGAAGGTAGTTATACTTGTCACAGAACAGCAGGGGAGGTATGTTGACCCAAGTTCCTTCTCTGCCAACGGTTTCTGTCTCTCTAGTTCTGGCTTCTGAGCCGTAGATCAGGATTTTCTCTAGGATGAATTCTAAATACACTGGCTTGGGTGGGTATTCAGTGAAATGTACTGGGACAAAGGGAGCTCCTGGTGGACAATGTAGTTTGGGCAGTTGGTCTGCAGTTTCTTGGGGTTGATGGATGTGAGGTATGGAACTGCAGGGGGTAGACTGCAAATGCAATAGAACTAAAATAAAATATGAAATAACCTGGTTGAACCAAAGGTTCATGTCACTTTATTGCAATAATGGCAATGGGCAACTTCCTGGCGGTCCAGGGTATAAGTATGCCCATCTGCCATGGGTAAACTTTTAAAAACCTTTCTGGGCTGGATGATACTGTCTTCCATGGTTTGGAAATCATTGATGGCGTCCTTCCTGGAGGGTATCTCATTGGTTGAGTTGGAATGGGGAAACTCAAATTTCCCCTTTGAGCCTCAGGATTTGTCATCCTCAGGCAGCCCGCATTCTACAGAAAGCTTCTCCAATTCTTTACTAGGGGTGGCCCCAGTTATCTTGGGATTGTTGGTCAGGCCCACAGTCTCATTGACAGGACTAACAGGATCCTTTTGCAGGTGAGGCGTTGTTGCGTGCAACTCTGGGTTGATTGATCTTAGGAGTTTCTCTGAATTTGAATTTGGATCTGGTTTGAGCCCAGGAAAACGCAGACAGCTGGCCTGCAGGATATCAGGGTTCAAATCCTGTAGCTGGGATTTTATTACATGCATAGCTAACAAGAACTTGTCACTTGTCATAGGAACCCACCCTAAAGAGAAAAATCCCTGCATGATGGATTAATGCAGAAGAATTTAAACCGGTGATCATAGATCTAATTTGTAAGGGAACCATACCCAAATAAAATAGTTCCCCAAAAATTTGGTAACAATAATGGAAGGAATTGAAGCACCCCAGAAAGGTGTACGCTCCCAGATATACAAGCAAGAAAGTAGAAGCAGAGGGACAAAACAGACTGGTAGGATTGGGCTTGGCAAGAGCAGGAGCAGGCTTTAGCTTCTTTTTGATTAGGGAATTGGTAGAGAAAAATGAAGCAGCATACCATTTACCCAGGTTCACAGGCACAAATTTTTCATTATTATAGTACTCAGTATTGGTACCAGAACAAGGTCTAGTTCCATCTGTATGGAACCCTTTTGAAAATTGAAAGATTAAAAGAAGTATCAACCATTTGAACCAACTACCCAAAATTTGGAAAGATTAGGTGGTTTCATATTATAACTAAGTATCTTACAAAAAATAAAATATTAAAGTGTGGTTTAAAGTTTTTATTGATTGAGTAATGATTATAACCAAGGCTTTAAGGCTTATATAAAGAGGGAATATAGTTGTTGAGAAGGAAATATAACTGTTATGTTAGGGATTTAAACTTAAAAAAGTGCATACAACCTTCTTAAACTTAATTTAAACACTTAATTATTGTTTTAACAGTTTTAACTTAATTATTAGCTTGTTTATAACATAATATTGCAGTTAAATCTGTTAGGTCTTCCACATAAGTTTTAAACTTAATATCATAGTCATTAGATTTCATACCATGATTTTTGGAGCTTGTTAAGTTAATTAATCAGCTACTAACGTCAGAAGTGTTTTTGAAAGCATCTGATTGTCTAGAACAACTTAATCCTCCAACTTTATGCACGGATCTAGTATCACTACTTGAATTAATGTTTGGACTGGATTACATAGTCTGATCTAAAAAAATCTCAGGCTCAAGTTTTGTTCAGTGATCTGAGGCTTTGGCAGTGTTGTTTGAATGAATTCCTGAGCCCAATTATTGATTTTCCACAAACCCAACATAATAAAAAAGAGTATCTGTACTACTGATGGCAGAATCATCAGGAATAATGATCCTGACACTAACCGCATTATTGACATCCAAGCAACTGCTTACTTGATTGCTTATAAGGTTAAGAATTTGAAGGTACCCATATCCAATGTGTCTAGGGCTCCCCTTTCTGAATTTCAAGTGTGTAACCTAGTTCTTTATTATCAAGATTGTACTGGTGGCAGAGCCCAAAAACTGGATTCCCTCTGGTTCAGACCCTGTGAAGTCACCTACGAGAAGGGCTTTGAGTACACTGTGAAGTTTTTATCATCTGGCCATCACTTTGCCTGTGTCCATTCCAAGTTCCTCAGCAAATACCAACTCCCTGTGACCAATCTTGAGGGGGGATTTTGGAAATTGCGCCATCAATGCTATTTCAATATGGCATTCAAATATTGATATGCATAAAGAGTTGGTTGGTTTTTCCTTTGAGTTTGGAAATTTGTTCACCTTTTTTAAATAAGTCAACATCAATTTTCACCCATTCTGGATTGATATACCATTCCTCAACTGATCCTGGTATGATGTCAGCCCAATGTGACCCAATCAGCTACTCTGTCTACCTAGTGAATGATCAGCATGCTCAGTCTACTATTTAAGTAGAATCATTTCTCCAAATAAAGACAAGTTTATCCACATTTGTGTTGGCTTTTGTATTCTTCAAGATTTTTCTTACCTTTTTGCCAAAGAAAAAGTCTCTTTTCTTGTCCAGGAAATTAAGGAACACTCTCTTAATTTTGTCCTAAAAAGCTAACCCAAGACTAGCTTTGAACATCAAACTTTTTGTTATAAAGGTTTCCCATTGTGCCCTCTTGATTGTTGTCTCAAATAGCCAAACACAAAAGATATAGTTAATACTGTAAATTCAGAACCTAAAGGTAAAAATGCGGGGTTGTCAAGTTGTTTTTGCGTGAACTCACCAACTCAATGGAGTAATTTTCATCTCAGAACAACTTTCTTTTTTATATAAAAGGATGAAAAGTATTCCAGTAAGTTGGTGAGTTCACGCAAAAACAATTTTACAATCTCACATTTTTACCTTTAGGCTCTTAATTTACAGTAAAAGTCAAAGCAATTAAGTCAAGGGGCTTACTTTAAAAGTAAAAAGTTGAATTTGGGTAAAAATGGCTAGTTGGATCAAAAACTAAAATAGATAAATAGTTTTTTGGTAAAATATCTATTCACTCTAAAAAAAACTTACCCCATCCAGAATCTGCTGTAGGAAAAAAATGGGGCTTGAAATCAAGATTAGTATAAGAAAAAACATCTTACCTAAAGCATGATCTGCAACAGAAAAAAAATATATTTTCTAAAAAAATGTTAGTAATCAGAAAAAAGACTTACCCTGCCCAGGATTGGCTTCAGGTCAAATATTTGGATTTTTAAATCTAGGCTGGTAATTTAGTAAAAAAAATTTATCCACCACAAGATTTTCTATAGAATAAGTTTATATAAAAGAATTGAAGGTAGTAGTTTTTTTGGAAATGATTACTTGATGAAGTACAGGTTTATTTTAAAAAAATTAGTGATTAGAAGAAAACTTACTAAGTGTAAGATCTACTTCAGGGCAATTATCTGGTTTTTTAATCTAGGTTATTTAATTTTAATAAAAAAAGCTTTACCTAATCTTGATTGCTTTGGGGGTAAAGCTCCTATAAAAAAAGAAATGAGGTTAGTAGTTTGAGTGAAATGGTCACCTGATATGCAGCTTCAATTTTTAATTTTGAAATAAATTAGTTGTTTAAAATTTTTTAATTACCTCTTTAAGCTGAAATTAGCCTCAAAAATAAAATTTTAATCAGACTTTTAATCTTCCTGATGTTTTATGAGCTAAATAGTTAATATATGTATATTTCAAAGCTTAGCTTAAGTTTGAAGTGAATCTATTAAGTTGAACTGAATAAGTTAGTGTTGAAGTTGGGAGGCTTACCTTGATGATTAATCTAAAATCTAAAGTTCAAGATTATCTAATCATATTTGAATCATTGAATTCTTTGCATCAATAATTTCTGATGTGCAAATTGCAACATCAGACAGGTTCTGACCTAAAATAAAATCAATCAATCAAAATCATCAATGTCATATCATGCTCCAATGACAATATGTAAGTTTTATAATCAATTTTTGAATTTCTTACCTTTTTAGTCAAACCAGACTATTTTTAGTCTAATTTTATAATTGTTTAACTTTAAATTATACTGCTGCAGGTAGGAAAGCTATGAGACACTGCCAAGTGTCCAATAACTCCTCTTGCGTCAGCATCAAGCATTGGACTAACCTATTATTCAGGCGCAACACTACTGTTGTCAGCCTTGTTAAGACGTAAAAAAGGTAAGCATTTACAGAAAGAAACATAGTAAAAAGATTCCCTGTTGCAACCAAGTTCCTAGACTTTCCTGCCAATGTATCTCACAATACACATGGGGCGCTTGATGAGTCTTCTCTTGATGTGTCTAACAACATGAATCAATCTGATGACAATGTCAAACTGCGGGCACTTTCTCCTAATTAGGAGTGCTATAAATTTGATCTGCTGATCCTGCACAAGATATTTCTTGGCTCCAAACCCTACATGGAACAAGACACCATGCCACCCCCTTGTGGCCTGGTGGCTTTCCCCATATAGTATATTAATTGCAGTATTCTATAATAAACAATACCTTATTCTTATTATTCCTGTCCTTTCTATTAGACTGTTGTCTTCCCCAATTCAAATGCTGAATTCTCATTGGTTCAGTTGCAACAGTGGTAGCAGCAGTAGGTTCATGACCTACCTAAAGAGAAAATTCCCCCAAGTAAGGATGGAGTATGGGCCGTATGGCTACTCCCCACCAAGAAACCTTCCTGCCAATCCCCAAGGGGGACATCCTGGACAGGTACATCATCTATCAAAATCAACTGGTACTTACAAGTGTGTAAAATTGACTCTTCTTTGGGCAGCGCAACACTAGTGTCACCCTACCTCAGTCAGATCTGTCACAACGCATGCTCAACCTCCAGTTAGAAACATTTTCAGGTATCGTGAAAGGGGCTGACATTGTCAGTTGGCTCCACTTCACTAAAACCTGCCTCTGTGTATGTCAAGTACCTGAGCCTATGTGTGTTGCCACTGCTTCAGGCCACCTTACAGGACCTTCTGAAGTTTGGTTCACCACCTGGTCCAGCCAAGAGATGGAAATCACCTGGGCATCATTCAGGATGCCGCTCCTGCTACAGTGAGAAATTCTCGCCCATTGTGGTAGGGACTCCCCTTGTGGCTATCAAACAGACTGGGTCCATTCCTGAATATCTTGCTGCTGCCCCAGAAGCCATTACTGACAGGAACACCATGCTCCTTACCTTGATAATTAATGGGTTGAAACCCCATATCTTCAAGTGGGTTCCCGTAGGTTGTTCCACCTCCATTGATGACTGCTATAAAGCCATTGCGGAGACTAATAATCAGACTTCAATGGGTTTCTGCCGCTCCAATGACGCACCACTCCAACCTTGTCCCACACCTGGCAGTGCTCACAACCAAGTAGGTTGCTGCCAGCCATACCAACAGGAAAATAGGGTTAAGCACCCCCACAAGGGGGAACTCCAGTTAGCACAAATTGAGGACCTGGGAAAAGCCTGGGGGTTGTAGTTACAAGAGGTTCTATAACCTCACTTGACCCTCACTCTTAATACCTCCTAGAAAAGAACCCCTGCAACTACAATGTTCACAAAGTTAAAACCCTTGATATCTTCCAAGTTCATAACAACAACCCCATACTCCAAGCCAGTCACTCTCTCAATAAAGTAACTTGCTTGGCCTATCCCTTTTGTTTCCGTGAGAACACCCACAAACTACTGGTAGATACTGGGGCCAATCACACTATAGTTGACCAGACGGGTCATTATTTTAGGGATTGTGCCATTTTCTAATGCACATGCTGCTCAAGTCGCAGCATAACACAGTTCAATTTTGAAAAAGTAACTAATTACACATTTTATATTTAAAACATTAATAACTCAGTGAAAAATTAATTTTTTTTACATTGTAAACTATCAAAATGAAGCTAAGGATCTCATCTTTCTATTGATGTAAAAATTTTAATATGTATAATATACTCAATATTAAAGCAAAAGTAATTTAAAAGATTATAATCCAGATTTTATTACATGATTCTATCTAATGATATAAAGTAGATCACTTCAAAGCTAATAAAAACTCTTTTTTAATAAAAAAGTATCTTTTTTAACGAAATTAAAGATAAGATTCAGAGCTTTATTTTTGCATTTTATTTTATTTAAAAAGCTCAATTATTTAGGATTTTATGGCAGTTTGAATTTAGGATGTTTTTATCACTGTTTAGATTAATTTTAAGGTTCAAGTGAGCTTTGAACCTCAAATCAAGCATTCTTTAAATAGAACTCTTTAATATTTTATTAATTTAAAAATATGCGGAAGAGTTACACTTAACTGAATAATCATTTTAATTGATTTATATTGATTACAAAGAGGATATGATGTAATAATGATGCTTAGCTGCTTCACATATATCACTTGTGCATGAAAACTGGGTATTTAATTAATTCTGCAAATATAAATTCAAGTTCAAACCATAGTAAAAGTTATCACACCATTTCATTCAGAATTGTGTCATTTAGCTTGGTATATAAGAGCTAAAGCACCACAAAGCTTCTAATCCAAAAGACCCCATTCAAAGGCCACATTCTGTTCAGAACTACTCCATCATTAAGGCACATTTCAGAGATCTGACCTAATTACAGATTCAAAATTCTACCATGTCCTCAGTTAAATTTACTTCTGCCATGCTACCCTTTTTTCCCTTGGGAGCTTCAACAAAAAGAGAAAGAATTGCAATATTAAAAAAGGCATTCCTCTTTATTGCTGGTGATGATCTTGATACTTTCATCAAGCACTTCCTTACTCAAACTGAATTTGGGAGATCTTAGTTCCTGCCAACTATTCAAAATCAAAAAAGTAATGAGTTTATTGAAAACTTAAAGGATCTCATGAAATCTTCTCCCCAAAAACATCTCCCAGCCTTGCAATCTCTGGTTACTTCCAGTTACTCTTTAAAAGAGCTTAATGATATGGGGTTTAATATAACCAAAAGTGAGTTTAGATACTCAAGAAAAATAAATAAAAATAAAAATGTAAGCTTAAACAAAAAAGCCAAAAAACAATAAATATTCATTAAAAAAAGAAATAACTAAAAAAACAATTAACAAATTGCTGGAAAATTCTTTTGAAGCAAGCCAGTTTACAAAAAAAGTGCCTGAAATTTTTTATAAAAATATAGAAAAAGAGATGAGTAATTACTCAACTGAAATTAAATACTCTCTACTTAAAACTAAAAAGAAATATATGAAAATATGAAAATAAAAAATGAAATTTCAGTTTCAATTTCTACTTACTATAAATTAATTCCTAAAAATATAATAAAAAGTAAAAAACAAACCAATATGTGCAATATTTGTAATTTAAAAAATTCACTGGAAAAAAGAAGGAAGAATGTGAAAGTAAAAACTTACCATTACCAGAATCTATAGACAATGACTTAAAGACTATTAAGCAGCACCAAGACGTTTATGTTCATCAAAATAGGGAATATAAAAAAGATATTTATGAATTAGATGATGAGTCTTGTGTTATATTTATAGATTATAAGGAAAACTTAAAGGTTGGAAGTGGTCCAATTGAGACCAATAATTGTTTTTATTCAAAAAAACCTATCTCATTATTAGGGTTTGCATTAGTTTTTAAAGAAAACAATAAACCCAAATATGAATATCATGATTTTTTGTCTCAAATATTATCACATGATTCTTTATTTTCAGGTGAATGTCTAATTAGTCTTTTTAAATTAGATATATTTAAAAAAATAAAAAATATAAAAGTGTGGACTGATAATGGAAATCATTTTAGATCATATGAATTTTTATATTACTTATTTAAAGCGGCACCTAAATATATTAAGGGTTCTATAAAATATAATTGTTTTGTTGAATGTCATGGAAAAAGCTTGTTGATGGCCACTTTGGTGTAATATCAAAAATATTAAAGAAAAAAGAAAATGAGCTTTATATTAAAAACATTAATGATCTTAAAAATATTTTTGAGCAAGAAGAAAAAAGAAAAAAATTATATAAATCAGTACTATCAGGCTCAAATATTTCTCAAAAGTCATTCTTTTATATTTATGAAAGAAAAGTTAGGCCTATAAAAAGAGAGCTTGAAGTTAAAAATCTGCGCATCAATCTTTCATATTTGATGATAGATGAGAAGTTATACACTTCACCTCTAACATTTGAAAGTTTATCAGAATATTCTGAGATAACTTATCATTTGAAATCACGTGATGATACCAGAGAAACAAAAAAATCAGAATATGCTAGTGATGTATTGGGGCAAGTTCATGAAGTAGGGCAACTTAATAGAGGGTGTATTTTAAATAGAGTTATCAGTCTTTCAAAAACAACAACCTTTTTTTCTGAAACAAACTAAGAATATTTATGATGAGCCAAAGATAGGGTAATAGCACTTATAGCTTTGGGGCTGCTATTACTCTCTCATGCAACTCATCATAAATATTTTTGGTTTGTAGTTTGTAGTAGCACTTAAGATATTTTCAATAATACTATAAGTTGCACTTTTTGATTCTAAAATTGATGACTTATTTTTTTAAAAAAATCATCTAAGCCCAAGATCAATTAAAATTTTGGGATTGGTTGTATTTTAATCTTTCTGAATAATTAGAATATGAATAATGTGATTAAGTTATAAAATAATCAATCTGGCGCCTAGGCATAACAAGAAAAATAATGACCCAGACGTTTGCAGACGCTCAACAACTAGACCAAGTGCCAAGCAGGTTCAAGGCAGTACAAGTGGCTGATTCCTGCAGAGTGGCAATTACCTATGAGATAATACCCTTCTCTGTGAGAATGGGGAACATCCAGGGTAAGCCCTCTGGACCAATCATGGCAGGGCTCAGCCACAATGTCATTGCTGGCCTTGACTGGCTTTGCCACAACTGACCCTACATCAGCTGGGATATGTCTGTAATCACCCTCAATAGAAATGGGGTGGGTTTTCAGATATTTCCCGTCAAAATGAGCAAGTTGCTTCACAATAATGTGTTTGTCAGAATAACAGAAACAGGCCCATATGATTTCAAGGGGAAACTAGACTTCAATCAATGCTCAGTCAAAGTTATCTGCGCAGAACCACCTGCAACCCTCCCCTTGACTACTCTACCTCCACCAGCACTTGCTGCCCTCCTCAAGGAGTATAAAGACGTTTTCAGTGAAGCACTGGACCAAATACCCCCTCCCCAGGAGATCCAGCATGCTGTACAATTATAAGGGTTGCTCCCCAAGGCACGTCTCCTCTATTGCTTGACATCAAAAAAAGATGAAACCCTCTGTCAGCACCTTGTAGGCGCACTTGATAAGGGCTTCATACGCCCCTTGCTTTTGCCATACAGGGCTACTGTCTTCTTTGTAGCCAAGAAGGACGGGTCCCTTTGCTTAGTCACAGATTACTGCACCCTAAATGAGGTGACAGTTAAGAATAAATACCCCTTGCTGTTGATTGACAACCTGCTTGACACGCTTGTGTGTGCAAAGGTCTTTAGCAAGATTGATATCACTGCAGGGTACAACCAGGTCTGCATTGCACCAGGGGATGAGGAAAAAAACTGCCTTCCGTACACGCTATGGGTTATTCAAGTTCCAGGTCATGAACTTTGGAATGACCAACGCTCCTTCCACCTTTGCCATGTTAATGAAAAAAGCATTTGAGGAATTGATTGGAAAGTGTGTTGTTGTGTACCTTGACAACATTATTGTCTTCAGTCAAAATCAAACCACACACCTCTAACACCTCTGTGCTGTCCTTGACACCCTTCATAAAAACCAGTTGAAGGCTAAGCCTTCCAAATGTGAATGCCTCAAGTCAGAGCTCTTGTTTCTTGAGCACACATCTCTGCCCAAGGAATAAAGCCTGACCCTGCCAAAATCAAGGCAATCACCAGTATGCCACCTCCCAACAATGTTGGTTGGGTGTGTACATTCTTGGACATGGTTGCCTATGTACGTAGATTTATCCCCAATTGCGGAGAACTTATTGCACCTCTCACCAAGCTCCTGAACACTAAATATCGCTTTCATTGGACTCCTGCCAGAGATCAAGCCTTTGAAACGTTGAAGCAGAGGATTACAACTGCACCTGTATTACAGTTTCCCAATTGGGACCACCAATACAAACTTGAGACTGATGCCTCTGACAGGGCCATAGGAGGCATGTTATGGGTAGACACTGACAAGAGTGTCTCCCTCTCTGTGGCATATAAATCCAGGAAGCTCACTGACTCAGAACAATGTTACCCAATTCATGACAAGGAGTTAGTGGCAATTGTGCACTGCTTCAAGAAGTGGCACTGTTACTTGGAAGGGGCCACCTTTCCATCTCATGTCCCAATGGACCTTAAGTTGCTCCAGTATTTCAGCACGCAGTCCCACTTGACACGCTAACAGGCAGGCTGGGTCAAGCACCTATCTCCTTATCAGTTGTGTATAAAATAAAAGCCTGGGAAAGAGCTTGTCACAGCAGATGCCCTCTTAAGGCTCTAAGTGGCATTCATCACCAGGGACAACGGTTTAGACCCATATTGGCCAATGCTTTACCTACGCCTTGAAGCAACCCACTATGAAGGCCTTAATTTGGTAACCATCTCCAAGCTGAAGGACAATGAAAATCAGTTCACTAACAATGCAGGCAATGTCTGCCGCCGCGCAGAGACAGGAGAAAAGACACCCTATATTTCCATCACACAGAGAGGTGATACCATAATACACTACCACTGCACCTTGGGCCATGTCAGAGAATGTAACCTCTATAAAATCATGAAACATAAGGTTTGATGGCCATGTATGCGCCAAGACATCTTGGATCTCCTCAAAATATGCGTGTTGTTAAAAGAACACGTCTAAACCTGTACCCCCTAAGTCTGACTAGCCCATTAAGGCCATGGAACCCTTTGAACAGTGGGCCCTTGACATTGTTGGACCCCTTCTCAAAGACAGACTTGGGAAAAATTCATCATCACAGCCATCAACTACTTCACCTGTTGGCCATTAGCATGAGCAATCACTAATCACACTGCCACCACCATCACTTGCTTCATTGGCAAGGAAATTGTGGCCCGTTTTGGACAACCTAAATGCCTTATTATGGACGGGGGTGCCAAGCTTGTTGGACATGTCATGAAAGTGTACTGTACCAAAAATGCCCTACAACAAATAGTCATGACTCCATACCATTCATAAGTCAATGGGTGCGTAGAGCAATTGAATGGCTCACTGGTCCAACTTATTGCCAAACTCTTACAGGAACATCCTAATACTGCGTGGACTGAACATCTGCCCACTGCCCTGCTCATTTTACAAGCAAGAATCAACAAGGGCACTGGGTTCAGCCCCAGCACCTTGGCCTTTGGGACACCCAATGGTTTGGCAGGAGTAGAACAATGGAATTTACAATCCATGGTTCCTGCAAAACCCCCTTGTTGCATACTCCTTCCCTGAGCCAGCGGCGCGCCAAGGCCTAAGACGTTGAGCACAAGCAAATTGAGGGAGAGACAAGATACCTCAAGGCCAGATACACTGTAGGTGACTCTGTTTACGCCCTCAACCCCAATTTGGCCAAATTAGAACCCAACCAATTAGAGCCCTTCAAGATAGCCGCAGTCTATGACAACCACACCTATCAGCTTGAAGATGCCCAAGGAAACACCAAAAAGCTTCACCACAATTATTTGCGCCCCTGTCACACCATCCTCACACAAAAGTTGTTTGTGCAGACCTTCCCAGATCTCCTGGAAACTCTGATCCTGGTGTCTGACAACAAGCAGGGGGCAAGGGGGGTGTTGCAACCAAGTTCCTAGACTTTCCTGCCAACGTATCTCACAATACACAGGGGACGCTTGATGAGTTGTCCCTTGACGTGTCTAACAACATGAATCAATCTGATGGCAATGTCAAACTGCGGGCACTTTCTCCTAATTAGGAGCGCTATTAATCCAACCTGCTGATAACACACTTGTTATTCCTCATCTCCAAACCCTACATGAAACAAGCCATCATGCCATCCCCTTGTGACCTGGTGGCTTTTCCCATATAGTATATTGATTGCAGTATTCTATAATAAACTATACCTTATTCTTATTATTCCTGTCCTTTCTATTGGACTGTTGCCTTCCCTAATTCAAATACTGAATCCACATTGGTTCATTTGCAACATACCTAGTAACTGATAAAGTCCTGAGTCAACCAGCAGCATGACAGGTTAAAGATTAGCCAAGAGAAAATTTTAACTTTTTAATAAAGTGTGTGTATGCACATGAACCAATGTCAATTCTATTTTTTGACAAGTAAAAACTAAATTTTGAATGAACCATGTTTGTTTTTAGATTATATTCTTTTTCTTTCTTACACAAATAGCCAATATTTTCAGTATAAATCACATATTATGCCATATTTTAGACTTTTTTTTAAAAAAAATTTACAAGAAAAGATGCAATAGAAATATCAGTCTTTAGCCAATAATTTTTTATTTCTCTCACTATTTTTGCTTTGAGACCTTGCACTTAAATAGAGGCCACAATGAGAATTTCTTGGTAATTTAAAAAAGACATGGAGAAAAGTGTATTTTTTGTCTGCCTCACTACCTAATCTTTCTAAACTTAAGACTAATGGTGTCAGGAAGCCAGGCATAGGTGGAGGCATTGGTTGACTTGGGATGGAGTACAGCCGGGCCAGTGGGTAATGCCCACCATAGGATGGGTGCTAACATGATAATATAGGATACAGATTGTCAAAGCAAGGACCAGGGCCCTGAGATGGGCACCATAGTGACTACCATTCCCGTCAAAGTAATTTAGAGTACTCCAAACAGTTGAGTGGATGTGGTCTCTGCGGCAATGGGGGGATCCATTGGGCGGTCGGGTTGCAGGGTTAAAGGCGGAGTCATGGGGACAAAGTATGCCAGTAGATAATTGTAATTGTCTTTGAACAATAAGGGTGGCACCTTGATCCTCTTTCCTTTGCGTCCTATGTATTCAGTCCCTCTAGTCCTTGCCAAGGGATCAGCAATGAGGATGGTCTCCAAGTTATACTTCACGTAGGCGGGGTTGGGCAAGTATTTAGTAAAATGCACAGGTCCAAAAGGGCTCCAGGGGGACAGTATAATGCCTGGGAAGGGTTGGAAGATTGGTCTCTGGAGGGGGCGGTTGCCTGATGGTTTACTTGTCCAGAGTTAAGATGAAATATCACTAAGACTAGATAAGGTAAGATTTGTTCAAACCAAAGGTTCATAAAACTTTATTATCAAAAATGACAATATGGTCATCACCATACTGCTGGGGCTTTTATATCATGAGTTTTTGCTTCTTCCATTTTTGCAGGGTTCAGGTTTGCAGATAAGGCACTGGCAGGGCATGGATCTTGGCTTAGAGTCTTGAGGGCAGCAGATCCAGGCTGTGCCTGCTCTGGTGAACAGAAGTGGCAATGCTTGTTTTGCCGCTACTGTTCACCACATCACCTGAGCAGTTCAATTGTACTATCCATTCTGAACAGAAGACTGGCAGCTGCTGGTAGTCATTGGCAGAGTTAGCAGTAGGTTTTGTTTTAACCTCTTTTATGCGAGCTACAACCTCTGCATAGGTCTGAATCTTTGGTGGCGCAAGGTTGGCAGCAATCTGGTGACCATTTGGGTAATTGTCCTTGGGAGACTAGCGGGTCTCAGAGTAACTCCTCAACTCAGGTTTGCAATTTAACAAGTTGGCGGGTTTTTGTTCACTTTGTGTGATCTGAGTAGTCTTTGGAGGGTCAGAGTTTGATTCCAGGGTCTCCAATGTTGATTTTGAACTTCCAGTATTGACACTTGGCAGGTTGGCAGGTTTTTGTTCCTCCTGGTTGGTATCAGCTATCTCTGGCAGTCCAGGGTTTGACCCAACTGGCAGTTGGGCGGTCTCCTGTCTACTCTGGTCAACATAAGGCTTTTCCTGAGACCCAGGGTTTGATTCCCAGGTTTCCAATACAAGTATTGAAATTTCATTCATGACATCATCATCTTCCTTCCCAGGGGCCCCTTCCTTCTTAGCCTTCTTTGCAAGATATTGTTGAATGGCCAGCTGGGCGTTAGGTAGGTTGTTTAACGGTTCCCATGTGCTTTCCTCGGTCGGGTATCCCCTCCATTTAATGTAGTACTGTGGCGTTTTATAGTGGGTGTGATCTCCATGAATATATTCAGCTTTGTATTCTTCAAAGCGTCCTACTTGGATGGGAGGAGGGTCATTTTAAGTTTCTGGTGGGGTAGGTAGTTTCCTTCTTTCTTTGTTGTAACTGTGCTGTTTTAGAAGAGTTACAAGGGGAAAATATTTAGAAACTAGATAAAAATCTTTATTGAGAGATATTAATTATATAGTCATTGTGAATCAAGGATAACAGGAACATGATTTTGTTGATCACACAGTTGGATGGTGAAGGGGGTGGCTGATCCTGGTAATGAGTCAAGCACCAAAACAAGGTATCCACCATAAGGGATCATTGTTTGTTCATGTTGTTGGATTTGGCAATTCAAGTTGACTTACTAGTCTGGCTTCAAGTGGCTAGGTAATCAGATTGCTGATCACAACCCCGCTTTCTCAGAACCTTGCTGGCAGGTTGAGCCTGTTGTTGCAACAACCCCCAACTGAAGGTTGGCCTCCTCTGGGGGTAGGTTGTCAGGGAGGTTGTCAGGAGCCCGGGCGCCATACTAAACTAACTGTTGTTCTGTGGTAGGCAGGGCAGTTTTGCGTTGTTTTTGTCTTGCTTTGAAGGGTCTCAGGAGATCATGATGTAGGGGTTTGGCTTGTTTGCGCTTCCTGAGTCCCTGCACAAGGTAAGTGTTTTTTGTTGACCTTTAGAATGATTTCTGTACCTACTTTCTTGGGTTGTAGTTTGCTTTTATCAACGTTCATGACCCAAAATTTGTCCCCAACTTCATGTCTATCTTGGATAGGAACAAAGATTTTTTGCAGATGTTCATTTTCTTTTTCTTCTTTCTTGCTGTTGGCCTCTATAACATGAGGGTCTGAACGCGGGGGGACTTTACTTGAAATTTCCAGTTTTGGTCCTGTTAATGCTTTAATAATATATTTGGCTGTGTGCTATATACCAACTCAAAAGGGCTTTTTCCATTGGATCTGTTCACTTGGGTTTGGCACACAAGTAATGCATTTGATAGCTGCTTATACCAGTCTTCAGGTCTCCCAGCAGTGAGTTTGGCTAAGGCTTGCACAAGGCTGCCATTAAGCCGCTCTACACGTCCATTGGCCTTTGGGTGGTATGGTGTTGTCACGGTATGTTTGTCCCCATTTTTAGCAAGGTATATGTTGTTGTTTTTGGAGGTCAATTCTTTCCCTCCATTGGTTATCAGGAGTTCTGGCTTTCCAAACTTGCTGATTATCTCTCTTCCTATTAATTGTTGTACGTCATTGCCAGTGTGCGCCTTTACTGCTTGGGCTACTGGCCATCTTGTAGCAAAGTCTATGGAAGTGATGATGTATTTCTTATTGTTGTGTTTCTCTTTCATGGGGCCAACAAGGTTGAGGGCCCACACCTTGAAGGGTAGTTGTGTGCAGATGGGTAGTACTGACTTTGGAGCAGCTTTGCTTTTGGCAAATTTCTTGCATACCTCACATTGGTCTAGGACTTCCTGAACTTCACAATACAGGGTTAACCACCAGGACTTGTGTTTAAGGAATTTGTATAGGTTTTGGCTCTTGGTGTGTCCAAGGTCTCTGTGATATTGTAGGATGGTGTCTACTTGCTGGTGCGTGGGGATATGAGAGATGGTAGTACCGTCAGACATTTTTCTGTGTAAGGTCCTAAACACGTCAGCAAATAGGTATTTGTTTTTGATGACTGTTCCCTTTGTTATGTTGGTTGTACCAGGAGGGAAGCCCTTGTCTTTTGTTTGTAGCACCAAGAGAGGCCAGTCTGGGTTAAGACCATTTTCCCCTCTTGTGGCACAGACATATAGGCGTGAGAGGGTATCTGCCATGGAAAGCTCAGGACCAGGTTTGTACTGTATGAGCATATTGAATCTCTCTAAGAGCTCCATCCAGTGGGCTTGGCGGCAATATAGATTTGCTTGGGTTTTGAAGTATATGAGTGACTTGTGGTCAGTTAATGCTGTGAATTCTTCCTGTTGTTCTAGATAACAACACCATTTGACTAGGCAGTATACAATGGCCAGCAGTTCCTTGTAATAGATAGGGTATTGACACTCCCCATCTGTCAACTTTTGTGATTTATAAGCTATGGGCAGGAAATCACCATCATTATTTTTGATTTGTAGTACTCCCCCAATGGATGCATCTGAGGCGTCAGTTTCCATTTGGTATTCCCTGTCATGTTTGGGGTATTGTAGGATAGGAGCTGTTGTGTGCTTTTCCTTGAGACGTCTAAAGCAAAGGTCACATTTGGGGGTCCACACAAACTTGGATTTGGCGCCTGTTATGGCGGATAAGGGGGCAGTCAAAATGCCACAGTCAGGTATGAAGCGGCATACATAGGCCACCATCCCTAGGAAGGTGCGGAGTTCCAACTTATCATTGGGTGGCGACATCTTGTAGATGGCCTGTATCTTTTGACTATCACATTTGATTCTGTCTTTTGAGACTATGTGTCCCAGGAAAGGTAATTGCTTGCGGAAGAACTGGCACTTGGAGGGCTTGGTCAACAGTTTGTGTTGTGCCAGGGTAGCAAAGACTGCCTCTAGGTCTTTGTGGTGCTGTTCCACCAATAAACTGTAGACAATGATGTTGTCTAGGTAGACTAGGGCATGCTTGCCTATGTGCGGGGCAAACACCTCATTCATGAAGGTCACAAAGGTGGAGGGGGTGTTTGTCATGCCAAAGTTGAGCACCACACATTCATATGAGCCATATTTAGTGTGGAAGGCTGTTTTGGGGATGTCTTCCTCCTGAATAAAAATCTGGTTGTATCCTGCAGTCAGATCAATCTTGGAGAAGACTGTGGCTCCTCCCAAGGCATCAAATAGATTGTCAATCAGTGGCAGTGGATAACAATTCTTGATGGTAACTTTGTTTAGGGCTCAGCAGTTTGTGAACAGACATAAGGTACCATCCTTCTTGGCCACAAAGAATATGGCGGCCCCAAAAGGAGACTGTGAGGGGCGTATAAGTCTTTTCTCCAATGCTTCCTTGAGGTAGGCGCGTGAGGCGTGGGGCGTTGTCTTTGTTCAGGGTCAACCTGTAGATAGCACGCACTTTGGGTATAGCTCCTTTGAGTTGGATGGAGTGTTGAATGTGTTTCTCTGGGGGCAACCCAGGTAGAGCTTCTTTGAAGAATTCTGGATTGCAGGCCACAATTTTGCAATCCTGAGGCGTGGAGGTATACTGGCAATCCTTGAAGTGTATGATCTTGTACTGGCAGGAGTCCCAGTCAATTGCCTTCAGGTTTTCCTTCTTGTCCAGGGTCTCTGTGATGCGCACAAAGACGTGGTTGCATAGGAGTTGGTCCACTGAGTCAGGGTAGATCTGGTGGTTGACACCTTCACGCTTAATGGTCAAGACTGAGGTTGCCCAGTCTACGTAAGGATTCTTCTTTTGTAACCAATCCAACCCCATTAAAGTGTCAAACTTTGGGAAGTCAATGATGGGGCCTTGGATGGTGGAGTGGAGGTTCTCAAGCATGACAGAGAAGGGGGAAGTTTCCCTTGTCACAGAAATGTGATATTCATCAGCCAGGACCATGCTTTTAATCTGCAAAGGACTAGTGGCTAGCTTGAACTTATCTACAAAGCTGCTGTTGACTAGGGTTTGATCCGCACCCAAGTCTGGGAGTTAAGAGCCTGTGTAACTGCAAAAACAGAAAAGATAGGACATCAGTTTATTGAAATGTCTGGCAATGGCGTACAGTACTGGGTCCTGCAAGGGTACTTGGATCATTGGACATTAGTCCACATCCTTGGGTTGGTAATAATCATTGGGCAAGTTGGGAGTTGTGTGGGGAGAGCTTGGCTTGCTTAATGCTCTCCCCAGGCTTTTCCCTCATCTTGATTGCCTTGTGTGGCAGTGATACAGAAATGAGTACAATTTGACTGGCCATTGTTTTCATTCCCATGTCCATTTGAGCTTGTCAGTTTATGGTTGGTGTTATTCCTGTTGCTTTCAGGGGGTGATCAAGTGGAGCGCTTGCCTGTGTGAGAATCCTTGGGTCTCTCTTGTTTTCCAGTTTATGCCTTATGGAAGGCGCTGGATATTTGTTCCGCTTTCTCTGCTTTGCAGTACAGGCTCTGTAGGTTGGTCACTTGGTCCAGGTTCATGTGTCTCATTACATGCAACCTAAGGGTGTCATAGTACATGAGATGTGTAGCTGGGAGGTCAAAGGCCATATCAGTTAGTGCACAAAGTTGGAGTTCCTTGTAGGCGCAGATGAGTTCCTTCACAGTGCCTGTCTGGGTTAGGTTCTTTACTTGGTGTATGATCACAAGTGCTGTGTCCTTAATCACAAAACTTCTCAAGAAGTCTTGCTTGAAGGTATCCCAGTTCTTATCAGCGTGTTCTTTGTGCCACTTGTCACACCAGGTGCCAGCATTGTAGGTCAGGCAGATGGAGATTTCCGCAATCCAAAATTGCTGTGGGCATTCCATCTAGGCCAGTTTGCTCTGGGAGGACTGGATTCATGCAGCAGTGTTGTTGTCGTTGGCCCAGGCAAAAAGTTCCAAGGCAGCACTTTGCAGTCTTTGGGCTACATAGACAGGCACGGTGTTTTCATTGGTTGGTTGCAGAATAGAGGAGGGAGCCTGAAAGAACCCTTGTGCAGACATAGTGTTGAAGGAAGGTAGTGGAATAACTGTGTTCTGGTACAGGGCAAAGCCATCAGGTATCTTGGCCCCAGGAGTATACAGAGTCCAGTCCAGTGGGAGGCCAGACATAATTCTTTCAAGGATTTGTTGGCTGCGGCAAGTACGGGCAACAGGCGGAATTTTACAAGATAAGGTAGGATGGAGAACTTACCTGTGCTACCAATGTTGTAACTGTGCTGTTTTAGCAGAGTTACAAGGGGAAAAATATTTAGAAACTAGATAAGAATCTTTATTGAGAGATAGTGATTATATAGTCATTGTGAATCAAGGATAACAGGAACATGATTGTGTTGATCACACAGCTGGATGGTGAAGGGGGTGGCTTGATCCTGGTAATGATTCAAGCTCCAAAACAAGGTATCCACCATAAGGGATCATTGTTTGTTCATGTTGTTGTATTTGGCAATTTGAGTTGACTTCCTAGTCTGGCTTTGAGTGGCTGGGTAATTGGATTGTGGGTCACAAATCCGCTTGCTTGGAACCTTGCTGGCAGGTTGAGCCTGCTGTTGCAACATCTTGAATAGTAGTGCACGGTTGAAGACATTATATATTTTCCACAAGGGGTAACTCTAGTTTGAATGCTAATTTTTTCACTAGCTTGGTGATCTTGTAAGAGCCGCCCCTTTGGTGGGCTAACTTCTAGCAGGGAACTGTCAGAGGCACGTTTTGTGAATCCAAGTATACCTCATCTCCTATCTTCAATGGTTTTCCAGGAATCCTTTTTTTGTTGGCAAAAGCCTTGGAAGTTTGGACAGCTTGGGTCATATTCTTAAGACAGGTTCCTTGGGTGTTGTGTATCTGTTCAATCCAGGTTTGCCCTGACGTGCTTGTCCCTTTACTGCCAATGCTGGGGTCCTAATATGGGTCAAACCTATAATTGGCTTTAAAGGGGGACATTCCGGTAGATGTGTGGTCTTTGCTGCTTTAGGTGTACTGTGCCATGGGTAGCATCTTGGCCCAGTTATCTTGGTTGGTGTTGGCGTAGCATCATAGGTATTGTTCAAGTATTTAATTCACTTGTTCAGTCTGGCCTTTGGTCTGCAGGTGGTAGGAAGTGGATACACAGGGCTTTACTTCTAAGTCTTTCATCTCCTGAGTCCAGTAGTTGGAGGTGAATCAGGTGCCTCTATAAGTGATGATTTCTGCCAGGGTGCTATGTTGGATCAGGATGTGGTTGTAGAAGTGTCTAGCTGTCTCAGTGATGGTGCAGTGGGTGGTGGTAGGGACAAATAGGAATTTTAGTAAACCTATCTACTATGACTAAAATGACATTGAACAAATTGGAAGGGGGCAGTTCTACAATATAGTTCATTGAAACGGATTGCCAGGGTCCTGTTGGTATGTCTAGTGGTCTTAGCAGGCCTGCAGGTTTAGATCTACCGGTTTTGGTCCTTCCACATGTCTCACAGCCCTAGATGTAGGTGGCCATGTCTTTGTCCATTAGGGGCCAAGTACAATTCTTCTTGATTCCTTGAAGTGTCTTGAGTCTGCCAGGGTGACCGGCTATCTCTGAGTTGTGATAGTCTATAAGAACTTTGGTCCTTGTCTCACCTTCTGGTACATAAATTTGGCTATTTAGTAACAAGTTAGTTCCTTTCAATGAGAATCCTTTCTTGTGGTGGTGGCTCTTGGGGTCTGAGGTCAGGTTGGCAATGAGTTCTGTTGAGTATTTGTCCAATTTCTGCGCCTTAATTATGTCAGGTTTACAAGCCATTATCTTCATATACATATGTTGGATACCTAGGCTGGCAGGGTTGAGAAGTACGTGGGTGTTATGGTCTTTGGTCTCAGATGTGGAGGGAATCAAGTCTTCTCTTCTGCTCAGTTTTTCAGGTACTATGTTGACTTTTCTGGGTTTATAGTCAATTGTCAGGGTGTAGTTGGCCAGTTCTATAGCCCATCTTGCCTGTCTCTGGTTCAACTGTCTGGTTTTAAAGAAGTAAACCAAGTTCTTGTGGTCAGTTAGGACTTTTACTGGGAATTCAGTGCCACATAGGTACTGGCGTCAATGTTTCAGGGTCTTCATTATTGCAAGCATCTCCCTATTGTAGATTAGGTAGTTTCCTATGGCTGGCAGCATCTTCTTGGAGTAATATGCTACAGGATTTAGAATCTTATCCCCTCCTTCCTGAAGAAGGAACCCACCCATTGCAAAGTTGGACGCATTGGTTTCCAGTACAGATGGTTTGGATGGATCCGGCATGGCAAGGACAGGGGCAGAGGTGAAGGCAAGCTTTAAGGCTTCAAAGGCGGTGGTACATTCTGGGGTCCAGAAAAACAGTACCATGTCAGAGCAAAGACAGGTCAGGGGTAGCGTAATTTGAGAAATTTTTTAGATGAAATCCCTGCAATAATTTTCCAGGCCAAAAAAATTCTCACATCCTTTCTGCATTTGGGCACTGACCAGGCTGTACTGCTTCTATTTTGTCCTGAGCCATGGCAAACCTGCCAGTCTTCACTACATATTCTAGGAATTTGACCTCAGACTGAAAGAATTCATATTTTTTCAGCTTGGTGTGTAAGTTGGCCTGGGAGAGTTTTTCCAGTATAAGGTCAAGGTGTTAGAGGTGTTCTTTGTGTGACTTGCTGTATGTGAGGATGTTGTCCAAATATGAAACACAAAATTGTTCAAAGTACTTGCCTAGGACAGTGTTGATCATCCTTTGGAAAGTGCTGGGGGCGTTGCATAGACCAAATGTCATTACTAGGTATTTGTAAAACCCTTATCTGGTTTTGAAAGCTGTCTTGTATTTGTCTCTGTCTTTGATTTGGATCTGGTTGAAGGCGTCTCTCAGGTCAATTTTTAAGTACACCTGGGCTCCAATCAGTACATCACAGAGTTCATCAGTGTTGGGGATGGGATAGCGGTTCTTCACCGTAATGTTGTTCAGTTTCTGGTAGTTTATGCATGGACAAATTCTGCCATCTTTCTTTCCTAAAAACAGCATGAGTGACAAGCAAGGGGCCTTTGACACTTGGATAAAAGCCTTTTTGGTCATGTCCTCTAGGTATGTTTTCAAGTCTACTTGTTTGTGGTGGTTACAGCGGCAACCGCCAGAATTAACTCATTCCGCAAGTTGACTCACTGAATGTTGACAATTTGTCAACATTCAGTAAGTCAACATTATTTTAGTATTTATTTGCTGTAATTGGGAATTTCCAAAACTAAGCTAATTTTTCATAGTGAATTATTAAGTCAGAATTGCAAAATTAAAAAGGAACAGGCATAATGTCAACACCATTTAAACAAAGGCTTAATTTTTTTAGCCAAAAAACTAATATATTTTACTATGAAAATATAAGTTTCTTTGTACCTTTACATTAAGGTTGACTCCAGTAAGTAATATCTGGATGTCAACCCCAAATAAGAATCCATGGGTTTCTTAATAAATTATATAATATTCTAAAAATAACTATTTTTTATATTTTATATTAATGTTTTTATTAAATGTATAATAAGATAAGCATTTAAAAAAGACATATTCCAACTTTCATAGTGTTATTTGTATTATTTAGATATTTACTGTATGTTAAAAACTCACTGGATAAACTATAGATTATTTCCAGAAGTCCACTTAAGCCAAAACGCATATGTTAAAACTAGAATTTATATATGTATTTATAATGTCAACTTTGTGTCAAATTGATGTGTCACCCAAATTACAAAAAAGGGGTTTGGCTAAGCAAACAAAGTGGCATAATTTAAGCAAGATTTAATAGGAGAGTTACTATAAAAGAACGCTAACTGCCTGAATGTTGACACCTTCACTGGTTTATTATTAAACACTGCTGCTTAACAAGAAACACATATAATAGTATGGTAATTCAAGCCAAAGTACTCAGGGCTGTATTTTAGAGTCTGCTCTACAATCTCTATTATTTAGTTTTCATAAACTACATATGCAAATCTTTAATTTTTTTAAATTTAAAAATAATCAATTTTAGCCTTAAAAAACCAACTCTGGAAAATATTAACTAATCTTTATAAGTGATTTACATGGTGTTTTTCTAGGTTAATGCTGACTGTCAGTATTTTGAAGTTAAAATTAAATTGTTTTTTATTCTGACAAACTAAATTAAATATTTTTGACTATTGTGACTACCAGAATGTCAACTTTTAATTTAAACATGGTTTTTCCTATTCTTTACTAATAAACTAGCTCTAAAATTACTTTCCATACTTCTATAAACTATTTAATTAATAATAAAAAATAAAACAAGTTAATTTTATTTAACTTTATTTGTGTTTCAATTGATTATTCTTACTTTATGAACTCTACTCTAATTATTGTAGGACAAATCTTCCAAAAAGCCACAAAAGAACTCTAAGTCAACCAAGAAAGTGCCCAAAGCCTCTGGAAAGGCCCAAAGTCCCTACCCCAACAAAAAACCAGCCAAAGAGCCCTCAAAAAGAGAGAAGACAAAGTAGAAGACCCCAGACCCTGAAAGCAAAGAGCTTTCCCCTGCCCCCTCCTCTTTTCCAAGCTGGTACCAATCAGAAGGAGATGAGGTTCCACTAAACAAGCAAGGAAGAAAGAAGATACCCAAGAGTCCAGAACCCCAGTCAAGCTTAGATGAATCAATCTCATCCCAGTCCAAGAAGTGCAAGAATCCAACTCCAGAAAATTCCCCTCCACTGCCCAAGGAATCTGCACCTCCATCCTCCTCATTGATTATCAATAAATAAGATCCTGATTATTACCTGTCTGACTATCATCAAGCACCAATTGGTCCATGGGATCCCTTAAAACTTCACAATATATGTAATGTCAAAGGAGAGTTTAAGCTCCCAAAGAAGTTCCCTTGGTTTTCCCCTCTAATGTCTGTCAAAGGAGGTGCAAGTTTAGTCTGCGATGGCTATGTTTTTAAATGCAACAATCAAAAGAGAGCAGGAAGAAGCAAGCATTATGTGTGTGAAGATAAAAGCTTCTCTTCCAGGATCAACACAGAAGGATGGGATAAAGTCACTAGTGAAAAAGAAGAGCACACATGCAATGCTCCAATCAATCTTATTGAAAAGCTTCTAAAGTGTTACCTCTACCAAATGGTCCCAGTCTACAAAGACGTCAAGGCTTCTGATCTAGAAGTTAAGGCCAACACACACCCAAGTAATGAGAACCTGAAGCTCATCCCTGATTGTGACCATTTAGTGAAGTACATATGTGACAAACACCGTGATCTATTCCCCCATAAGAAATCTGCCATGGTCCAAGGAGGGTTAGTATTGACAGAGGGGTTAAAGATGTTCAATGGTGATGAGGCATTTCTTTTACATGATGATGTTCCTACAGAAGAGGCAAGAATTACATAATATGCTACACAACAGAACCTGGAGCAGTTAAGAGATTCATAGACCTGGTTATGTGATGGTACCTTTGCAGTATGCCCCGCCTTTTTTACTAACCATGGGTTGTACATTCCCTTATTGAAGGCAAGGTGCTCCCATTTGCCTACTTTCTTTTTCCTGGTACAACAGAAGAGATCTACACAAAGGCCTTTAAAATTCTTCAGGAGGACATCAAAGCCCTACCCATTAATAAAAAGAGTCCCCCTGGCCATAACACTAGAGCCAATCCAGATGATGATGAAAAGGATGAAGCCACCCTTGCTGCAGAAAAAGAAGCTCATGATAAAGCACTTGTCCCATCAACTATAATCATGAGCTATGAAACTGCCCAGTATAACTCTTTTATAAATAACTTTGATGGAGAGGTGCAGGGGTGTTTTTTCCATTATCAACAGGCTGTCAACAGGCAACTAAAGGGTCTACCTGAGCTCAGCAAGCTCCACTGTCTAGATACATCAGGAAAGTGCAAGTTCTTAATTCAGCAGTTTGTAGCACTAGCCTTTGTAAAACCAGAGCATACTAGACAAGCCTTTGACCTCCTATGCCAGGATCCATATGCTAAGAACCTTGAGGATGCCTTCTACCCTTTCATTGAATATTATAAACCACAGTGGATTGGATGTAAGGTCACTAAGCGCCAGAGCAAGCCCAGAGCCAAAGCCAACTGGAACTGCTATCAGGCAGTTCTTAAGGATGAGATAAAAACTACTTTATCTTTGGAGGGCTGGCATAGCATATCAAGTCCTCCTTTGGAATCAAGCCCAGATACAACACCTTCTACAAGCACCTCAAAGTCCAACAGGGGAAGACTGTTGCATCCATCAGAGATATTGAGAACTGCCCATCCAAGAAGAAGAGAACCACCAAAGAGAAATAGTATCAAGAGAAGATTAAGGACGCTGTCAAGGCAAAATATAAGCTTTCAGAGATTGGGGAATACATCAAGAAGATTGCCACAGTTCTTAATGGTAACCAGGTGATCACAGTCTAGCTTTTGATTAAATTTATTGAGTATTGCCTAATTTTGTATATAGTTCTTATATGTCAAGTATAATATTTTTAAATAAATAGTTATTCTAAATAACTCATTAATAATTTATGATACTGTTTTTATAAAATCATTGATTTTCTATTGATAGTTTGATGCTTTAGACTGTATTACATAGCCTATATTGGTATTTTACTAGTAAATTATATGTTTTTTGTAGTTTTCAATATAGAAGAAGCTTTATATTACTGTTTCTGATTGATGTATTTTCCTATAATATGTAAATTTTTATGTGATATCTTTTTGTGTATTGGATTTTTTTGTTTTCATAGGTGGGAAAAAATTTATTATAATAAAGATAGCTAATTTCATAGTGAATTATTTTTGAAGTGTGTTTTTATGAATTTTTTCAATTGTCATGTATAACTTTTTATGGACTTTTTAAAATCTATGTTGTCACATTACTCTAAAAAGTATTTTGAAGCTTAATTTTTATTAAGTAAAATGTTCAGGAAACAGGTTTCTTCTTAGTAAAAAAGTGTCAACATTTAGTAGTCTGGATGAGTTAAAACTTAATTCTGACTTTTCAATGCTGTTGACATAGAAGTATTTTTAATTCTGATTGTTGACATATAGTAATTCAACTTGCAGAATGAGTTAATTTTGGAGGTTGCTGTTATAGCTGTAGATGGGGCTGTGGTGTGGTTGGGTCCCTGGTAACTGTAAGAATTAGGGGGAAGGTTAAGAGGAAATAAAACCAAGCTCTCAACCACAATAAAAATTGCGGTAGGACACACCATTTCAAAAACAGCACTTTGATTTACACCATCTTGAATTTAATTTGAGATGGTGTTTTTTGCGTTAGTGATTTTGAATCACAAAAAAATAAAATAAACAATAAAATACTTAAAATTGTATTTAACCGCTCAAGTTGTAGGAGAAATTATTTACATATGTTTTATCTGAAGAACTTACCTATTTTTAAGTCCAATAGTGGCTGACAACAAATACAAAGTGCTTAAATTTCAGTTTGGTTTGCTGGATAATGCTGCTGCTTGAAGGGGTTGTTAGACACTTTGAAGTGTCTCACGGCATCCCTACCTGTGGCAGTGTTAATAAAGCAAAAATATATATAAATGGACTTACTTTATCCTGTTTGCCTAAAAGGTAAGAGAGTCAAAAATGATATAAAACTTAACTAATAATGATTGGAGCTTAGAATGCTTTTCATCAACTATTATTGGTCAATCCCATCTATTTCTCTGCCAAACAGATAAGATTAGATTTAATAAGCCAAGGTAAGCCTTCACTAAACACAATATTAACTTTTTCACTTTAACTTCTATAGATTAACTTCAAATCAAAGGTAAGCTTCAAAATATACATATAATACCAACTGTTTTAAGCATAGCAAATCAAGGATATTAAAAGTTAAGCTTAGTTTTAAAAGTTTTGAAGCTAACTTTTCTTTTTAAAGGTAATAATTCTAAAAAAACTAATTTGATTCAATATTCAAGTTGATTCTGCATTTCAGGTAGGCTTTACATTAAATTTACTAACCTTCTTCAAACCCTTTTAGATGAGCTTGGTCCATAGCAGATCTTGGGGTGGGTAATTCATTTTTAGCAAATCAATTTTACTAACCTAGATTTTAGAACCAGATTTTTGCCCTGAAGTAGATTAAGGCTTTGTAAGTATTGTTTTGATTAACTAACATTTTTTAGCCAAGCTGCATTTCAGGTAATTATTTCACTCAAACTACTAATCTTCCTCTCTTTTAGGTTAACTTAGTTCACAGCAGATCTTGGGGTGGGTAAGTTATTTTCACCAAATTTACTAACCTGGATTAAGAAAACCCAGTTTTTGCCCTGAAGCAGATCTTGGTTTGGTAAGTGAATTTGCTAATTAATAGCATTTTTTAAAAAATGCCCAGTTTTCACTGCAGCAAATCTTGGGCTGGGTAAGCTTTTTACTAACTTACTAGCCTTTTTATAAAAATGCATAAAATTTCCCCCTGCATCAGATCATGGATTAGGTAAGTCATCTTTTCCAAACTACTAACCTTAATTTCAAGCTCCAGATTTCTTCCTACAGCAGATCCTGGGGTGGGTAAATTTTTTTAGATTAAACAGATATTTACTAAAAAACTGTTTCTCTCATTTAGTATTTTGATCCAGCCAGCTCTTTTTTACCCAAATTTAAATTTTTACTATTAAGGTAATCTCTTTACTTCCTTTAAACTTTTATTATCTATATCTTTGAATATCAAGGTATGTCTTATTTTATATGATCAATAAATATTAAAAAGTATATTTAAAAAGTTACTTAGTTTTAAGTTCTCAACCAAGCAATTATAATTTGCTTATTAAACTTTTAATTAATCTTCATATTTTAATGATTATAGTCAAGCTTTGGCTAACTGTGAAAAAAGTCCTGTCTCTCCTTAAAATCTTTTTCACCCAAATAGAACATTTATAATAATTTTACTTACCCTCATCTTCAAAACTCCAGCACCACATAAACTAATTAATATGTCATATATAATAGCTACTATAGACCGTTTAACTTTCTTCTGCTCATAAAATTAGAGGGTTCCTCTTTTAAAAGACCACTATAAATAATTAATTTTCTGAGATAACAAAAATCTATTAGCAATTCATAAATAATCAAGTTTAGATCATATTATAGTAGTTTCATTTTATCATTTTACTAAAATCAAAAGCAATATAGCTTACCAGAGGGTACTAAACCCACATAAATAAAATAAAATGCAATCAAATCAAATGTTATGAAGCTGAAATAACATCATATTAGATAACTAAAAAGATCTACAAAATCAGACACTATCTTATCAAAAAAAAGAAATAATGATATCAAAAATCAGAGTACTACATAGAATTAGCATATATTTAAAAAGTAAATTAAGATCAATATGTTATCAATAAAATATGCAGTCACCAACAAATAAAGACTAAATCTCAGTAAAAAAGTGTGCTGCAAAAAGAATATATTAAGCCTATAAACTACAAAATAAAGTTCAGGAATCAAAGAGATTTTTATAACATTTACTTGATCTTTATTAATTTGGGTAATTATAATTTCCATTGAAGTTCAAAATATATACTGAAAATAAATAATCTAAAAGGGCTGCAGTTTCATTATGCGGATAAAAATTCAGTACTTTTCAGAGCTGTTGAGATAGATAACCAAAACCAAGTGCTGAACACACAGAAGTTATGCACAAAACAAATCTTAAGTGGGCTAATTTTATTGTTAACATGTATAAATTGTTGATTTTTTATGTGAGAAAACTTGGTGTTATATGTTTGGGTTTGTCTGTGTATCTCGAAATCTCTTAAGAGTACTTTAATTAATCTCCATTCTCTTAAATGTCAAAAAATAAGCATAATAAAAGTTATAGACCTCTAATAAAGCCTTGATAATAGTATAATAGAGATTTATAAAGCATACACCCATACTTCTCTAATTGAAAGTAGCAATCATAATAAAGCTATCATTTTTATATTAAAAAAATTGCTTTAGATATCATTAAATTATCTTTTAACAACCAGAATAGTAAATAAATTTAAAAAAGACATACTATACTACCAAAAAGGTATTCCTTCTAGAGAAAAAGAAAAGAATAACAGTGTGATGCTGTGAATAATAGAGCTGAGTTAGAATAGCTTTTTTCTTTTGGTAACCTGCTCACTGCCCAACTTTATACACTCATTGATTTCTGATGTTTTTTCATTAACAAGTCTAAATAATTTTACCAAGAAACCATAAGGAGGCTGCATCTTTTAACAGCTTTTTACTAGGTATGAGACCAGGAACACATACTAGCAGGATTCTATCACCCCTGGGGTTTCACTAAAAAGATTTATGATAAAGATCATTAAAAAGCCAAAAAATTTGAACCCCAAAAAATATAACTTCAAACCCCTCTTTGATCATGGTTTTTACCATCTATAACTGGAAACACATACCAGTGGGCTGCCGTAAAAGAGCAAAGCTGTGCTACACTCAGCTTCACTTTTTTGGCAGCCTGCCTGAACATCTTTTCTTTTACCAGCTATAGACTAGAAGCACATACCAGCAGGCTGCCATAAAAGAGTGAAGCTGAGCGTAGCACAGCTTTGCTCTTTTGGCAGCCTGCCTGCACATCTTTTCTTTTACCAGCTATAGGCTAGAAATACATACCAGCAGGCTGCCAGACACATCTTTTCTTTTACCAACTAGAGTTTAAGAAAATAGTTTTAAAAGGCCACTTATTTAAATAAACAAAAATTGTGACTCAATTAGGATACCTGGACGTGTACCTAGGCGGAATGCCGTAAAAAGGCAAAGCAGGCGTAGCTCAGCTTTGTTCTTTTGGCATCCTGCCTGCCACACCACGCTTGTTTACATATACCTTTATAATGTGGCATCTTGAATTTACGCCATCTCAATTCCGTCACTTTGAGTCAGATTAATTAAATCTTATTTTGCTAACTTTATTTACATATGAAATCACTTAGTGTGGGGCGTGTTTACGCCATCTCAACTTATTGTCATTTTGAATCACGCCATTTATCTTAAACTAAAATAAGCTTATACCTAAACTAAAATAAAGCCTGTGGTATAGTACCAGAAGATGTTCCTACAGTATTAATCTAAGACACTTATACTAAGAACAACCTAAATCAACACCACTATGATAGTCATTCTTATGATTATCATTGCTGGGTAAAAAACCAGTTTTGTTATATGTAATTTATAGCTTTATTATACATGGATACATTGTAAAGGGTTTCCTCAATAAAACATTTTAATAGTGATTTTAATATGGAAGGGGGTGATTACGCCATTTTTATTTACGTCACTTTGTATTCCATCAAGTTTCATATCACCCAATTGATTTGATGCGCACAATGGATATGGGAAAATAAGGGGAAACTACCTATGACGCCAGGCTACGCTATACCAATTCCCCCACCACAATTCTTGCTTTCCACTTTTCAAAAGTATAGTTTCACATTTAAAACCACTTAAGCAAAAAATGTAAGAAAACATATGCTAATTTGCAAATATATATTTTTTGGCCTCTTCTAAACAACTGGGTACTTTTTAACCCCAGTTGTATAAGCTAGTTTTTGAGAAATTCAAGTTTTACTCTTTGGCCTGGTTGAGGTAGCTCCACTTTAGATTTGTTAATTTAATATAAAAATGGTCAAAAACACTACGTTTTTGAGCTACAGCACCTCAATTACGTCACTTCAAAAGTGCCATTTCAAAAGCAAGTTTTCAGTCAAAACTCAAAGTTTTGCATACTTGCATTACTAATAAAGAATTATTTTTACAAAATAAAAAACATTGAAATTTTATAAGTATATATTTTTTGATCTCTTCTACAATTCTATGTAAAAAAAGTGATTTTTTATTAAAAACATTCTCATTTTTCTCTTTAAAAACAACCCCCAAATTGCTCATATTTTGATGCTAATTCACTTTTAGATGCCTCCTAAGTCAACTGCCAAAGCTGCGTCCAAGGCCTCAAAGTCCAAAATCACTTTGCCCAAGATCAAGACAACCCCAAAGAAGCAGCCTTCTAAGGCCAAAGCTCCCCCAAGACCCCATCTCCATCACCTGAACAAGAGGGAAACAGTCCTACCCCTCCCCATTCTCCATTTTTTTACTCCCCCTCTGATCCTCAAGAGAAGTTGTTCAACTTTAATTGCCATTCTGACCCCACTTCAGAGCCTGAGCATGAGGATGAAGAGGAGCTTGAGCAGGAGCCTGGTGCTCCTGCAGATGAGCCAATTGAGCTCTGGGATCTTAACTCCATCCACAATGTATGCAACCAAAATGACACCTTTGCTGTGCCAACAACGTACCCTATCAGCTATCCAATTATGACTAAGAAAGGGGGTGCTGGCTTTGTCTACAAGGATTACAGCTTCAGCTGTAATTATGAGAAGAAACCCATCCACCAACATCACTTCAAATTTTATACTGTTGGCTGCCCTGTGAGGCTCACCACTTATGGGGTTACAAGATTCAAAGCCCTAACTTTTAACCACAACTGCAATGAGCCTTTTGACCCTCCTTATCAACTTATCCGCTGGTTTCTTTGTCAGGTGATCCCAACCACAAAGGATCAAACTGCAACTGAGGTTGTCAACAATAAGCTCCTTAATTTAAATGATACCCAACTAGCAACTGTTGGTGGTGCCTTGAAATTACAGAGATATTTCACTAATCAGAGATATGCTCTGAGCACTGAAGGCATCAGTGCAAGCTCCATTGACCAATTGGTCATTACTGAGGAGCAAAAACTATCTCGCCATGAGGAGAGATTCCTCTTTCATTATGATGGCCAACATTCCCCAGAGCGCATCATTTGCTTTGCCACAAGCTAGGATCTGCACAACCTCCTCAAGTGCAAGACCTGGCTTGCAGATGGAACTTTCTCAACCTACCCAAAGCTCTTCAGCCAGCTTTGGAATATCCATGGGCAGGTTGGAAATCTGGTTCTTCCCCTGGTCTTCTTTTTCCTCCCAAATAAGAAGTAGGAAACTTATGTCTGGGCACTCACAATTTTAAAGGCCAAACTGGATAAAATCCTCCCAACTATTGAAGAGGAGCCCAAGGAGACTAGAGGGCGCAATAAAAAATCTATCTCCCAAGAAGAAGACACTCCTACCCCAGCCAAGAAAAAGCCAGAAAGCCTTCCCTACCACAAATATCTGGTGGTGGATTTCAAACAGGCTCAGGCAAATGCCTTTATTTGTATCTTTAAGAGCTCCCCTCTGGGATGCTACTTCCACTTCTGGCAGGCACTCTGCTGCCGCCTCCAAAAGTGCCCTGAACTTCATGAGCTGGTCTATACTGAAGGCACCAAAGAAGCAAAGGACGTTTTTAATTGCTTTGATGTCCTTGCCCTTGTGCAAAAGGAGGAGACCAATGCCTTTTATGATGCCCTCCTCTGGCATCTCTATATACAGGCCAACCAGGCAGCCTTTGCTCCGTTCATTGAGTATTTTGAGACTCAATGGGTTGGCATTGTCCAAAGAGCACGCCACATTAGAAAAGGCAGTGACTCAATCACCTGAAACTGTTTCAAGCAGGTCAAAGATGGCCTCATCAAGACTACCTCTTCCCTTGAAGGGTGTCATAGCTAGTTTGCTACAAGGGTTAGGGTTCATAAGCCCAAATTCAATAAGATTATGGTCCACCTCAAAACCCAACAAGCCATCTCTTCTTGCCTCTTTAAGACTGGCATGAAGACCATGGAAATCCCCCAAGATGACCAAAGCGGTGGAAAAGTACACTGAAATCAGCAAGTTGGTCCTTGCCTACTATTCTAAGGATAGCAAGCTTGAGCATCTTCAAGCCATCTCAGTTGCTCTTTCCACTAATGTTTGAGTCCTTTCCCAATAAACTATTTTTTATCTTCTCTCTTATTTCCTTTGATTTTACCATTCCATGACTTTTTTGGTATTTGGTATAGTTATATGCTTATTTAAAGTATAGTTTATAGTTAAAATAGATGAAAATAGTTGTTTTTGGGATTATTTTAACTTTTGGGCTTTACACAACTATGTTGCTACTAATCAACCCCATTTTTATTGCAGATTTTAAATTCTGAGGCTTTTAAGCCTAGAAATATTTTTGAATTTTATTTTTTGGGAATTTTTTGGGAATTTTTTTGGTAATTTTTGGAGTTCAAAAAATTTAAAATTTTAAAACTGTTTTCTTAGTCAAAATGCCGTAAATCAAAATGGCGTTTTTACTATAAAATTGAGATAGCTGAAAATTGAGATGGAGTATTTTGAGATGCTGTTTTTTGAGATGCTGTTTTCAAAATGGCATGTCCTAAAAAATTGCGGTTTCAGAAACAACCAAAAGGTTGTTGCCAACAATTCCTTGGAGGCCAAAGAGGGGAAGGAATCAACTGAACACCAAAAGCAACAGAAAAAACCAATTTGGCCAGATTAGACCAACACACTTTGAACTTTATTAGAGTAGAGAATGATGAAGCAAGGTCTTTCATAACTCTTAAATTTGTTTAAAGGGAGGTGATAAAATTTTCATGAGAAGTTGGATGTCCAAAACTGATTGGCCAATGATATGAAGGAATATGGATGCATCTTTTGAGGCATGAAAATCTGGAAAAATCCAAATAGACAAAATCAAAGGGAAAGCTGACTCAAATAAAAATTGAGGAATCTGTCTTGAATGCAATTATCACTGCTCCTGGCTGCTCTTGCACATGATATTTAACCAGAGGTGTCTCTAGGGTGGGTTAGGTGGGAGAATTTTCAGACTAATTCAGAAATTAATAGTGTGAGAACCTTTCTTGGGTTTTTTCAGTAAATTTTTGGAAAATATTCAGGAGTAAGTTGGCAGAGATTCCCAAGCATTTGGTGAGGATTGAAGTAGAGGCCCAAGGGAGAGGCATAAATTTACAGTAACAGGTCTATGATGTGGTTGTAGATTAAATGGCTGGGTAGTTTTGTGGCTGCTTCTTTGCTAAACACATGTCCCATTTCTGTAGGGGGTAGGTTCTATCCCAACACTGGGCTCTATCTTTATGGTTAAAAGTTTGTTGGGCGGCGTTCTGCCGGGGCTCATGCAGAAGGGAGTGGTGTCACAAGATTCAGGTCATCCCAAAGTAGCAGTTTGTTTACAATAGTTCAGGGTCAGACCATGTTTTTCAGACCAGGAGTTGCTCAGTATTAGGGGGTGGGTTAAACCTGGCAAGAGGATCAAGGGGGTCAGGTACATGTTCTGTCCAATTGTCAAGGGAAGTTCTTGTTTGCATCTGTATCCTGTGTCCAGATAACTGTTTTCCATAATTACTTGTAGGCAGTGCTCTGAGGCTTTCAGGCCTAGTTCCTTGGCCAGGCTGGCATCATTGAAGCTTTTGTCAGCTCCTGTATCAATGAAGGCTTCAATTTGGCGCTTGATTTCCAATAGTTCCATGGTCACTTGGATGAATTTGTAAGATTGCACAGAGGTGTTTATTTGTGCCAAGGATACAGGAGAGGTATTCTTTTTGGGGCAAGCTCTGGTGAGATTCCCTGCCTCATGGCAATAGAAACATAACCCGTCTCAATAGTGGTGTTTTAATTCTTTGGGCAACATTCCTGGTTGATTTGGCGTTGCAGTTCTGCCAACACGGCTAGGATACGGGTTTGGCCCTTCTTGGTTTAAGCTCAGTCCTTTGCATAGGGGTAGTAGTTCCTCCAGGATCAGTGTGGGCAGATGGTGCTTCAACAGGTCTTTCATGGCTAAATTAACTCCTTTTCTGAAGATGATGGTAGCTAATTCATCCTCAAGTTGGGTACAAGTCTTCAGTTTAAGAAACTTATCTACATAAGCTTGGATGGGGTGGTTCCCTTGTTGGATCTCTAACAGAGAGTTTAGTGCATAGTATCTGATGTCTTGGTTGTCTCCAGTGGTCATCAATTCACTTTCAAATTGGGAGTAATCAAGGCAAAATTTGAAATCTTCAGCAGTGGCCTTTCCAAACCAATCCAGTGTGTCTCCTGAAAGCATGGCAGCCACCCCCAGGAGCTTCTCAGTGTCACTGGGGTAGGCGTTGATGCTGGCTTGGAAGTGGAGACAGAAGACAGGCATGGCTTGGAAAGCTTCTTCTAAGGTGAGTTTTCCCATCTGGGGCATGTCTAACTTGATTATGGTCTGGTTTACTATCACATTTTGTACTTGTGACGTAGCTAGGTTCTAGGGTTCTGCCCCAAGTGTGGGGTCTTTCAATTCTTGGGCAGGTCAGTTTTTCATCCATGAGAGTATCAGGGAGGTAATTGCCTTATGGGTGTAATAAATGATTATCACAAAAAAAGCATACAAGTTTCCCCAAGTGTTAACAATATCTTGGGGCCCAGGTTACCATGTTTGTAAAAGATTGTCATAATTTCAGGAAGCCAGGCATAAGTGGAGGCAGTGGTTGACTTGGGATGGAGTACAGCTGGGTCAGTGGGTATTGCCTACCATAGGATGAATGCTAACTTGATAATATAGGATATGGATTGCCCAAGCAAGGACCAGGGCCCTGAGATGGGCACCATAGTGTCTATTATTACCGTCAAATAAATGTAGAGTACTTCAAACAGTTGAGTGGATGTGGTCTTGGCAGCAGTGGGGGGATCCATTGGGCAGTTAGGTTGTGGGGTTAAGGGTAAAGTCATGAGGACAAAGTATGCTGGTAGATAATTGAACTTGTCTTTCAACAATAAGGACAACACCTTGATTGTCTTTCCTTTGTGTTCTATGTATTCATTCCCTCTAGTCCTTCCCAAGAGATCAGCAATGGGGATGGTCTCCAAGTTGTACTTCATGTAGGCGGGGTTAGGCAAGTATTTAGTAAAATGAACAGATCCAAAAGGGCTTCAGATGGACTGTATAGTGTCTGGAAAGAGTCAGCAGGTTAGTCTCTGGAGGGGGTGGTTGCCTGATGGTCTAATTGGCCAGAGTTAAGATGAAATATCACTAAGACTAGATAAGATAAGATTTGTTCAAACCAAAGGTTCATAAAACTTTATCAAAAATGATGATATGATAATCACCATACCGCTGGGGCTTTTATACCATGGGTTTTTGCTTCTTCAATTTTTGAAGGGTTCAGGTTTGCAGATAAAGCACTGGCAGGGCATGGATCTTGGCTTAGAGTCTTGAGGGCGGCAGATCCAGGCTGTGCCTGCTCTGGTGAACAGAAGTGGCAATGCTTTGTTTTGCCGCTACTGTTCACCATATCACCTGAGCAGTTCAATTGTACTATCCATTCTGGACAGAAGACTGGCAGCTGCTGGTAGTCATTGGCAGAGTTAGCAGTAGGTTTTGTTTTAACCTCTTTTATGCAAGCTACAACCTCTTCATAGGTCTGAATCTTTGGTGGTGCAAGGTTGGCAGCAATCTGGTGATCATTTGGGAAATTGTCCTTTGGAAACTGGCGGGTTTGAAATAACTCCTCAACTCAGGTTTGCAATTTAACAAGTTGGCGGGTTTTTGTTCACTTTGTGTGATCTGAGTAGTCTTTGGAGGGTCAGAGTTTGATTCCAGGGTCTCCAATGTTGATTTTGAACTTCCAGTATTGACACTTGGCAGGTTGGCAGGTTTTTGTTCCTCCTGGTTGGTATCAGCTATCTCTGGCGGTCCAGGGTTTGACCCAACTGGCAGTTGGGCAGTCTCCTGTCTACTCTGGTCAACATAAGACTTTTCCTGAGACCCAGGGTTTGATTCCCAGGTTTTCAATACAAGTATTGAAATTTCATTCATGACAAATAGCAATGTTTTTTTTAAAAAAAAACTTTCCAAAATAAAACTCCTGACAATCTTGAATTCTAGCCTTGATTTGAAGAAACCTTCTTTATTTGTAAATAATATTCTTGAATTTTGTGGTTTGAAAACTTTAATTATCAAAAACTTATCTGAAAAGTCTCTATTAATTCTCAAGTCTGTTATTCAGAAAATTGACTCATTATATGCTTTAGAAAATTTTGGGTCCATTTTAAAAAATTATATGGAGTATTCTGATCTGAAAACTCTGATGATTGATAAAGTCACTACTTTTGAGAAGACTTTTCTTTTATTCAAAGTCATTTTCTTCCACAATTATCTGGCTGTTGATGCATTTGGATCTAAGAGTAATATTTGGACTTAATACTCTAATAATGCTTGCATTCTTCTTACTAAGCAATTTTTTAATTCTGATAACCTTTCCAATTATCAAGTTCAGAAGATTTTACCAATTATTACTTAGCTATAGTTTTTTTATGCTTTAGAAATATGTGATTTCTTTTTTGAAGTTTATGGTTGTTATCTTGAGGGATTTTAATCTAAGATTACCCAATTTGGCGCTGAGTGGTTTGGTGCATGAGTAATTTGACTCATAACAAGTCTAATTATTAGCCACCAGGCCAGCCAATCAGAGCGTGCCTTCTCAATCACTTAATTTTGGGTGGTTAAAAGAGGCAATAAAAACTAATTTCAATTAAAAATTAGATGTAAACAATTACTATTTGCAAAAAATCATTTTTAACAAAGGCTTGGGTTTGAACCCTAGCCTTTTTTATCAAGTTTTTTTAATTTGCTAATAATAATTCTCTAAAAATAGTATAACATATATGTAATTTTTTATTTCAAATTAAATAAAGATAATTTTAGAAAACAATCACTAATAAAATCTTTAGATATTAAGATGTATAACTTTAAAAGTTATAATAAAACTTATATATGAATTTTTTAATAAATTTCTACTATAAACTACTATAAATAACAGTATAATGTCACATTTTAGTTTTTAAAAATAATGTTGCCAGATTTTAAATGAGGACATTTTAACTTTACTAAAGATATATTTTTTACTTAAATAAAGATATTACTTATCAAATCTTCATTTTTTTTGTCTTAATTGCTTTACAAAAGATTATACATGTCAGGGATCCATTCTTGGGTGGCTGGCTTGCCGTTTCTGGGGGTAACTTGGGCCAGGGTTTTTGAAGGCAGGGCCCACCACATGAGAGGAGCTAACTTTAGAAGGTAGGAAGCAGACTTCCCCACCCAAGACCACAGGCCGGCGGCCAGTACAATGGCATCCACCACCCCTGTGAGGGTGATGTACACTATTCTAAAAAGCTTGCTGGTATAGTTGGTTGGAAGGTTGAGTGAAGAGGCTGGCATTGGTTTGGGTGTTACAGGCGGTTCCATATAGATATTTTAGGCCAGGAGATAATTGAATTTTCCTCTAAACAGTTTTGGGGTTGAAAATATTCACAGGCCTTGGTGGTTGTATCTAATGGCAGACTGGATGCGGGCTAGCAGGTCAAGTTTAAGGATTTTCTCTGGTGTATAATCCTTATATTCAGGCTTCAAGGGATAATCAGTGAAGTGAACGGGCCCAAAGGGTGGAACAGATGGACGGAAAACTGTGGGTGGTGGGGCAGGAGGGCTGGGAGATCTTGAACTGAATTGATAGGCGGCAAATACAAAAAATGGTAATAGCTTTAAAAGCCAAAGTAACATAATCTTTATTTAAAAATGGCAATAAGTTTCAAGCGCAGAATCTATAGGCGTATATAGCATTCCGCCTCCAAACTTAGTATTTTCTATCAGGGCTTTATCAAAATATTGGGGAAAATGCGGGTGGGCAGCCAGAGGGCCTGGGTGTGGGAGCAGCAAAATGGCACCTCAGCTGGGTGTTCTCTCATTGGTCAGAACGTCCAATTTGGTCACTCAATTTTCTTGATTCTTTGTTGTGGTCACAGGGTCAGGCCCAAAGCCCAGGTTTATCTTTGGCAGTAGGGTTTGATTGGTCACTTGAGAGGACTTCAAACTCATAAAATTCACAGAGGCATCATTTCTGCTTCCATTAGGCAATTCAAGAGGCTCCTCTTTGGGCGCCACCATGGTTGAGCTGATACAGGTATTCTGGCTTTGGGACTTAGCAGAAGCCTCAGCTTGCAGAGGCTCAATCCCAAAAAAACGCAGGTGGGTGGGTCCTTGGTCCATGGGCCCAGCAGCCTGTGGGAATGTAGGTTCAGGGTTTGAATCCCACCCTTGGGCCCAGGTTCCCTGGGGTAATGAATTGTCAATCCTGACAATACAAAACACTAGTATTAGTTAATTTTAGTTTAATTAAATAGTGTTTTGATTAGAAAATAGACTTTTATTAAGAAAGATAAGTTAATAGCAAAATTATGTGAATTATACAATACAAGCACCTCTAATTGAAAAGCTATGTTTATTTAAAAATTTGCTACATGTATATAATTGAGAATGAAAAATAAAGATTAGAAAAAATATTTGTTATACCCAGATACAGTAGATACTACTTGCAGCAGGTATGGCAGGAGATTGAAAATTGGAAGCCAGTCAGAGCAATGACAATTAGATTGGCAGTTATCAGCCAGCAGAAGACCTTGGCATGGGTGTTGTACCTCGCAAAGCTCCCCAATAAGTAGGTTATCACATATTACATGTAGGTGTACACCACAATGAGCAGGGTCAAGTGTGGAGATACAATGGGCAGCCAGGAACCAGTGTTTAAAGAGTTGAGTTGTCCAGGGTCATAATGATGGTCATGGCCTAGCCCTTTTTGTAAAGGCCCAAAGAACTCTGATCCCTGTTGGTAGCCTCTAATCCCAAATCAAGCTGTAAGCACAGCTGTAAAGATGAGATGATTCATCTTCCTTGGATTGGAGGGGGGTTAGCTGGGGCAAACTAGTTGAAAGAACTTAAGGTTTAAGTAAGATTTAGCTTTTATTGAGGGTATTAGACTCAATAATAGCACAAGCTATTACTGAGGAGGGCCCCCTTATTTATAGTGCTTCACACTGTGCAAAGTTTTGCAAGTGAAAATGAAAACAAAGGATTGGGGACTCCAAAAGTTTGGAGAATGAGGTTGAGGATTGGGGTTTGAAAAGATGGCTAAACTCTTGTTCATGGGCAAATATGTTGGAGGTTTGGCCATTATTGACTGGGGCTAATAGATGCTTGTAGTCCTGAGGTCATGTGGTGAGAAGGGCTCAAGGAACTCTCAGATTCTATTTTTGTCCTGTGAATCATGGTTTGGTTGTTGTTTGGACCCAAGCATGTGACTTGGTCCTTTTAATCCCATTGGCTTTGAGTAGAATTATTATTAAAATCTGAAATCTTGATTTTCTCTTCTTCTGAAAGGCAGGCATTGTTTTGAAGTTCTTGCCCTTTTATCAGGGACTTATTTGATTGGCTGCTCTGGGTAAAATTTTCTGATTAGCTGGCAGGTGGGAGACTGGCGGGCAAGCAGGCGGGGGCTGGGCAAGCAGGTGGCTGGCCGGAGCCTGGCTGGCGGGTGAGGGGGCTGGCGGAGGACAGGTGGATGGGTGTGAGGCTGGCAGGAGGCCTGCTGGCGGCTGGCTGGGTGCTGAGGGGCTGTTGGGTGGCACTGGCGGGCGCCTGCTCAGATGATAAACTATTCTGACGTCTATTTAGTTCTGTTTTTCCTTTTATTTGATTTTTATTTTCCCTCATTAAAGGGGGGAAATCCTTATTGAATTTTTTATTTTCAACAGGGCATCTCTCTATTGTTTTCCAACATTGCCCTCTAATACAAATTGGGTTTATGTCAGGAATATTCCTGACAATATTAAACATACAGTACAATATTACCCTGCTTTTGCTCTATAGTAAAAACACTACTTAGCTGTTAAATATTAATTAAAAACCTTGAATCTTATTTTAAATTCTTCAGATATATTTTTACTATCATTTGAAGCTTCACACAAAAAAAATTGTAATGTTATGTGTTTATAACTTTTATAAATATTATACTATAACTATAAAAAATTAACATAAGAATATACCAAATGCCACTAATACACTTAGTATATATTAATAGTTTTGTTGTTACTTATTCAAATTAAACAATTTTTTATATTTATTTTAATAAGTAGTGAGTATCTTTATCAACTGTATAAATAAAACATATGTTAAATTGAAAAAAAACTATTAAAAGATTTTCATTGTAATTTTTAAAGTTATAAATCTTAATATCTAAAAAATTAATTAGTAATTGTTTCCTGAAATTACTTTCTTTGGATTCAAAATAAAAAAGTACATCTGTTACATTATTTTTAAAGAAATATAATTAGCAGATTAAAAAACTTGATAAAAAAGGCTAGAGTTTAAACCTAAGCCTTTGTTAAAACATGCTTTTTTGCAAGCAGTTATTGTTTACATCTAATTTTTTAATTGAAATCAATTTTTAGTTCCCCTGTCAACCACTCAAAATTGGGTGTTTAGCAGGCACACTCTGATTGGCTGGCCTGATGGTTGGTAATTAGACTTGTTATAAGTCAAATTACCCATACATCAAGCCCCTTAGAGCCCTCAATTCTATCCTCTTCAAATACTATAGGGTAACTAAGCAAAATTCCTTTTCTGAAACTTGTATTGCTTTCAGAATATTCTTTTGCATACTAAAATTTTAAAGCCACAAATCTTTCTATTCAGTTTGAAGATAATTAAAAGCCTATTTTTTCAAGGATTTATAATGTCTTTTCAATGCTAGTCTATCTGAATGTCAAGAATACCATAGATGACCAGTGTATTCCTTTTCATAACAACAGTTTCCTTCATCTGGAATTCTTCTACTCAAGTGTTCCCTAAACTGATGCCTTCTGAACTGAACTTATCCTAAAAGCAAAGAAACTTATCTTCATTTTTGCCAAGATGAATGTTAGTTATATATTTGATTTTCAAGCATCAAGCAAGTCACTTAAGGTCTTGCATTATGATTATTGAGCCCTGTGCTCCATATTGCCACAAAGGCATTTGGCAAGGTAGACCAGGTCAGGCCCCAAACCACAGAAACCATAGCCAACAGGAACCAGTTACAGGTGGGAGACAGCTGCAGACTCTGATAACTATTGCATAAGGTCAGAAGAATTGTAAATGAGAGTTAAATTATCTTGGAAAAACTTAGCTGAAGCATTTCCTCAAACAACAAGAAAAAAAATCTGCAAAAAAATTATTTTTTCAAAATTAAAAATCAATTTTGAAATTGTAATTTTTATACCAAAATGGGTGTTTTATTGATAATCTCTGTTTTTTATTATACAATTCAGGAAACCAAGAATGCTCTCAGGGAGATATCATTGTAGATATTTAGGGTGAATTTTAAAAATTCCATAATGAATATTAAATAAGGGAGATAATTGGATAAAGAACAGAAAAAGGAAAATCTGTAATCTAATAGAGGGTTTTGGAATCAAACTTTGTCAGTTGGATTTATTACATGGATCTACTGATCTGTTTAGTCATCATACAGGAAAGCTCCATCCTCCTTTCAACATTCAAAAATCTAAAAGTTTACAAGTTTCTGAATTAGACTTCCTTTTCTAATCTGTAGCCTAGAACCAAGGTGTTGGAAACATTAAATAAAACTAAAAATTTAATTTTGATTTGAATCTTTTTATTTCAGAATTTTATAGAGCTTTTAAAGCCTAATATACTTTAAATTGCAACAATAAGTTTTAAATTTTATTAATCTATAAATAAATAAATAAGCTCCAATTGCTTTTTGACTTCAATAAGTTAGTACAGTAGTTTTCAAATCTATTAAGATAAATGAAAAATCTTAGTTCAAAAATGAATACAACTCAGACTAAAAATGAAATAAAAATTAAAGAATTTATATTAAATTACAATATATTTGGATCCAACTTGATTTTGCTTTTAGACTGATTGTATTTGTTTTTATACTGAGATTTTTTTTATCTCAACAGGTTTAAAGACTACTGTATGATGCACCTGTCTTCTAGAACTACCAAGCTGTGTCCTGAGTTGAAGCCAGAATTTAGCTGGGTTGAATTATTTTCAGATAAATTAGTTCTGAGGAGAGAAGATTACAATAATCTTGCAGACATGCCATATTTACTAATTATTTTTTATTAGCATTCTGACATCTGCTACATATATTAAACAGTTGCATGTGTTAGGTTCCCTTGTGATTAGTATAACTTCTGAAATAGCTCTGAACTTAACTTGAAGAAACTTTTTATCTCTTGGCAAACTTTTATACTCTTATTCTTAACAATTTTTTATCTGGTGTCTTAGTATGTGCAATCTGTCTACAACACTGTCTATAATAATTATCTTGTATATTATTTGAATACTAAATGCTAAAAACATCTTTTATAAAAAACAAACTCTCTTAAAATGTTGTAGATATTTTTATTATATAAAAAAAGATTTTCTTAAAATCTGCTACAGTAGAGTGTTACATTATTCTACTGTTGCATTATTGCCTTATAATTTTACCTAGATTTGGCTTTAAAGTTTTTCCTTACTATAGTTTGATTTCAACTTATTAATACTAGCTAATTAAAATTGTTAGCACTCTTTCAAGAGTTTATATGAATGTTAAATTTATTTTTAGTTCTAATATTTAATTTACAATATATAACTTCTTTGCTTTAAGTGTTTTACAGTAGTTTTAAAGGCTATGGTGACAACAGAAAATACCTTAGATTTAAACAAAATCTAACTATCAGGTTAAAATATACACTCTGTTAACAGGGTTTATTGGCGTTAATGGGCAAAATGAGTCAACACAGCAACAAAGGGCTCACATGCAAAGCAAAACCATTCAAAATACAATCCAAAATACATTGATTAACAAACAAAATGGTGTGAGTTGACTTTTGGTGTACATATGTTTACTATGTAAATTGGTGGCAAAATACACTCACACATGGTGAGTCAAAACTTAATCCAAAAACAAAACACAATAGCAACTCACTATATAAACAAAATTACTCACTCAGTGTGTGTAATGGATTGTAATCAAGAATGATATCAAGGTATCTAAAATAAGACACAAGATCTGAAGCATAAATTTTAAAAATATTGTGTTGGGTGCTTAATTTGGAGTAAAATCTGAAAAATGGGTGAAAATTATGTTAGGTATTCTAAAATATACGTTGTAAAACCAGAAACAACTAATTAAGAAATAAAAAATCTATAATTGTAATATTAGGTGGGAAAAAATATTAAATATCCAAGTTCAGATAAAAGCAAAAATTAAAATTAGGGAGTAACTTAATTGAATTTTATTTAATATTTTATTAAATTCTCAAAATGAAAGGAACTGTAAATTCACTGCCACCCCTGGCATTGGACCGTAAAATCTTCCCCCGCCAAACCAAGAAAGGTCCAAAAACCCCAGCCAAACCTCTTAATTCTTTAGAGGATTTGGCGCACACAGTTGACAAGAGGTTTGTGTTGGCCTACCCTGCGGATTTTTTGTCTTTGGCTGCCCCCTCCTGGGAAGAAACACTGGTTAATTTGGACTTCCTATTGGCTTGGTGTTGCCCACATTTAAAAACTATTAAAACCAACCAATTGAATGTTGCCACATTGACAACCAACAACTCAAGTGTACTTCAAATACATAGGTCCTCTTCTAGCCAATCAAATGGGCCCGCAGAAATTGGGTTGAGACATTCCAGTCTCTCTGGTTCTGTCCCACAAAAATTCTCCTCTGGCCAATCAGATTCAGTTCCACAAATCATGTGATCATTCCCCTTCTTTTAACACAGCAAGGGGACCTTCAGTCCCCTGCTTGTCTATTTTCAATTAGATTAAAGGTTTGGTCTCAGTTTAAAAACTTTAAAGTTTATAGTGGTGGAGTCCCCAGTTTGGAGTCTCCCTACTTCTAAATTTAAAAGTGTTAGTAGTGGTTATTAAGCTTACCTTGTGGCAGCCTGGTTTGAACCCATCTCCTCCTCTGGCTCTCTCTAAAGAAGCTCAAGCGTATAGTTTCTTTGTTTTTGCTTTTGGCTACAAAAAACACAACTCAAACTTAAGTTTTTCATTTAAAATTCAATATAATCTCTATTATAACTTTGAGTTTTCAGTTGAATTTTCTGTTTCAACCCTGCTTTCTGATTTTGCCCTTATCCCAGGCACCTGCAACCACACCTAAGGCCCCCAGACCCATTCTGCTGTTGCCTTTAACTACCAGCTTGTGGTTACCCCTACTGGGGTTTATTTTAATAATTTTTATCCCAAAAACTATACCATTCTACTCTAAAATCCAAGGAGAACGCAACCATGATACTGCCAGTTATTAAATTTGTTGTTTTTTCTTTGGGATCCTTTTTGCTCCTCCTGTGGTTGACTTCCCCAGACCTGTGGTCAAGAATCTCTTCTTCTGCGTGCCTTATGAGTGAAGATCCTCCCAGCCTCTTGAGTCTTCCCAGCAACCTCTTTTATTCTGGAGAGGCTGTAGTGAAGAGCTTGACATGTGATGACCTGGATTTGGGTGACATTGACTATGCCCCTCTTGCTTCTGTGGGTGAAGAGGTGTCAATGCCCCCCTTCCCCAACCTGGAGGAGAGTAGCTTGGCGCCTTTACGCACTCCAATGATGTCTCCTCCCACCCCTACCTGTACGCCCTGATTGCTCACAGGCTTGATGCTGATGGCACTGAATGCATATTTGCCTCAGATGTCCTTTGTGTCCTCCCTGTGGTACCCCCTTTGAGCGGCCATCCCAGTTCTCCACTGGGCGGCATCCTGGTGGTTTGTTTTGCCCAGATGGGAGCCAAACTTAGTTAGTTTAGCCCCCCTCTCTCACATAAACATAACAGCAGAGTACCAATGCACCTGTTATGTACTGTGATTGTGGTTGCCCTGCAGGTCAAAGAACAGAGTTGGTGCAACCCAAATGCCTACTTAGGAAGCAGATGTGAGAGAAAAGTTTGATAGTGACACTGCACTAACACAGCCGGTTTGAGGAGCACAAGCTGCTAGGGTGAAAAGCATCAACCCTTGGGTCCCCAAGCTGACTTAGAAGCCCACCAAGGTCACCACTACAAAGAAAGTTGGAAACAAGGAGGTATAACTTACTTCATATGTGTTCAACATTGTGTACTTGTCAGGATTGACAATTTTCTCTCTCTAGAAACCCAGGCCCGGGAGCAGGAATTGAACCCTGAACCTGGATTCCTTTGGGCCGCCAGGCCTGTGAATCACGTGACTGCCTGCCTGTGTTTTTCTGGGATCAAGCTCTCATAAGCTGACACTGAGTGTATTAACCCATGCAGTAAAAAGAGACAATTCAAAGAAATCATCACGCCAAATGGAGGATTAATCACAGCGCCTAATTAAGGCACTTATTTGGCAACCATTAGCTTCATAAACTCAAAGTCTACACCAGCAACCAATCAAGAGCTAATCCAGGAAAGAGGCACAGGCCGCACCCCGTCTCATGACCTCAACACTAAAGCTAGATAATCAAGCAGCCAAATTGAGATTTCTGACCAATGAAAAAACTCCCGGGCCAAGTGCCATTTTGCCGCCTTTGGACCCAAGCACCCAGTTCCCCCGGCTCTGGCATTCCCAATACCCTGATGAACCCCCCATGGAAAATGTTAAGTTTAGAGGGGGGTACTATATAGACCCAAGGACACCGCGTGCCAAACTTATCACCATTTTTGAATAAAAGTTATGTTGATTTTCTCATACTGCTATTGCCTTATTTTGTATTTGCTGTCTACCAATTCAGTTCAAGATCTCCTGGCCCGCCTGCCCCACTGCCCTCTGTTTTCTGTCCTCCTGGTGTACCCTTTGACCCATCCATTTTACCAACTACCCTCTGAAGTCTGAATACAAGGTATACACCCCAGAAAAGATACTTGAACTTGATTCCCTGACCTGCATACAATCCGCTATTAGATACAACCAACAAGGCCCGTGGATATTTTCAACACCCAAGTTGTTCAGAGAAAAATTCAATTATCTCCCTGCTTACAACCTGTCCATGGAGCTGCCCGTGACATCAAAACCCATGCCTGCTTCTGCACCCAACCTCCCAACCAACCATACTGGTAAGCTGTTTGGGATTGTGTACATCACCCTCACTGGGATGATTGACACTATAATCCCGGCTGCTGGCCCGTGGTCTTGGGTGGGGAAGTCTGCCTCATACCTTTTAAAGTTAGCTCCCCTCTTGTGGTGGGCATTGCCCACAAAAAACATGGCCCAAGTTACCCCTGAAAATAATGGGCCGGCTGCCTAAGACTGGATCCCTGACAGTACTGGCAATAGTTGGTCTTGTCAGCCATGATGAAGAAGGTGAAGCCTGTACTTGATACTAGCTACAAACCCTACGTCAGTGATGACAATCAGAAAGAGGACAAAAAGCTTGATCTCTTCAGAACTGATGAGAGACAGTTAGTGCTCAAAAAAATATAGCCTTCTACACCAAGGTACTCATGCCCTGTGTTGTGCCTAATGCAAACAAGTCAATTTCCTCTGCTAAAAAGCCCGTTCAGAAGCTCATCTCCGACATCAAATGCATCATTCTGCTTAAGCTAATGCATGAATTAAGTGATTGCAAGGTGGCCGCGGCTTTTGTTGGGGTGGATCACAAGTACGCCTTGAAGACATTTAACATCTTCATCAATACTGGCCAAGTCCTTGCCGCAGAAAAATCCTTGCATGTTTCTACCATGCTCACCAAGGAGCACAAATAGGCAATCCACCAATGGATAACCTGGGACTGCCATCTTAAACTGGCAAATATGCAGGCCATAGTCAAATCTACTTTTGGGGCTGAGGCCTTAATTTTCTTTTACTACCATCTGGTCAAGAGAATGTGTTTTTCCTGGAAAAAGCTTGGGGTATCCTCATAAAATTGTAATAGCCCAGCCAATGTTGAGACCTGTAAAAAATACACAGATGCACACACTGCCCTCAAAGCCAAGTGAACAGTAAAATTCTACTACATTGATAAATCAGTATTTGCCTTGTCAATTTGCAATGGGTATGGGTATGTCCCCAAAGGCTCAAATGACGGAATATCTTGGCATGCTGCAGTCTGTGCCATAGCCTATTTTATGGTGGGTCTCCTTGGTCCAAAGGAGGTCAAGCTGTACCAAATGATATTGGGATCTCACAATAGCCAGACCTTCCTATCATTTCTCCAATTGGTCCAGGAGCACCTGAGGCGCACAAGCCCAGGATTCACCAATGTAATTGTTCTGGACAACATTAGTCTTCATAAGGTGGCTGATATTCTTGAGGAATTCCCAATGAATGACACTAGCATTGCAGTGGGCCCCCAGCAATTGGCCACAGCAAATTTATGCCTTTTCTTTCTTTCTGCCTATTTGCCCTTCCTAAATCTCATTGAGGAAGTCTTTGGGTGGCTCAAGCAAGTTGTCAAGCAAGGAATCTCAACTGGGACTGAGGGCCTGTTTGATTTGCTCCAGGCCAGGATCCACACCCTCTGAGCTGAGACCGTGTCCAAATTCTATGGCCACAACAATTTTTTATCTCTGCATGCCTTGCCAAACAGCCAATCAATTACAGTAGTTTTAAAAGCTATGACAACAACCAAAAATACTTCAGATTTAAACAAAATGATTTTATATTTGAACAAAATCCAAGTTGCGCAAGATTCAGGATTCAATTAATTTATAAAATTTCAGTTAATAAATGAACTGTCAAAAAAAAACAAATTTCACTAGCCCATTATACAAAATTTATCAAACATCAAATGGTGTAGTTCAAATCACAAACAAAATAAACTGACACAACAAGTAAAATGGATGGATACTGTTTTGGAATATATTATAATCCAATCAGGATTTATATGAGGCACCAACAAAAGGACTAAAATGAAACAAAATTTGAGCAATCTAGAAGCAAGATTCCACAAGCACAAAACAAAATGAACTCACACAAGATGTGTAGTATGAGCATCCTAAAATAGAAAGCTATCAATTTAACAGCCAATCAACAGCTATCCAATTTAGGAACAGATGCATTTTATTCATTTTTATGGATCCTGATTTGTATGAAATGGTTTTGAGAACCTTCCAAATATGGGCTCAAGATTACAATAAAAATAAATCATTAAATTTTAAAATTTCTACTTTTAGTGATTTTATCCTAGGTTTTTTACAATGGTTTTTACTAGCAACATATTCAACAGCACAAGCAGCCAAGCCAAGCCAGCAGCAGCCAAGCCAGCTTCAATGGAGGTGAGGCTCAGAACATGAAGGCACCTGTTTACACTTAAGCCTTTGAGGCAGGTAACAAGGAAGCTGACCTAAACTGCCCACTGACCTCTATAGCTTTGACTTTTTCAGTAGTTGCATAGTGTCTAGCTCTGCTCCTGCTCCCGTACCCACCCCCACACAAGCTGCCAACCCAATCAACTAATCAGGATGGCAACCTTGATTTAGAACAGCTTCCTGCCACCAGCCAATCTGCCTCCCCTATAGCAACCAGACTTTAGCTCCCCTGGCCCAACGTCACAAGCAACAAATCATTACTGCCCAAATTCTTCAGGAAATTGTGGCACTGAATCTACAGGGTCTGTCCTGGGAACAGATTACTGCCCAGTTGCAATTTACTTAAGCTACTGTCATGCAGGAATTCAACAACCTGATGAATAAGGGGAATCTGATTGGGACAGCCAAGAAGCCCAAGAAGGCCCTCCAGTTACAAATATCTGAGGCATACCCAGTCATGCTTGACCTACTCCAGCAGGATCCCAAGCTTTCCTTGACCCAGGTCCAGAAGCAACTTGCACACCATGGCATTTGGGTGTCTGAGTGCATGATGTAGCTCTAGATGTATGGGAAGGTGGCTTCAATATGGGTTCTTACCAATTTTGCTTGCAACCAATGAGATGGCACTGAGGATTGCCTGTATGATCTAGACATTGAATTAACCCTGGTCCAATGCTTGATTAGTCTGTCAGATAATGTCATGTTTGTCTTGTATCATAAGCTATCAATAGCTTTTGACAATTTTGGCAAGCAAGGAAAAGCTGCTACCAAGAATAGAAGAAATAAAGTCAAGAAGGGGACGTTTATTGGTGCATTTCTGGCTGTTTCAGCCAAGGGTTTTTCTACTATTGAAAAAAACCAGATTTCATCAATGGCTACTTGTGCAGCCATACCCCAGGTTGATTACTCAACTCCTGGGATGGCTCAAATTCAAAGTATCAGGTTTTCTTGAGCCACCAGATGGAGGGTAGCTCCACACCCTTGAGGCCATCCAGCAACGCGGGCACCAGGCCTCTATGTACCCAGCTGGTCACGCAGACATCTATCTGGCTGATGCTGTCTTCTTTAATAGTGGAGATACACTACAGGAGCGCCGCCCTCAGGCTTTTAAAGACCTCTATATTGGGGTCCTTGACCACAGTTTTCTCTTTAGCTGCCAAATAGTGGATGACTTGTTTGCCCAAATTGTCTTTCATGTGAATATGGGCAACCAATCACAGAAAGACAAGAACCTTTTATCTTGGGCCATTGCCACCTACCAGCCCATCCAGCCAATGACTGATGAGGAGTACAATAAGTGGTATATGGTGGCCATCATGCACAATCCTCCTGCCTCCACCCCCGCCACCAACACCCCCCACCTTCAAAATCAACCCATACAATCCCAGACCCCCAGGCTAGCACCGCCTCTATGTCTTCCTTCCTGCGCCATTCTGCCTACTAGGCATCCCTCTTCCCCGCCTCAATAAACCCCCTGGTTCCATAAAACTTATATTTATATTATCTTTATTTTGAATTTCAATTGTTCATGTTCTCTTTGTTTATAGTTGGTTTTATTCTTTATGTTCAGCTTATTTCTATAAATTTATATATTTATTATGCTATGTATCTAGATCCAGAACACAGTTATTTTTAGTACCCAGACACAGCCCCTTGTGAAAATATTAACAACAATTTGGTGATCAGCTAAATTTGAATTAGAAAATTATGTGTTAAGTGTTTTTAGATAAAGTTGTTACTAATCCAAATTCAAAACCTTAATGATAAACTTTAAGCCAATCAGGAGCCAAGTGATAAAGTGATAAAGTGATTGTTGTGACATAAAGGGTCATTCAATAATTCTTTGGTGTGTGTGCACTAATTAATATGATTGGCTGTATGTTTTGACATTGTACTCCATTGCTGCTGTGGCAAGTTGTTGATGGACTAGTGCTAACCCAGCAGCTGATTGGGCACTAGTCCATCAACAACTTGCCACAGCAACAATGACGTGTAATGGAAAACATTTAGACAATCATATTAATTAGCGCACATGCACCAAAGAATTATTGAATAACCCTTTATGTCACAACAATCACTTTATCACTTGACTCCTGATTGGCTTAAAGTTTATTATTAAGGTTATTAATTTGGATCAGTAACAACTTTATCTAAAAACAGTTAACCTATAATTTTCTAATTAAAATTTAGCTGATCACCAAATTGTTTTTAATATTTTCACAAGTGGCTGTGCAAAGCGCCAAAAATAATATGGTAATCAAGGAAACAATGCCAACACAAAGCAAATGACACATATTGAGATGAGCGTAAAATATATACAAAATTGGGTAAAAAGATGGGATAATGGAGTAAATGGGAAAACAAAAAGGAATAAACAAAGAGGCAACAGTATCAAAATAATACAGAATTTATTGGGGCAAAAGCTATAAAAACATATGAAAAGGTTAATAAAAAATCAATGAAAGAATTGAAGAAGCTTTTGAAGGATCTTGACTTGGCAATTGCCAAAATCAAAGACATTGACCGCAAATTCAAGACAAAAGTCAAGGCTGCTGTCCTTACAGGGGACAAAATTGACAAGGTGTCTGCAAAGGCCCTAATGACAAAAATACCAGATACCCCTAAGAAGACCATTGAGGGTCTTCTCAACATCCAGAATACAGTAGTTGAGAGTCTGCAATTTAAGGCATACAATCTTTCTGCGCTGTCCATCTGGGTTGACAAACAAGAGATGTATGAACATCTCAAACCTGCCAAGCATGCCAGAACAGAGGATAAAAAATTGCTCACACAACTGCTTGCGCCAAGAATGGCCAAGCCTGCTGAAGGACTGGCAAGGAAAAAACATGTGAAGGTAACATAAAAAAATAAAATTAATAAAAATTTGTAAATACTTACCTGTTTTTTAGAGAACATAGATGGTGAACTCTGCCAATTCCAGGTCCCCTTTATCCCTGCCACATTCTACGTCAACTACGCCACTCATGTGGCCAAGCAGCTGTATCTGTCCCCCCTGTCTTGCAGGAGCTGGAGGACTGCATCCACGGGTTCTTTCCAATGTCACAGGAGGCATTGGCCAGGCTGACGCATGGCAAGGGAGCATCCAAGTGGGCAGTTACTACCTACAAGGATGCCCAACTGGTCCGCCTGGACCTGGTATCCCTCAGTGAAGTTTACTGTGTAAACTGCATTGAGCTTATTTGGGACGTCTTGGCAACACTCCATTCAAAAATGTACTAGAGATGGGCTGGTGTCATGAATGACATTTCAATACTTGTATTGAAAACCCAAGAGTCAAACCCCAGTTCTCTGAAGGCAGATCAAACCCTCCAGGACAGACCAAGACCTGTCAACCCGTTAAATCACAGGCTCAAATTGTTAAATTATCCTGCAACCCGCTGGCCTGCTACAGAGAATTCCCTGAATAGTTGTCAGTCTACCGCCAAACTTGTGCCAATGAAGACCCATACCTGCAAAGGAGATGTAACCTGGCTAACGGAGGTCGGGGAAGGACCTACTGCTAACCTGCCCAACGCCAATACTGGAGTTTTGAAACCAACATTGGAAGCCCTGGAATTGAAACCTGACCCTCCAAAGAATACTCAAGTCACACAAAGTGGACAGGAGACCGCCCACTTGTTAAATTGCAAACCCAAGTTACTCCAAGACCTGCCAGTCTCCCAAAGACAATTCCCCAAATGGTCACCAGATTAATGCCAATCTTGAGCCACCAAAGATCTGAGCCTATGCAGAGGTTGCAGCTTGCCTTAAGGAGGTTAAAACAAAACCTATCTTTAACTCTGCCAATGACCACCAGCAACTGCCAGCCTTCTGTCCAGAAGGGGTAGTACAATTGAACTACTCAGGTGACATAGTGAACCGTGGCGGCGTAACAAAGCATTGCCACTTATATTTGCCAGAGCAGGCACAACCTGGATCTGCCGCCCTTGAGACTCCAAGCCAAGATCCATGCCCCGCCAGTGCCTTGTCTGCAAACCTGAACCCTGCAAAAATCAAAGAAGCAAAGTCCCATGGTATAAAAACCCCGGCAGTATGGTGATGACCACATTGTCATTTTTGATAATAAAGTTTTATGAACCTTTGGTTTGAAAAAATCTTACCCTATCTAGTCTTAGTGGTCTTCCATCTTAATTCCATTCAAGTAGACTACCAGGCCGCCGCCCCCTCCAGAGACCAACCTGCCAAACTGCCCCAGGCATTATACTGTCCCCCAAGATCCCCCTTTGGACCTGTGCACTTTACTAAATACCCCCCCCCCAACCTGGCCTATTCTGAGTACAACTTAGAAACCATTCTCATTGCTGACCTCTTGGCAAGGACTAGAAGTATCAACTATGTAGGACGTGAAGGAAAAAGAATTGAGATACTGCCCTTATTGTTCAAAAACAAGTACAACTACTTACCAGTGTACTTTGTTCCCATGACTCTGCCCTTAACCCCTAGACCGGACTGCCCACTGGAACCCCCTGCTGCCGTTGAGACCACCTCTACCCAACTGTTTGGAGCACTCTATATCTATTTGACAGGGTTGGTGGATTCCATGGTCCCCAACTCCAGACCCTGGTCCTTGCTTGGGCAATCTGCCTCTTACATTATCAAGTTAGCACCCATTCTATGGTGGCCCTTACCTGCCGGCTCAGCCACACCTCACCCTGAGCCGCCCAATGCCTCTGCCTATGACTGGCTCCCTGACAGCCGGGCCCATGCAGCTGCTTGCTTCTGCTTCCCCTTGGAGCACACAATTTCTTACCTGCTGGACAACTTTGGGTGTGCGGTGGAAAAATTGGCTGTTGCAGACACAACAGCTGTCAAGAAGAAAAAAAATCCTCCTTGCCAACTTTGCGTTAGCCTGGAATGCCAACAAGACAGGAGTCCCTGCAGCCATGGAGATGACCTTTGCAAAGACCAAGCATGATAAGAAGATCAGTGTGGTTTTCAATAAATAATGCAAGTTTACGGAAGCCTTTGCTGGGCAAAGGCTTCATCTGGTGGTTTACCTTGGATATCTATTCTACTTTGGAATGGGCGCCAGCGTGGAGGATCTTGACAGGGTCCTTCTAGGAATTGACAAGGCCAGGCTCTCCCTAGACGGGAAGAAGGTCCCCCGGGTATGACTCGGTGGATCACGTCATTCAGGACGCCCTGGTCCTGGCTGGTATCTACAGGTTTGCAGCCCCGCCAGAGAAGCTGCTCCTCCATTTGCACCTGACCCTACTCCCATTCACCAGCAGGCAGGAGTTTTTTAATAAGGATGTATCCACTATCCATGGTGTGGCAGTGAAGGTTGTGCACCACCTTCATTGCAGGGTGGGTAAATACAGAAGAACTCACTACAGGCGCTCTTAAATAATTCTCTCTTACAAATAATTCCATTGCAATTTATATTATTTTTATTATTATAAAATTTTCAAATTCTTATTTTAGCAAACAAGATTTGAAGAATATATCCCAGAGAAGGTCTTAATAAAAGAATAATAATATATTTCAATAAAATCTACTTCTGATTTGTACACATTACATTTAACTTTTTTGATTATTATATTTATTAGCCAAAAGTGATATTAATGTGTTTGCGTAATCCAGTATCAAGTGTTTGGGATACCCTTAGATGACACAATAAAAAATGATTATAAATAAATTACTAACCTTCATTGATAATCCTGCTGAATGTGATTGCAGGCTTGGAAGCATCTAAATATAAAATGATAATAAATAAATATTGAATAGTAAATTAGAGAATATAAAAAATTGGACACATTAAGCCTTTAATTGTTTGGCTGTTTGGCTAGGCACACAAGGATGAACAAATCAGTGTGGCCATAGAATTTGGCCACAGTCTCAGCTGGGAGGGTGTGGATCCCGGCCTGCAGAAAATCAAAGAGGTCCTCAGTCCCAGTTGGGGTTCCTTGCTTGAAAACTTGCTTGAGCCACCCAAAGACTTCCTCAATGTAATTTAGGAAGCGCAAATAAGCAGGGAGGAAGAGAAGACGCAAATTTGCTGTGGCCAATTGCTGGGGGCCCACTGCGCTATTGGTGTAAATCATTGGGAATTCCTTTAGAATATCAGCCACCTTATATAGACCAACATTGTCCAGCACAATGACATTGGTGAAGCCCTGGCTTGTGCGCCTCAGGTGCTCCTGGACCAATTGGAGAAATGATAGAAAGATACATCTGTTGTGGGAGCCCAGTATCATTTGGTATAGCTTGACCCCCTTTGGACCAAGGAGAGCCACCATTGAGTAAGCTGTGGCGCAGACTGCAGCACGCCAAGCCATCCCGTCATTGGAGCCTTTGGAGACATAGCCATACTCATTGCGCATTGACAAGGCAAATGCCAATTTGTCAATATAATAAAATTTGATTGTCCCCTTGGCTTTGAGGGCAGTGCACGCCTCTGCGTAGTTTTTCCAGGTCTCAAAATTGGTTGGGCTATTCCAATTGTACAGAGATACCCCAAGCTTTTTCCATGAAAAGTGCATCTTCTTCATTAGATGGTAGTAAAAAGAAATGGAAGCCTCAACCCCAAAAGTGGACTTGACCATTGCCTGTACTTTTCCAGTTCAAGATGGCAGTCCCAGGTGATCCACTGGCGCAATTGCCCATTTGTGCTCCTTGGTGAGCATGGTGGAAACGTGCAAGGATTTCTCCATGGCAAGGACTTGGCCAGTATCAATGAACTTGTTAAAGGTCTTGCTGGCATACTTGGGATCCACCCCAAAAAAGGCTGCAGCTGCCTTGTAATTGCCCAATTCAAGCATTAGCTTAAGCAGGATGATGTGTTTAATGTCAGGAATGCGCTTATGAGTGGGCTTTTTAGCGGTGGGGATTGACTTGTTGGCATTGGGCACAACACAGGGAATGGGCACCTTGGTGTAAAACGCAGCAACTTTTTTGAGCACAAACCGTCCCTTGTCAGTTCTGAAGAACTCAGGCTCCTTGTCCTCTTCCTGATTACCATCACTGACATAGGGCTTGTAGCTGGTATCAAGTACAGGCTTTGTCTTCTCCAGCATGGCTGATGGGACCAACTCTTGCCGGTACACAATGTTGAACACATACAAAGTAGGTTCTGCCTCCTTGTTTCTAACTTTCTTTGTAGTGGTGACCTTGGTGGGCTTCTGGGTCAGCTTTGGGACCCAAGGATTGATGCTCTGCACCCTAGCAGCTTGTGCTCCTTGAAACTGCTGTGTCAGTGCAGCGTCACTATGGATTTCCCCTCTCCTACCTCCTTCCTGAGTAGGCACTTGTGTTGTACTAACTCTTTTTTTTGACCCGCAGGGGCAACCGCAACCGCTGTGCATAACGTGTGTATTGGTACTCTGTTGTTGTGTTCCTTTCATTTCAAAATTTAATAAAATATTAAATAAATTTCAATTAAGTTACCCCTTAATTTTATTTTTTGCTTTTATCTGGATATGGATATTTAATTAATATTTTTTCTCACCCAATATCCCAATTATAGATTTCTTATTTAGTTGTTTTTGGTTTTTCAACACCCATTTTAGAACACCCAAAATATTTTCCACCCATTTTCCCAGATTTTACTACTAAATTCAAACACCCAACACAATATCTTTAAAATTTGTGTTTCAGATTGTGTGTCTTATTTTAGATACCTTGGTATCATTCTTGATTACAATCCATTGCACACAACATTTGAGTGATCTTGTTTACATAGTGAGTTGCTATTGTGTTTTGTTTTTGGGTTGAGTTTTGACTCACTGCACTTGGGTGTATTTTGTCACCAATTCACATAGTAAACATATGGGTCATTATTTTAGGGATTAGGCCATTTTCTAATGCACATGCTGCTCAAGTCGCAGCATAACACAGTTCGATTTTGAAAAAGTAACTAATTACATATTTTATATTTAAAACATTAATAAACCAATGAAAAATTAATATTTTTTACACTGTAAACTATCAAAATGAAGCTAAGAATCTTATCTTTCTATTGGTGGAAAGATTTTAATGTGTATAATATGCTCAATATTAAAGCAAAAGTAATTTAAAAAAGTAGAATCCAGTTTTTATTATATGATTATATCTAATGATATAAAGTAGATTGCTTCAAAGCTAATAAATACTCTTTTTTTAATATATAACAGCTTTTTTTTATTTGACAAAATTAAAGATAAGATTGAGAGCTTTATTTTTGCATTTTATTTTTATTTAAAAAGCTCAATTATTTAGGATTTTATGATAGTTTGAAGTTAGGGTGTTTTTATCACTGTTTAGATTGATTTTAAGGTTTAAGTAAGCTTTGAACCTCAAATTAAGCATTCTTTAAATGGAATTCTTTAATATTTTATCATTTTAAAAATATGCGGAAGAGTTACAATTAACTGAATACATCATTTTAATTGATTTGCATTGATTACAAAGAGGATATGATGTAATAATAATGTTTAGCTGCTTCACATGTATCACTTGTGCATGAAAACTGGGTATTTAATCAATTCTGCAAACATAAATTCAAGTTCAAACTATAATAAAAGCTATCACACTATTTCTTTCAGAATGGTGTCATTTAGCTTGGTATATAAGAGCTAAAGCTCCACAAAGCTTCTAATCCAAAAGACCCCATTCAAAGGCCACATTCTGATCATAACTACTCCAACATTAAGGCGCATTTCAGAGATCTGTCCTAATTACAGATTCAAAATACTACCATGTCCTCAGTTAAATTTACTTCTGCCATGCTACCCTTTTTTTCCTTGGGAGCTTCAAAAAAAAGAGAGAGAATTGCAATGTTAAAAAAGGCATTCCTCTTTATTGCTGGTGATGATCTTGATAATTTCATCAAGCACTTCCTTACTCAAACTGAATTTGGGAAAGCTCAGTTCCTGCCAACTATTCAAATTCAAAAAGACAATGAGTTCATTGAAAACTTAAAGGATCTCATGAAATCTTCTCCCCAAAAACATCTCCCAGCCTTGCGATCTCTGGTTACTTCCAGTTACTCTTTAAAAGAGCTTAATGATATGGGTTTTAATATAACCAAAAGTGAGTTTGAATACTCAAGAAAAATAAATAAAAATAAAAATGTAAGTTTAAACAAAAAAAGCCAAAAAAATAATAACTATTCATTAAAAAAAGAAATAACTAAAAAATAATTAAAAAATTGCTGGAAAATTCTTTTGAAACAAGCCAGTTTACAAAAAAAGTGCCTGAAAAATTTTATAAAGATATAGAAAAAGAGATGAGTAATTACTCAACTGAAATTAAATACTCTCTACTTAAAAAAAAGAAAGATATGAAAATATGAAAATAGAAAATGAAGTTTTGGTTTCAATTTCTACTTACTATAAATTAATCCCTAAAAATATAATAAAAAGTAAAAAACAAACTGATATGTGCAATATTTGTAATTTAAAAAATTCACTGGAAAAAAAGAAGGAAGAATGTGAAAGTTAACTTGCATTACCAGAATCTATAGACAATGACTTAAAGACTATTAATCAGCACCAAGACTTTTATGTTCATCAAAATAGGGAATATAAAAAAGATATTAATGAATTAGATGATGAGTCTTGTGTTGTAGTTATAGATTATAAAGAAAACTTAAAGGTTGGAGGTGGTCCAATTGAGACCAATAATTGTTTTTATTCAAAAAAACCTATCTCATTATTAGGGTTTGCATTAGTTTTTAAGTAAACAATAAAATTAAATATGAATATCATGATTTTTTGTCTCAAATATTATCACATGATTCTTTATTTTCAGGTGAGTGTTTTATAAAAATTCTTAAATTAGATAGATTTAAAAAAATATAAAATATAAAAGTATGGACTGATAATGGAAATCATTTTAGATCATATGAATTTTTATATTACTTGTTTAAAGAGGCACCTAAATATATTAAGGGTTCTATAAAATATAATTTTTTTGTGGAATGTCATGGAAAAAGCATTGTTGATGGTCACTTTGGTGTAATATCAAAAACATTAAAAGAGAAAGAAAATCATTTTTATATTAAGAATATAAATGATATTAAAAATATTTTTGAGCAAGAAGAAAAAAGGAAAGAGTTATATAAATCAGCGCTATCAGGCTCAAATATTTCTTAAAAGTCATTCTTTTATATTTATGAGAGAAAAGTTAGGCCTATAAGGAAAGAGCTCAAAGTTAAAAATCTGCGCATTAATCTTTCATATTTGATGAAAAATGGGAAGTTGTATACTTCACCTTTAACATTTGAAAGTTTCTCAGAATATTCTGAGATAACTTATCATTTGAAATCACGTGATGATACCAGAGAAACAAAAATATCAGAAGATGCTAGTGGTGCACTAGGGCAAGTTCATGAAGTAGGGCAGCTTACTAGAGGGTGTATTTTAAATAGAGTTATCAGTCTTTCAAAAACAACAAATTTTTTTCTGAAACAAACTAAGAATATTTATGATGAGCCAAAGATAGGGTAATAGCATTTATAGCTTTGGGGCTGCTATTACTCTCCCATGCAACTCATCATAAATATTTTTGGTTTTTAGCTTTTAGTAGTACTTAAGATATTTTTATTAATACTATAAGTTGCAATTTTCAATTCTAAAATTGATGATTTATTTTTAAAAAAAATCATCTAGGCCCAAGATCAATTAAAGTTTTGGAATTTGTTGATTGTATTTTAAGCTTTCTGAATAATTTGAATATGAATAATGCAATTAAGTTATAAAAGAATAAATCTGGCACCTAGGCATAACAAGAAAAATAATGACCCATATGTAAACCAAAAGTCAACTCACACCATTTTTTTGTGAATCAATGTATTTTGGATTGTATTTTAATTAGTTTTGCTTTGCGGGTGAGCACTTCTTTGCTGTGTTGACCCTTTTTCCCATTAACACCAAAAATCCCTGTTAACAGAGTGTATATTTTAACCTGATAGTTGGATTTTGCTTAAATATGAAATCATTTTTTTAAATCTGAGGTATTTTTGTTTGTTGCCATATCTTCTAAAACTACTATATTGAAAGAAGACATAATAAATTTTATTAAAAAATAAACTAAAAAAGTGAAGTGTACACTTTAGTTAAATTTATTGTTAAGTATGTTAAGTTGGTGAATAGTAGGATCTAAATTTTAGCCGTCCTACACTGGAATAGGGTGATTTTTCAGAATTCCTATGATTCCTAAAAGAATTGGCACAAATCCACTCTAGATCCTTTGATTTCCTGTTTGAGATGCCCATAAATTAAATTTATTTCAAATTCACCTCAATTATGATATGAAATTTGGTTCTTGGATTTGACAATCCTGAAATTTCAGATTCATTAATAATTTCATGTTGTCTATGATTTGTTAAACATACAGGAAATCTCAAATTGTACATTAGAATTTTTATTTCTGGTTCATATATCCTGTATTTACTTGTTGTATTTTGTCTTTAGTTAGTTGAGCTATGTCAGGAATTTATATTGACTTTTCTCTACCTTGGTTAATCTTGGTGACCTGCCAAGCCATTAATTATAGAAGCTTCTGATATATTACTAGCAGGCTTAATTGATCTAAGAAGCCCTCACAAAGTAGATTCAGATCAATTATTGCAAGACCAACCAGGAATATCTTAGACCTAAAATTATGAATGATTCCCAATTGGCTAGAGTTATTCTGGAATACTCTAGTAAACCGCCGGTTAGCAGCAGAATAGGCCTGATAAAAAAGTACTAAGAAGATCATGGGTTTCTCCGAGCACTAGGAAGGATTGTGATCAATTTGCACTGGCAGCCCACCGGTGCCAGTGAAAATTCCTGCTAAGAAAGGTCACTTGGAGACCTGATTAATAATGCGCTAAAAATAGAGCCATTAATTGGTGCTGCCACTGCCAGCAAGCCAATGGATCATGCAAAGCTATAGTACCCAGTGCAGGGTACTATTATATCAAATTCCATGCCATTGCATGGATGCCTGACTCTGGGGGTTGATGCTGGCAGTCTGGGGACAGAAAGACTGGCCAAGCAAGAGTTAGAAGCTCCAGATGATATTATCCTGGCAAGAAGGTACAAGCTCTATAAAAGACCTTCCATTGGACTAATGAAAGGCAGACAAATTTAAGAAGATCCTACTGTAGAAATTTTTTACAGTAGAAGAAGATATCCAAGTTCAAAAAACCTAGTCAGTTCTCAAAGACCTTAGCAAGCTGCCAGTTAGAAAGCCGCTAGTAATTTGCCTCCCTTGGACATTGCAAGTTGTTGTCTTACCAAGGAATCCACAGATGTTGCAGTTAACACTTGTCACCATAAAAGCATCCTATACACATAATGACAAAGATTACCCATTTACTCAATAAAGCAATCAATAACCAGACTGCCAGGACTGATAGCAGAACCAAAAGTTCTGACAAGCTATCTGCTCAAGGGATTTGAAAATTGCCAATTTAAATCAATAAAAAAAAAGTCAAATTAAATGGCTGATTTTATTAAATATTTTATTTTTCACTCAGCTGAGTTGCCTGCAAATGTGATTTGAAATTTGGACCAAGGATTTGATAATTCCGCATTTTACATTTAGGTTCTGAATTTACAGTACCAATACACTAAACCAACCAGCACCAGAACAAATATAGAACTAAAAACAACACATCTTTGTGAATACTAAACCAGTATTAATGTTTTATAGCTTATTTTAAAGCTACAGATCAGCTCTATATTTTGATAAAAGTTAGAAAATCAAATATTGAAAAAGTTAAAGTATTCTTATAGTTTTGCTAAACTTAATAGCAATGATCCACTTATTTAGATTTATGTTTTATATTTATAGTTGGAATATGCAAAAAAAATTAAGCATAAAATCAAACTAACTTTAAAAAGCCTTTTTAATTAAGATTCTTTGAATTGACTTGGTTTTTAAATAATCTCAGCCTAAAAATGCAATAAAATATATTGATAAATTAGATTCAATTTTATATCTGTCCTGGGACAAGCAATCCATCTACTAGAGTATAGCCTTTAGTTGCAATTTTGTTTACTGTAGTTGTTTTACCGGCAACCTCCAGAATTAACTCATACAGCATGGAACATCCTCCATGTTGACAATTTCAAATTTTGTTTTTGCTTTATCTTTTATAATTTCAATTAAAAGCTCAAAATAAAAAATCAAACATTGCTTTTATTATCAGTGTCAATTATTTAATCCAGAAAAATATTCTTTAATATTGAAAATAAGAAAAATATTTTGAGGATTGTCAACATGAAGGATGTTCCATGCTGTATGAGTTAATTCTGGAGGTTGCCGTTTTACCTTATTTTGCTGGATTTGATTTCTACTTTTTTGCTTCCCAGTGAATATAAATCCTTATACAAACTGTAATTTTTTCTAATTTTTTCAAATTGCAGTTTGTTCCACTTAAAAGAAGCGCTCAAATCATAAATCCTCTAATTTAAGCACTTTCGCTTAATGAATGTACCTTTCCTGTGTGTACCTAAATACAGATTATTATACTGTACCAAAAAACGACTGAATTGATTACATTGATATTTATTCATCCTGGACTGACTGATGCAGGACTTTCTTACCCTCGTTGACAAGGGATAATTCAATTGGTGGAAGATTTTGTTCTTTTATGCCTTGAGAAGGAAATTATAGCAATTTGTATTGTGTTTTCAATGATATACTTTTTGAGATGCTATGATGTCACAGTAAATAGCTAAGTTAATCCCAGTATAACAAATACCTTTATTTTTCCCTGGTGCCAAGGCAGGTTTAAAGGCAACCCTAGTGTTAATGCACTTTACCATGTTTTGGTTTTTCTTAATACAAACTACTCTTATTTCCGCCCTCAAACTCAACAAGCCAACAGCTCTGCTGGAGGTGGGGGGGAACTCTCTGGGGAAATATTACCTTCTCCGTGATAAGTACCAGTGGTCCGGCACAGGGAATTCCTTTGGCAATGTCCACCAAACTCGTTGCAGCCCAGTTCTATGGAGCGGATGTGTGTCACTTAAGGGTAGGAAGGAGTGCTATACCGAAGTCGGGCGTGAGCTGTGGGTGGACAAATTAATCAACACGAGCTATGTTCGAAACAATTGCTTTCTTGGGTATTGTGAAAACCACTTGGCAATTGACCAGAAGCCTATGCTGGCCATTCCTGTTGACCAGCTCACCACCTTTAACTTGGGCATGTGGCTTCGCAGCTGGAACACCACTTGTACAAATAATGTACATCTCAATGGATTTGCCATCCTCCACCGCCATCCACGTTACAGCCATGTCTACTTGGCTATTCACTATATGATCCCTCCCCTGAGCCACATCCACACCTTTAAAATACCAATCCGTATCTCTAAAGGAGCTTGCGATTTGATATTCTACGACACCGCTTTTTGATATGCCATCCTTTTTCATAAAAGCATAATTTAAATAATTTTATCATTTATAAAATCAAATTATTATAAATTCAAACCTAATCGAGCCAATATTGGGGCAGGAAGATATTCCGTCAATTTTTTTCTGTCGACTGATTTTCAGTCAAATTTGATCCAAATATAATTTTATTCATACATTTTTAATTTTACAATAAATCAAAAATTTAATTATAACCTATTTATTAATAAAAGCTCTGCGTCACACATATACCTATTTTTAATTCTATTTTTTGTATTTAAGAGGCTTAATTTTAAATATTTTCCTTTTTAAAAGTTAATTAAATTAAATTTCACTGCTAGAAAACAAAATAAGAATATTAAAAGTTTTAAATATTAAGTTTTATAGGAAATAAATTATTTACTTTTTATTTTTTATTGTTGCAAAGTAAAAAATGCATATGAAGAAAATTATAGCTGGATCAAATTTGACTGAAAATCAGTTGATGAAAAAATTGACTGAATATTTTCCTTCTCCCCAATATTACAATATCATGATATGGTTGGTAAAATAAACATTCCCATTTGCCAGAAACAAACTCCCTATCTCAATGCCAGATTTTAAATCTGCCATAATTCTGGACATCACACTTTATTCTTTATGTTGGACCATATAATTGGCTACAGGAGCTTTCACACAGGCAAGTGCAGGGATGTTTTCTGTTATAAAACAACATAAAATTAAAATGTTTAAAATAACTATTTGACTGTCTCAGAGCCAGAAGTTTTCTTTGCAGCTGGCCAAAGTCTCCTTTCAAGGTTTCTATATTAAACCAAGTATAACATATTTAATACTACTCACATTGGCAGGTTTGTTTGTTTCTACACTTTACCTCCATTTCCACTGGTATTTCCACCTATTCCTGAAGATTAATTCCAATATTTCAACTGATTTGGTTTCCTGAGCATGGAATCTTTATTCTAATAATCTCCTAGCATATTTATAAATATTTCCTTGATAGAAAGCTCTGCTTATGTCATAACATCTTTGCTTAACCCCTCTTGGGAAATTGTTTCCCCAATAAATGTCTCAATTGCCAAGTAAAAAAGTGGCACCCACATCATATCCAGATATTATCATTAATAGGATCATAAATTAGAGTCTTAAGTGGAACAAGATTAACACAGGCCCTATGACCACCATGATCTACATATATGATATGTGTCTTACCACCAAGCTATATAATGCTATTCTTCAATATTCAATAAAGATACCCTTCTCTTCTTCATTTTTCCCTTTATTTTGTATTACATACATTGATTTTCAAAGCTATGGCAACAAACAAAATTGAGTCATATGTAAGCAAAATAAACTCAACTGAAAAAATCAACTAAGCTCAAATCAATTTAATGGATTTATATTGATTAACAATAGATTTGGGTTCCCTTTGTTTTAGTTCTGAGCTGAGTTAATTGTGTTTTCAGATGAATTCATTTTGTTTACAGATGACTTACCTTTTCTTGTTACCACAGCTTTTAAAGCTCCTACACTTCCCAGAAGTACATACTTGACACTTTTATTTCTGTCTTACCTGATAGTGGGTCAATCCAATAACACAGCCATAACAGCCCTTGAACTATGTGATATTAAACCTAACAACATACATGTACCTAAGTGTCAGGAACCAATTCCTGACATCATTAATTATCCTTAAGGTATTTTAGATTATTCTCAATCATGGTTTGGATTCCCTGAGACATGCCAACAAATACTCAATCACTCAATCCTTCTCTTGGTTGTTTCACTTATTGAGTATCATGAAGCTCCACATTGATTGATATAGATTCCAACTTAAAACCTTGCATGATTACAATCACCATTGAGCTCAACCCTGGGTCCTTGATATAAAATTATGGGTTTGTGATCTCCCAATGTCAGCCTCTATGGCTATATAAGTGAATAATATCCTGCCCTGATTCTTGTTTATTTAATAAAAACTTTATCCTGTTTCCAGATTTATTGCTTTGCTGCAACAAGTTGAAACAGAAAACCTTGCTAGTGCCTAGGATGCTTACTACTTATGTCAGTGGTGGCTTGAGCGCATTGGCTTTGTTACTATGCATGGCTTTCTGCATGTCTTCTACAACACTGATTTGATCTTCTTGGTTGTGATTTTTGCTATGAAAAATGTGTGCACTACTGCTGGGTTGATGAAAAGGGCCACCTTGCCTAAAATCAATATGAAATACTGGATTGAGTGCAGAGATCTGATTTTTAGAAGTGGGTCCCTGAAACGTGCAGTCAGGGCCAGGTACTAGTTGCAATGATAGGTCTTGAGGGAGGGAAGTACTTTCCACAAAGAGGAGATTGGAGACCAAGGCCACCTCAGGGGGGCAATATTTTGGGAACTAATCTTGCCAAAGGATCTCTTTGTTGCCTGAATTAAGATTATTAACAAGATATTCACAGTAGACAACAGGTCACAAGCTCTACCTGAGAGGCTGTCAAGTAAGTACAAAAGATTAGCAGGATCTTCTCTCACTGGGTGGTCTAAAGAAGACAAGTACAGCCACAGATCTGGAGAGGAAGTCTAAACCAAAACACTCAGGAGCCAGTGTAAAGACCAGGAATTTCTCCAGGGGAACAAAGTTTTTAAATTACCCAGAGAATTTTTGGGGCTATAATTCAATTGGGAGGAGGTAAACAAGTAAAAAGGCCTGGTGCTAGGGAGCAATGAGGATGCTGAGAGTTCTAGTGATTGGGAAGCAATATTTGAGACCAGGGAATCAGTGTGGGGAACTTTTACTATGTAGAATTTGGTTTCAAAGCCAGTTTTTGCGCTGGAACTGAAAAACTTAAACTTAAATGGAGTGGTTATATGTTCATTAACTTAAACTCAAGTTTGAGCCCTATTTTAAAGGCAAAAATTGGTAAGGAGCATTGCAGAGCACTAACACTGATACTAGAAAGACAGGTAAAACTGCTGCAAGTCAACAGAGCAGGACTTAAGGCAGCAAAAGCCAGATTTAACACTATACTTTTATAGAAGAGAAGGACTCCAAGGGATGAGTTTGACAACAACAAATATATATCTATTTCTTTATTGATAAGAATTGACAAGTAGAGACCCGTTGAGGGCCTGCTTGCCATTTAAGGGATAGCAACTCAACCTGAAGGCGCAACAAGGATGATGGTTGCCCTGATTTCATACAGATAAAGTTTTCAGCCTTGTGTCAGGGGGTTGTAAGTTTTTGAGACAATTTCTGTAGTGAACTCTGATTAGCTGGGGATGTGAATTTGAGTTTTTGGAGACAGCCCTCATGAATCTGGACAGGATGAAGCCATGATACTGGCCACCTCTGATTGGCTGTGGCTAGCTTGTTTTAGAGACAACCTCCAGAATTAACTCATAAAGCACATAACATCCTCCATGTTGACAATCCCAAAAAAAATTTGCTTCAACTTTTACAATTTCAATTGAAAACTCAAAATAAAAATTAAAAATTGTTTTTATTATCAGTATCAACTATTTAAGCCAGAAAAATATACTTTAATAAATAAAATAAGAAAAGTATTTTTGAGGATTGTCAACATGGAGGATGTTACATGCTGTATGAGTTAATTCTAGAGATTGCTGTTTTAGAAGAGGCCAAGCCCAGGCTAATAAACAGTCTAAACTAATCTGTGTTTCTTCCACAGTTGGGCAGGGGGATTGGAGTGAGATGGGGGAGTTTAGGAGGATTACTGTAAATTCAGAACCTGAACATAAAAATGTGGGATTGTCAAATCCTTGGTCCAAATTTTGAATCACTTTTGCAGGCAACTCAGCTGAGTGAAAAAATAAAATATTTAATAAAATCAACTATTTAATTAGACTTTTTTGGTTTATTTAAATTGGCAAATTTCAAATCTCTTGAGCAGATAACTCAACTAACTAAAGACAAAACACAACAAATAAATACAGGATACATGAATCAGAAATGTGGTATTCTAATGTAAAATTTGAGATTTCCTGTATTTCAAACAAATCATAGACAATATGTAAACCTTAAAAAATCTGAAATTGCGGGATTGTCAAATTCAAGAACCAAACTTCAAATCAAAAATGTGGTGAATTTGAAATAAATATAATTTATGTGCATCTCAAACAGGAAGTCAAAGGATGTTGAGTGGATTTGTGTTAATTCTTTTAGAAAACACAGGCATTCTCAAAAATCACCCTATTCCATTTTAGGACGGCTAAAATTTAGATTGTAATAATCATCAACTTAACATACTTAACAATAAAATTGACTAAAATATACACTCCTCTTTTTGAGAATATTTTTTCAATAAAAATTTATTATGTCTTCTTCCAATAACAACTAAGTCAACAAGCTGTTCACTGGCCTTGACAAAATTATGCAGGGCTACACTGGGTCTTCCAATAGTGAAGCCTCTGTCTATGGTCACACCCAACCCGCAGGCCCCTCCCCAATCACTACTCAGGAGTGTGTTCGTTCTCCTGCATCCTCAAGCATTTCCCTGTTTGCCCATCATGTACAGGAAGCTGCTAACCCAGATCATGTATCAACACTAGCATCTGGAATCAGCCAATTGAGCCAGGGAGTCACCTAGAGAAGCCAAAACCCAGAAAAAGCCAATCAGATGGCACTGTCCAGTTCCCAAGACAGACACATCTCACCTCCAGCCAATCAGCTTAAAAGACTCAGAAGAAAATTGATCACCCCAGAAATTGTTCTCAAAATGGTTGAAAAGCAAGGGATGCTTATGTCCCTTGGGGAAATTGCGGCCGCAATGGGTTTTGCAAAGTTCACTGTAGCTACAACCCTGCAAGCTCACACCAATTGTGGCCCCCCTCCCAAGAAGACCCCAACTGGTGCCTGTACTTTGACTGAAGGTGAAAAATTCCACCCTCTCATGATGGCTATCATGGAACGTGACCTGTGGATGCTCCTGGTCCAGGTACGTCTCCAGCTGGGACACCATGGCATTTTCATCAATAAGAGAACAGTGAATTCATGGATGCACAGAGTTGTGATTGCCACCAGAATCTTGTTCAATTAGGCTCTCAGTGGCCCCAGTTTGGTGGAAACTAACCCTTACAATGCAATCATTAAAATTTTATCAAAGGAATGGAAATTAGGGCGCATAATGAAGTCATCTTCTTGTTGTATGCCAAGTTTTTTTGCAAGTATCCAAGATTATGGAGAAAAGTGTATCCAATCTGATGTCTACAAGCGTGGCCCAATCCTGTATCAGTTTTTTGGGGGTTTTATTGGCAGTTTCCCCACTGGGTGTCAATTATTACTTGGCAATATCAAACACTGCAGATGGATATGCCTACCAGATGGAGCTCAAAGACATGCTAAAGGAGTGTGCTACCCAACACGCTGTGTACACAGTTGTACTGAGTGCAGAGATGGAGCAGCAGGAATGGGCAACCAAAGAAATCAGGGCTGTGGTGCATACCTGTTGATCCTACCCCACCAACCACTCTGACATGCACCTTGCAGATTTATGTCTCTACAATTTTGGTTCTTCTCTCAGGCGCTCAAATCCTGCCACCTACAATGAGCTGTGAATCAGAATTGATAAGGGGTATGAGTTTTTCCCTTCTGTGTTTGTCCAGGACTTATCAGATCTCATCATCTTCTATGCAAGTGATAGTGATAAGTCCAGAAAGGACTCCCCCCACGCCAATCCATTTGTTTCACCAAGCCCGCATATGTGACAGAAGATGAATTTGAGCAATTGAAGCAATCAGCTCTTGCTGCCCCTTCCCAGTCACCAAACCCTGCCTCCCCAACCCCCCCCCCCATCAAGCCACCTGCCTTCCAACCCTTATTTCCAAACCATCACCCATCCCCTCCCCACTATCTCTTATGCTTTCCTTTTTACAGGCTCAGATGGCAACGTTCATTCCACCCATTCCTTCCCCTTCTTGTCTTTTAATCAGTGAAATAAATGTTTTCTTTGTGACAACTTATTAAAATTAATATTATTTCTTCTGATTCACAGTTAACAATATATTTTTATTATTGACATTCCCCATAATTAATACAATGTTGTAAATTTGATGTGGTAACAAATAATTATTTGCCTTAATATTTTTCATTAACAATAATAAATTAAGCACCACAAATGTAAATATTTATGTTAGAATATTTTGGGTGTGCGTTAAATCCTGATATTTAGATATTATGTGCATAACTCAATGCATTCTGTATAATAAAATTCACTGTAAATGAGGCTTTTTAAATGTAATTTATATAAATGGACTGTTTTTATATTAGTGAGCCATTAACGCATAGTACAAATATTGATACATAGTGCATTTTATAGCTTTTATATTTGCCTTTGATAACAATTATGTAAACTTTTTAGTTGGATATTGTGAAGTTTTAAAATTTTAATGGGCCAATAAATTACTGTTATAACCATTAATTGACTTATTTCCTTTGCTGTGGCAATTGTGCATTTTCTGATTTTTATGCACCAGTGCCCCATTAGTTGATTTCACATCCAATTGCACACAGAATAGGAAACAGTGTTGCCACCCCAAGACCAGATGTGGTTGGGGTGGCAACCATGTTTCCTATTACCTGTACAATTAGATGTGAAACCAAACAATTGGGCACCAGTGTGTAAATATCAGAAAATGCACGGTTGCCACAGCAAAGAAAATCAGTCAATTAATGGTTATAACAGTAATTTATTGATCCATTACATTTTTATTACTTCACAAAATCCGACTAAAAAGTTTACAGAATTGTTATCAAAGGCAAATATAAAAGCTATAGAATACACTATGTATCAATATTTGTATTATGTGTTAATGGCTCACTAATATAAACACAGTCTATTTATATAAATTACATTTTAAAAGGCCTCATTTACAATGAATTTCATCATACAGAATGCATTGAGCTATGCACATAATATCTAAATATCAGGATTTAACACACACCTGTAATATTCTAATATAACATTTGCATTTGTGGGGCTTAATTTATTATTGTTAATGAAAAATATTCAGGTGCTGATGGTAGTACTATAAAAACAGGTTTTTGATGTACTACCAACAAAATGTCAAAATTTACAACTCAATAAATGAATTAGAAGCACACCAGCAAAAGGTTGTTGAAATAGAAAAAATATCAGGAAATAGTAGCAGGAAATCTGGGTAACAAGGGCCAGCCACTAATCCAGTCAAAAGAAGATGCTCTGGATGAATTGGGAAATATTATAGATGAAAAGAACAAAAAAAGTGTTACTCAATCTACAGGGAACAATTTTATCAAGTCTGAAGTTCAATGATGCAGCCTACAATTTGTGGGAGTTCTGGCAAGGGGCCAAATAATACAATAAGAAAATCAAGCTTATTGAAGGAACTGAAATTTCAAAGGAAATCAACACAAATGAAGAAGAAACCAATCAAATGGAAACATATGAAAATAAACACAATCAAGAAGCAGAAGCGCTTCAAGTAATACTGAAAAATTATCAAATGAAAATCAAGAGGAAGAACAAGTAGCACGGAAAATAAGAAAAATTAAGCCTAGAAAAATTAATGAAGAGCAGCCAATACTCATGAAGTTTGCTGAAGGGGCGCCGGTGGCTGAGGGGGCTGCAGTGAAAGAATCAGTAATTTTTTATGTTTTACCTAAATTTACTTTAGTTATAACAAGGAATGGGTACAAGGTTGCTGAAGTGGCAGCCTTTACGCCCAGTTAGTTTTAACAGGGTTGCCAATCACTGGTAGTCCCTGTAATTCAAATAAATAAAAGTGAAATTAATAAAATAATGCAAAATAACTTCTTTCAATATACAACAAAAGAAGCAATGAATAAGGAATTCAAAGCACTAGAAGGAAGTTCAACTTGGTTCAGAGAAGCCTATGAAGTAGGCACAAGTATCAATTTCAATGAAATGATGGAAATTAAACTGAATGTCAACATGAGTTTCAATGAATATATCTTTGAATGTCTTGAACAATTTTAATTTTCAACTATGAACTCATATGAAATAAGCCTGAAAAAAAAATCTATTTCAAGTTCCACAAGAAAAATCAAGGCAGCAATCTTCAATAATTTAATGAAAGCAATATCAAATCAAATAGGCAAAGTATTCTTAGTCAATAAGATGAAATCTTTATTCATATCTTTTGCAGAGTTATGGGTGGCTAATTCCTTTAAAATGCCTTCCTTGTCTTTACTCAGATTTTCAAATACATCCTATATGAATAGATTAGTCATTGTATACAAGAAATTCTGCTTATTTGCAGAAAGCTATACTTCACAGCAACTGTACCTTGCTGTTTATCTTAGGCAATCATCCACTGCATCATGAAATCCAACGTGAAAAAGCTGGAGGACATCCACCTTCAAATGGACATCTGCTGCCTGGCACTGAACAAAATGAAGGCACTGCAGGGCTACCAAACCGTAGAGCATGTCCTATACCACTGTTTTATGTTAGCTTTGTTGTACAGATACACAATACCTCCCAAGAACTAACTCCTAATCAATTTGCTTCCACAACTGTCTTTTATAAGACACTCAGCAACCATTGGGTTGCTGAGCGCCACCCCTCTAGCAATTGCATCCAGAGTTGTCCACCGCGTACAGAAGAGTATGTGGTTCCAACTAGACGCATTAGCAGAAATTTTAATTTTGGGGTATAATACCCCAGAATGATTGCATTCCCCTTTGCAATTAGCATCTCCTTAATAAATTATCTTCTCTTGCAATTTATATTTTATCTTTTATTTTAACTTTAAATTTTATCTTTGTTTAATTTATTTTAAATTTTACTTTTAATATTTAGATTTAATAAATAAATTTAATATTTAAATTATAATTGTAATATATGTAAATATATTATAATTCAGTATTTATAGTAAGTAAACATGTGAAATAATAAAATATGATTTAAAAATTTGTTTATTTAGTTGCTTGTCAAGTACAGGTTCATATATTATGTAGTTAAACAACGCACAGTCTATTTATCTGCAGTAAGCTGCCTGCTCCACTTATGTTCTAAACAATTACTTGTTTAGAACTTGAATTACTTTTCCCTGTAATATTATTTGATAAATAGATTTGCTATGCTTAACCTGTGTCATATTTACCAATTAGTTTGATGTACATGAAAATCATTGTTTTTTGTTATGTGGCTGTAGTGGCATTGAAATAATAAGGATCAGGTGATGCCTCACAAGGTCAAATTTGTGGCTTTTAAAAAAGTCAGTGGTACTAAAAATGGTTCAAAATTATTTAAATAAAATTAATCTATTTTTATCTTTCTTATTTTTATTTATTTTTATTTATTTGTTAGCTCTACAGTCAATACACTAGTTGGTGCATTATAATAAAAAACTTGTCTCTGTGTCTAGTATAATTAATTTGATTTATCTTTTATACAAATCCTTATATGTCTATAATAAAATTCAACATCAATTCATTATATATAAATCATATTATTCAAGTCCTATTAAACCAAAATAAATAAAAATAAAAATAAATAAAACCAGAGCGCCCATTTATTTGATTGGCTTGGAGGCAAGGGCTTTGGGAATAAAGGTTCTGAGTGCTTGTAAAAAGCCGCCACCACATTGGGTGGCATCTCAAATTGACTTACCTTGAGGATATTGAAGAGATCTTTGGTGTCCTGTGGAAGCCCCACTTTAACCTTATTCTTGATCCAACCCACAGGGACCAAGAAGCGCAACCATTGAATAGGTCTGGGAACAGACAGCTGAACAATATGCTACATCATCCTTGGACCCCTTCTCAACCCACCCATGCCTAGACCTGAGTGAGGAGGAAAACAACAATTTGTTGATATAAAAGAACTGGGCATTACCAGTCTGCTTAAGAGCCAGATAGGTCTTGGCATAAATGTGTTGATCCTCAATGGTCTTTGTGCTGTTTCTATTATATAGTAAAACACCCAGTACTTTTCAGGAGAAGCCCAAATCAACCATTGTTTTGTAGACGAGGGTTTTAGAGACAGAAAGCCCAAACTCTGTGGCAAGCATTGATTGGACAGCAAGTGTGTCCAGGTGGCAATCCTTGGTTACCCACTGCTTGATAACCTCAAAATAATTAGGCAGAAGGATTTTGGGATACCTCTTAGCCTTGGTGGATTTGGCAATTTGCCCGTTGTTGACGTACCTTTTGTTGACATTTCCAATATATCTGGCTGTGACACCAAATGGGGACGCAATATCCTAAACTGCCATTCCCCCGTTCAAGCAGTTGAGGAGAGCTTCACGCTCACTATCTGTCAACTAATGCCAGCCCTTGGTAGGTACCACAACATCCTGGCTAGCAGGCTCAACACAGGGGATGGGGACCTTTGTGTAGAAGGTGCAATCACTCTTGCTTGTGGTGGCGCCGTCAATGGTGGAATACATCACAGGCGCAGATGGCTCAACCGTGGTGGCTAAAGGCTTGTAAGGTGTATCAAAAACGCAGAAACATGCAGTTGCAACTCTTGGATCCAGAGTGCAGGGCCAGGTGACAACTGGGTACACAGTGGAGGTGTAAGTAATCTCATTGTTACCTGTGACCCTGGTATAGGAGACTTTGGTGGTAGGCCTTGAGAGTGACTGTTGTGTTTGGCTCCTGGGGACGGCATCCAGGAGGACACAGCAGGAAATCTTTATAACAAAAGATTTGAGGTTCAAAGCTAGCCTTGGGTTAGCCTTCAGGGCAAAATTAATAATATGTACCTTAATTTCCTGGAATACAAGATGTAAAAGTCATTTTGGCAAAAAGGATAGGAAAAAGCTTGAAGATTATTAAAGCCAACACAAATGTGGATAAACTTGTCTTTATTAGGAGAATTGATTCTACTTAAATAGTAGACAAGGGATAGTGATCACTCATTAGATAGACAGAGTGACCAAGGGGGTCACGTTGGGATGAGGTCATACCAGGATCAGAAAAGGGAAGGTATGGTATTCTGGAATGGGTGGATATTAGCCCAGACCCATTTACAGAAAGTGAGGAATTCCAAAGTTGAAAGCAAAACCAGTCAAATCTTTGCATTTTTTATTATTTTAAGGCCATATCAAAATAGCATTAATGGCGCAATTTCTGACAGCAACTTCTGTCTAGGATTCAGGCTGGTTGTTCTGGCTTGGGAGGTGGTTGACTGGTGCTGACGCCTTAGGAGGCCTGTGTGTTGGCATTACTCCCCTCAAGTTGTGTTCTGGGTCTGTTCTTGGACCCTCTGGGGCGCCCTTGTAGACAGGCTGCCCCGCAGGCTGGTGCAGGAGCTGGTTGGGAATGAAATTGTCTGTCCATAAAAATAAAATAAAATATATTTTAGATTAAATATGTATTTATTTATATTTTAGCTTAGTTATTAGTAGTTGTTTTCTCTTGATTTAGCCTTGAATAGTAACAGGATTTCTATATCTGTGATTTGAAGTGCATAATATTGTATACTTTCCGAGTTTGGATAATTTTAAAGTTTGATCAATTTTTATGTCTAAACATGGTTGTTGAGGTTGGATTTTTCATTTGATTTTAGTCATGGTGGAGCTTCTAAGTTTGGGTTGGTGTTTCTTAGTGTGCTTACTGTACATTAAATTTGGATTCCAGTTGTCATGACCAACGGCTGTCATGTACCAAGATACCAAAGGGGAGCTTAATTTATCTGGATATTACATAAAAAAGCCAGTAGAGAAATGGAGCAGAAAGGGTTAGGTAAAGCAATCCAGTAGCTAAGGGACAATAGGCACCAAGGTTGGGAATGACAACTTTGGCCAGACTGAGGATGTTCATTATGTCCATCCCAGCTCTACTGTGGTTGTAGGGCTGAGGAAGAGGAGGTGTAGGGAAGTCATAGGAAATGCCAGCCATTATAGGGTCTGGACCTGGCTGGTAGTCCATGGGTGTAGGTCTAGGGTGGTACTCTAGTCTTCTAGTTTGAAATCTGCTCAAGTGGTACATAAATTGTAATCCTAATAAAGAAAACAAAACTGAAAGATTCATTCACTTTATTTGATGTTGTCTGCACTTGATTTAAGTATGGGTAAGTGGTTTTTATACCACTCATCTGGCCTACCTTGAAAAATATCACTTCCTACTTTTGGTGAGCCCTCAATGTCCCAACTCTTGTGTACTGGCTTCTGGAAAGTAGTGGGGAGCAGCTTGGGAAGTGATTATTAGTATCTGAGTGACTTGGTCTGAGCATGGGAGTTCTGTTGGAAGCTGGTAGGTAATTGGCTGGCTCCATCATACTGAGATTTTACTTGATTGAGGAAAGAGGTTAGGGAAGTACCAATTAATTCTTCAGGTTTTAAATCAGTGTCTGTTGATTGGTGATTATTTTTAACTTGATCACAATCTGCAAGGAATTTTGAATCCTGCAGCTTAACTGAGGTGCTGGTCACAGCCAATTTATTGGCTGCATTACCAGCAACCCCAGTTGCTGCAAGATTATTTTTTAGCACCTCAGTGCAATTGGTGGCAGGGAAAACAGGAGCAGCAGCAAGAATCTGCATTTTTGCAGATCTGCTGGTTGCATTATGCAGAAGATCTGATTGAGAGCAGCATTGGGTTCACCCAGCCCAATTGTAGTATTGGGGCTGGGTGCCCTAATATCAATGGGAGCCGCAAGCTCCCCCGGGCCAGTATTAAAACTGGCCCCAGGAAAGGACCAGTTCCAGGTTGATTCAAACTTCCCAAATAGGCCAGGGCAGTTCAAATCAGCCCTGGCCTGCCCTGGTGGGTGGTTGGGGGCTTTAATCCCCCAGCGGGCTTTTACGGCCGCCCTTGCTTTTGCTTGGCAGCCGGGCGTGAGGGTTTGAACCCTGTTCCTGTTTTCACTGGGCTGGCCCTCACACCAGTTCCTGCAATTAATATTTGGGTTTACTAGTGGCATTCAAAAGTGATTTGAAATTTGGTTCTTGGATCTGACAATCCTGCAATTTTAAAAAACATAGTATCCTTAATGAAAATGGTTGATGGATTTGAACGCTTCAAATCTGATTCCAGTTAATTCATTTTGTCCATTGGAAATGTGCAGTTCAACTTTAAATTGGAAAAGTGTCTATGAGTTCCCGCATTTTTAAAAATTCAAATAAAAATATAAAAAATCAATTTAATTAAAAAAAAGGCCATCCTGCAAAAGTGATTTGAATTTTGGACCAAGGATTTGACAATCCTTCATTTTACATTCAGGTTCTGAATTTACAGTAGGCTAATAAAAACCTCTTGTCAGTTGTATGGGTTTGATCTCCCGGTAAATTTAAAGGTTTGGTGGGGCTTTGGGAGGATTTTTTGGGCTGTCAAGAAAACAAGGTTCTATCTAGGGCCAAAGGGGGGAGTAACTTTACAGGCTTCATATTCATGGATATATGTTGTTTTTAGTATCTATTAAGGATAACTTTATGTGTATCAAATTGAGTCTTGGCTTTTGATTATGATGCAAGCCCAATCCCAGCACTTCACCTTATATATAAGTATCTATAGAAGCTAGAGCTCTCATGATTAGTACTATTTTGATTGTAATCAGCTAAAAAAATTAACAAGATGCTTAAAATTTATGAAAACATTTATGTCAAGTTTTAAAACTATTATTTTAAGTTTAATCTGCTGATATCTTTACTGGGATGAAGCTGTAGCAAGCAAGATTAACTCTGAAAAAATTGCAGTCACTTGGATTAGCTGATGCACCCAAGCATGTTTTATTATTTCATTTTGAAACTGTCAAAACAGCAGACTTGACCTACCAACAAGGTTCCGACTAAGTGGGTTTGTGACCTGCAACCCGACCTTCCCGTGACCTGAAGCCAAACTAGGAAGTCAACTCAAATTACCAAATCTAACAACATGAACAGATGATGATCCTTTATGGTGGATACCTTGTTTTGGCGCTTGAATCATTACCAGGATCAGACCACCCCCTTCACCATCCAACTGTGTGACCAACACAATCATGTTTCTGTTATCCATGATTTACAATAACTATATAATCACTATCTCTCAATAAAGAATATTATCTAGTTTCTAAATATTTTACCCTTTTAACTCTGCTAAAACAGCACAGTTATGACAAAACAAATAAATTTAAAATGTGCAAGCCAGCCATCCTTTGCTTATACTAACATGTATATATCTAATTTTAATTACATCTCTTTAATTTGACCAACCTTGCTTTTCTTTGTTTAATTCACTCCTGAGCAAAGAGTTTAAAAATCCAATTGTATAAAAGTATCTTAAACAATCTGTTGCTTATCTTCCTATTTTAATCCACACATTCTGGAGTCAGGTATTCTAAATATACAATCCTCTTTAATACAGTTGTATGGGTTTAATCACAATTTTAAAATCCTGCAGTTAAATTAATATTTATTGAAGCCCAAGTGGCTTATATTCTCACTTTATATAATTTAGGCCACACTCCACTAGATTCAACCTAAATGCTTTCAAAGATGTATACAAGGGATTACATGTAAGCATGGGCCAAATCAAGCTTTTGTCCTGGTCATCAACTTTTAAATTTTACAGGAAAACCAATCCAGTTAAATCCCTTATGGCTTGAACCCACTCAAGGCAATATTACAGACAGACAGGCTTGCTTTTATTTAAATTAATTAGTTAAAAATTAACAATTTGATATAATTTAAATCCTGGGGTTGAGACTAGGGCTGTGTTGGCCCAGAAAAGGGATGATTACGGCAAATGCTGCAATTGCCCCGTTTGCTCTTCCCTGTCTACGTCTTTTGGATTCCCCTATGTTGGGGGAATCCAAACCTTCCTTAAAAAAGAAGGCCTTAGACAGCTTTCCATTTTACGGATGGGCCAATAAATTTAATAAATATTTAATTTTGAAAAATATTTTTTAATAAAAAGTAAAATTTGAATTCAAATGTTTAACTTTTTTAAACAAGAAAAATAAAAAATATAATTTTTATTACAAAAAAAAAATCCAGAAGTTCAACTTCTGGATTTGCTCTTAAATAAACAATTTTGGATGGGTGGCTTCTTTTCTAAAAAGGAGCCACCCGTCTGAAATCTGACACAGCCCTAATTGAGACCAAGTAAAAACTAGCAGCCAGATCAAAAGCTTTCAATTCAGGAAAGTGTTTGCCTTTAAGTGATTCACTTTTTTCAAGCGTACCCATTTTCCAGGATCTTTGACTGCTAAACATCACTTTTATTACAAATAATAAAAATGAGTACAGTAAAAACAACACAATCCAAAGCCTATCTACTATCAATCAGTCCACATGACCCAGAAGGGGACAAACAATGGAGGAGGAAAGAAGAAAGCCAAGGGACGGGATGGGGAGGCAGTAACCCCACACCAGACAACCCCCAAGGCATTGGCCAAGGACACTGTCCCAGATGATTGGAAAGATCATTGGGAAGGACAGGTTAATGGCCCACCCATCTCAGGAGGAGGGGGGATTCAGGATGCTCAACAGGAGTAATTTATGATGCTGACATATCAACAAGAGAGGTATTTGATGATCCTGATTGGCTGGATAAGGTGAGTGTCAAGGATTTGGTGGGTATGAAAGCAAACCTCAATGCAACTCAGCGTAAGAAACTGATGATGCGCCAGAAGCTGTTCAGTGATTTGCTGGACAGTTATGGGATTGACGCCAAGACTGCCCAAGAATGGGAAGATGAGGGCATCTGCCTACAGGAAATCATTAAGTTATGTAGCATTGGATTCTCACTGGAAACAGCCAAGGAGTGGACAAGATATCAGTTCTGGGTAGATGCAGCTACCAAGTGGCACAATGCAGGAGTGGATCTTTGAGCTGCTAGTATGTTCCAAAAACACCAAGTAGGCAGAGATGACGCAAGTTTGTGGTTGAGGACCAAACTTCCCATTGATGCTATCACCTACCTTGTGCGGCTTTGAATATCTTATACTCAAGTGTATCCTTGGATTCAGAGCAAGTACCCGGCCAGCAAAGTGGCAGAATTTGTCAGATCTGGTAACCCTGGGGAACACGCTCTGGCCATAGTGGGGCTAGGATTGCCCCCTGATGAAGTAATGGCATACTATGTGGCATTTCCAGATGCCACTGCATGGGAATGGACAGGAGCAGACATCACACTGGAGAATGCTTGTGAATGGGCCAAATACAGATGGGCACCTAAAGAATGCACCACATGGTTCAAAACTAATTTCTCCCCTCAGTAAGCTGGTGCATGGGCATCTAAAGGGCTTAACTGTACACAGGCAGCACATCTTTTCAACATCAGGTGGACTCCCAAAGAATATTTGGAATGGGGACCCTTTGACAAAATCTCAATGGAAACAGTTTTTATGTGGAAAGAGGTGGGATTCACGGCTGCCAGAATGAGATACTGGGAAAACCAACAGATGAATAAACAGTAGGCCTTGTAATGGGTCAAACTGGGAGTTGACACCACCACTCATAGCATGACATCTTCCTTGAATATGGGCAGATTTACTCTGGTCAATTGGGTAAAGTGGAAGGAAGCAGGGTTCAGATTTCTTACTGCTGCCAACTGGTTTGTATGTGCCTTCAATGTGGAGGTGGCAGTAGAATAAGAAAAACTTGGATTCTCTCCAGAGGAAGCTACAGAACTTTGGAAGGAGCAAATTAACCCAAAAGTAGCTCAGGAATGGAAAAACAAGGGGTTCAAAGTTCCTCACATCAAAGAATGGATGAAGACAACGGTTTCCCCTGAAGTGGCATTTGAGTTCTTCTCCCAGGGCTTACACTCTGAAAAGGCAGCTGAATGGATAGAGAATGAGGTCAATGCAAAATTGGCATGGAACTTCCACCTTGAAAACTGGAGCCCCATTGACTTCCAGAACTGGTGTGCCCAGAACAATGTTGGATTTCAGACTATAGCCTCATACGTAAAAGAATGCTTTGCACCAGACATAGCAGTATCCTGGCTGCAACAGGAGATTGGGGTGGGTTAAGCATGTCTGTGGTCTACTTTGAAAGTAACAGCCCCATCAGCCGCAGTATATCTAAACAAGGGCATCCTTCCAACAGATCTGAAGGAATGGATAGATTGGGGATTTACAGTAGAAGAGGCAGTGTCTTGGGTCACTAGGAACATCCTGCTGGAGAAAGCTGAATCCTTAAAGCAAAAGGATACTTCCCAGCAAGAGGGCATGTCCTGCAGTGCATCATGCGCTAAGGGCCCGGCCCAAGCATGGAAAAGATCAGTCTCTTTTGAGAAATACGTACAGGAAAAGATGAATGGCCCATCTATGGAACAGATGGCTCCCAAATCTGTTATTGATAACGCACTCTGTCTGAACTTTGGTAACCTTCCTTGAGGAGAACATAGCAAATACATGAGCGCGGTAAAGACTTTCTTTGAACAAGAATTTGCAGATGTTAAATTGGGATTCCACTATGTAGTCAAACATGATTACATGGATTTTGGATTCCCTAGTATTGAGGAGCGCAATCAAGCAGAGAAATTAGGGATCATGTATAAAGACAACCCTATTCAACTAGAAAAAACAACCTTTTTTAACAAAAAAACTAGATGGGTGTCTTTCAAAAACATTCCTACCAATGTAAAGGACATGGATTGGATACATGATACGCTAAAAACTGGGCTGTGTTACTATGGTAATATAGTGACATGGGAGGCAGAATGCGCAGAATTCCTCCCCAAATGTTTTGTACCTACCACCATACACACTCTACTAGACCCATCTCCTCTCCTCTGGAAAAGAAAGGTGAGTATCCTGTGTTTCATTTGATCCCAGGATGCAGTAGAGTGGTAGCAGTTGAGATAGAAGGAGAAAGACAGGTGTGTAGATTCTGTTACAGTATGGAACACACTATGCATCACTGCCACTATCAGAAGAATGCATACTTCAGGGATATCATATTTGAACCTTAGGAGGGAATCACCCAGACAAAGTCTCAAACTTTCCTCAGACCAAACCCAGTGGCATGGATTCCTCAGAATATCAATAGTTCTCAGGAACTCCTAGCTACCTGAGCTATGTTAGCACATTGTCACAGAACTGCACAAGAGGCATTATCAGCAGCTAACATAGGGGATAATGATGAGCCTTTTGTTGACCCCATGGCGCCTACACAGGAGCCACAGGAAGTCCCTGCAGTCCAGGCTTGGAAGGACCAGGACAAATGGAAAAAGGATTAGGAGGCTAAATGGCAGCAGAAGACCAAACAACCCAAGCAACCAAAAACCCAAGCAAAGCTAACCAAGAAACCCCAAGAACCCACAAAGAGCGCCAAGCCCAAGAAAGCATCCAAACCAACCCCAGCTAAAGAGACAGATGACATGATGAAAGACCTCTCTGCTGAAGAAATGGCAAGAGCCCAGGCTTCTCCTAGCATGAATCCTGGCCTCTTTCTGTCCCAAAGCAAATGAAACCCATTAGCATCCTCCCAACCTGATTCCCAACATTCTCTTATAACTGAGCCTCATACCTGTGGGCCAGACTATCAGCTATGAGGATTGCAACAATCAATGTCAGGGGAACTAGTGCATTGAAAACACAGCAGGAAAAACTACACTACATCCAAACAAACAATAATATCAATCTAATTGAACTTACTGAGACCCAACTCCATAAACTTAAGTAAAAACCTGCCTTTATCACTGATCCTGCAGACCACTCTTGGTCACGCAAAAGCGGCCTCCAAGGGATCTGGACTGATCATGTGGCTCTGGTGGCACTTTGAAACAATATCATAATCACATTCATTGACCAATTCCTAGACGGAAGGATACTGGTTGCCAAGGTCAGGGATATCTTCACTGAGAAAGAACTCATAGTGATAACTGCATACCTTGACTGGGGAGAAGTATGGAAATAAGGAAGGCTGGCGTATCTTAACAGCGTTAAGACACTCATCCAATACTATATTCCTAGGAGACTTTAAAACATACATCAACAATCAAAGAGATACATACCCATGTAGGGCCAAACTTCACCCATCAGCACCCCTGATGGAGCATTTCCTTGAGGAAAATGGAGCCATGGAGACCATTGACAACAAAGATATAGACCTCACTCAGCTCACAAGATGGGGATATGTGGAAGGATTTCTGGTGTCAGGAGAAAGATTGGACCACATACTTCTGACAGGAGATATACAACATGAATTCACAAGCCCCTAGGTTTTGGTAGCCCACATATCAGATCATCACATAGTATATGTGGACTGGGATTCAGGGCATACAAGACAACCGGATACAAAATGGGCCATCAAACCATCAACTATCTGGAACTCCAACTGGAAGAAAAAACTGGAACAAACCATTAAACAGTTTGTAGAAGCGCGTATAGGGCCAACCCTGTTGCCATGTATGACATGGATGGCCATTAAGGACTATATTTTCAGGGTGACTACTAAGTTTCAAAGAAAACAGAGAGAGCACAAAAAAAGAACACTAAAAAAACTGGAAAGGGAATATAAAGAGAAGGCCTGCACGGACATTCTGCAATTTAATATGTTGCACAGGAAGATAAAGAAGCTCCAATCCAACATTGAAAAATGCCGCCGCACTAATGCTACACATTGCTTCCAGTGTAACTTTGGAATATTCACCAAAGACAGCCTATGCAGCTTGGCCCAACAACAGAGAGGATCCCCATTCACAGAGATTGAGACAAGAAAAGGCCTAGTGACAAAGGATAAGCAAATTATCAAACAAGAGATCAAAGCCTATTACACTGACCTGTATTCCTTTACTGAAGTAGACAATGAGGCTTTGACTGAGCTGAAAACAAAGGCTAAACCACAATTAGAAATCTGTATCCCTAAACAAAAAATTCAGCTAGTACAAGATATAACATTGGAGAAAGTGTTACAAGCAATCAAAGAATTCCCAAATGGGAAGGCACCCAGCCCAGATGGTATTCCAGCTGACATGTACAAACCCATTTGTCATACAATAGCTCCACAACTGGTCAAAATGTTTAATTAAGTATTGAAAACAGAAACCATGTTCCCAGAAGGCAATGAGGTATCCATCTGCCTGCTATTCAAAAATAAGGGCCAGTGTCGCAATGTGAAGAACTGGCAACCTATATCCCTATCAAATGCTGATTATAAATTACTTATCAGGATCCTCTCTAACTGCGTCATGGAGGTGGCAGATAGCATCCTTCATTCATCACAAACAGGGTTCATCAGAAACAGATCAATATGGGACAATATTGTCACAGTGTAGAATGTTCTTCAAAACAGACAGGAAGATAACTGGGGGTTCATGCTCTTCCTAGACATGGAAAAAGCGTATGACCTGGTATCATGGGCCTACCTCTATGAAGCTATGCGCATAGTAGGCCTCCCAGAACAATGGATATCATGAGTTAAGGCCCTATACTTAAACCTAAAAGCAACGGTTATTGTTAACGGGGAGCTTACTGAGAGAATAGCAATTTCACAAGGGTTACACCAGGGAGATTCATTATCACCTATACTGTTTAACTTTGCAGCCAATATTTTCCTAGCAGCTGGTAACCAACAACTGGAAGGATTACGTCACCCAGGACAAGCAACTTTCAAAATGATGGCTCTTGCAGATGATACTATTATGACTATATCAAACAATTCAGATGCTGAGATAGTATTGGGTATACTTGAATTATACCAAGCAGCATCAAATTCTAAAGTAAATATTGAGAAGACAACTTTGATTTGGATTGGTGCTCCCAACTTTATGCCACTGTTGCAGATTAAATGGATTAGACATTAAGTTGTCTATCTAGGAATTGAGCAACAGAACAGTTGCGCAATTGCGCTATTGCATCCTAATTTTACTAGGGATAAAGACGTTTAAAACGCCTCTAAAATGGGTGTTTGATTTGCCTTTTAAATGTGCAAAAGGCATGGGCTTTACTTCTGCAATTATAAATAAAATAACAAAGTTATTTATATCTACCTCCTTAAGGAAAGCCGCTGGAAGCAGTCGTTCTCTTGCAGTAGACTTTTAGCTGTGCCAATCCACTCTCCTCCATTAGGGAAGTCCTTCTGTCTGTGCCTCCCTGCCCCTGGTGGCAATTCCCCTGCCTCACACTATATAAGTGTGATACTATCTAAATAAACACCAGTTTTGTCTTATTATCTTTTTATATTCTTCTGTCCTTACCCAGGCTGTCACTATACCACAACATGAATAGTATTAAGATAAAGAAGTAGTAGACTAACTATTTGTAGAAATCAGCACCCAGGCTGCATATTTTACGACAGCCACCCTGTGGCTTAAACCCAATCCCAGCCAATGAAACCTTCCGCCATTTGGGAATCTGGCTTAATTTTTCAGACATAGACTTGAAGGCCAATAAACAGATACTGTTAAAATCAATGGCTAATAAGATTAATGGGTGGCATCACTTTCAATTCAATTTGATAGGTAATGTGAGAGAGAGGGGCTAAACTAACTAAGTTTGGCTCCCATCCCGGTGCAACAAACCACCAGGATGCCATCCAGTGCGCAACTGGGATGGCCGCTTGGAGAGGGGACCACAGGGAGGACACCGGGGACAACTGGGGGAAGTAGGCATTCAAACCCATTAGAATCAGGCCAGTGAGCAACCAGGGAGTGCGAGTAGGAGTGGGGGAGGCCACCTTGGAGGACCCGGGGGGCACCACATTCTTCTGAACCATGAAGGGGAGAGGAGGTGTGGGGGGCACTACCTCTTCAGAACTAGGCAAAGCAAGCTCCATGACGTCCAGGTCCAGATTGTCACATGTCAGGCTCTTAACCACAGCCTCTCTGGAAAAGAGAAGACTGCTGGGGAGGTCCCAGAGACTGGCAGGGTTGCTACCTACCAGATGGGCTAATGAGGAGATTTTCCCCCACAGGTCAGGGGAGGTGGACCACAGAAGCAAGAGAAACAGAGCCAGGGAAAAGACGACAAATTTAAGAGCCGGCAGTATCATAGAAAGAACCAGCACAAAATTTGGGGTAGGATGGTATAGTTTCTGGAGAAAAAGGAGAGAAAATGGCAAGACTAGGGCAGTCTTTGGCAAATCTTTGGGAAAACAGCAGAACAGGTTTGGGTAGCCTTGCTGTTGTCTTGGGGGCCTTGGATTATAACTGCAAGCAAAAGTGGGTTTGAAACAATGATTTTTAAAGGAAAATTCAAGATAATAATAGAAATTATAGGAAAATTCAATTGAAATTTTGAGCTTTAAACTTTAACTTTGAAGGCGAGGGCAAAAGAGACAACAACTAAGTGAAAGAACACTTGTACAAGGAGCCAGAAGAGAAGCCGGGTTTGAAACCGGCTGGCTAAAGATAAGCTTAGGGCAGGGGCTACACTCTAATATTTTGAGCTTTAGGGACACAACTGGTTCCAGACAACTCAAAATTAAGAAAATTAAGGTGCAGGTGACTCCAAACTTTAATGTAAGTGGAAAATAGACAAGCAGGGGACTGAAAGTCTCCTTGCTTGGTTAAAAGGAATGGATTGCAAAAAACTGGTCACATGACAGTTGGGGGTGAGCCTGATTGGCTAGGTACAAAACTTTGCTGGATGGGCTCAGGGTGACTGGAGAGTTTTACTCCAATTTCCGAAATTAAATCTGATTGGCTGGAAGGGATGCCAGACATTTGGGGGTCAAGTGGGTTATCAAGCGTTGATGTGGCAACACCTGATTAGGTGGCTCTGATAGTTTTTAAAAACAGACGACACCAGGCTAATAGATAGTCCAAATTGACCAGGGTTTCTTCCCAGGAAGGAGCAACCAAAGGCAGGGATTCCACAGGATAAGCCAGCACAAACCTCTCATCAACTGTGTGAGCTAAATCATTCAACAAAAGGAGGGGTTTGGCGGGCGTTTTGGGACCTTTCTTGGTACAACAGGGAAAGATTGAGCGGTCCAAAGCCAGAGGTGGCAGTGAATTTACAGGTAAGGTGACAGCGCTTAATACTTTCATATTTTCCAAAATGTGGTATACAGCACACATTATACCCTTTTCCAGACAGTTTGAGAAATCAGTAGCAAAAATGGTTCATAGTTTCCTCTGGTCTACGCCAAATACTTCCCCAGTGAAAATGGAAATCATATGTTGGCTGAAATCTGCAGGAGGCCTCAGATTGATGGATCACGTTAAACAAAGTTGCCGCCTGTGGGAAAAAGGACTACATGAACTCATGGCAGCTCATGTTGAATCCCATGCAAATGCAAGAGCAGTTAACTGGGCCAGAGCTATGAAGATACCAAGCCCATCTTCTGTGAACCTTAGGAAGTGGTTCTTAAAAAGAAAAAGATGGTCATCTCCTGTGTCAACTTCTGAATACTGGCGCAGATGTCTGGCCATCATGAGGGCCAACCAATGGGAAGTTTCCCAAAACACAGTCAACACAGAAAATCCAAACTGGCAAATAGATGACATGGAAAAGGAAGATTGGAATAACAGGATTAACCTTAATTTGGATATGGAAAGTGTAGTAACAAGAAACAAAATTGTGGTTTTCAAAAGCTTCAAAAAGGTTGAAAAGTACCTCAAGCCAGAAATATGCTACCCACAAATGGTACAAGGATGGATTGACAATGAACAGACAGTAATCTTGTTGGCTGCACAAATCACCCAGTTAATCAGATTATCTCTGGTCACAACCAGTAACCAAGACTTAACCTGGAGACTGCTCAATAAGGCTTTCTGGTCAGAACACAAATCCCCTGAAGACCACCTCATACGGAAATGTGGTTTATGCAATTATACTGATGCAGATCTGGAATATAAATACTTTTCATGTATTGTGGTCTCAAGATTCTGGAATGAAGTAACCCAATTACTTGGCAACCTCCAGAATTAACTCATACAGAATGGAACATCCTCCATGTTGACAATTTCAAAATTTGTTTTTGCTTTATCCTTTATAATTTCAATTAAAAGCTCAAAATAAAAATCAAACATTGCTTCTATTATCAATGTCAAAAATTTAATCAAGAAAAAAATAATCTTTAATATTGAAAATAAGAAAAATATTTTTGAGAATTGTTTACATGGAGGATGTTTCATTTTGTATGAGTTAATTCTGGAGGTTGCCAATTACTTGGGCTGTCCCTCCACTTCAGTACAAAGTTTGACCTTTTTTCAAACTAAGTATGAAAACTGAACCAGAACCATTCCAGGCCATGATATACCATCTTGTACTGTGGACAATACATACAACCCGCATAAGCATCATCTTTGATGAAGGCCCCAACCTGGTATCAGTCATGAAAGAGAAATTTATATCCTTGGTTGAAAATTCCATAGCCCGCATTGACAGATATGGACACATCATTCCTGGTGCAGCCAAGTTGATAGAGGACATAGCCAGGAGATCCACCTTGATCACACCTAATGGTATCCAGTGGCAACACAACATGTTGGCAACTGCTGCCCCCACATAATATCCCCAATCCCTTTTCTGGCCGCATTCCTTTTAAACGCCGTCTTTGAACATTAATAAAATTTTGTTCCCATAAAAAAGTTTACCTTTCAGTGATTCACTTTTTCAAGCGTACCCATTTTCCAGCTAGAATGTATCATAGATTACGTCATATATGGGCGTACTCCATTTATAATTATGTGAGGCCTCATATATGATTTTTCGGGATCCTTCTAGCTAAATGATAGTTTGATCAATGCCACCCAAATCCATCCATCCCTTGAGTGAATAAAAGCAATGAATGATTTCAAAGTGAGCCAATAAGAAGTCAGTGGATCGGTAAAAGACTTGCCCAGCTACTTTAACAGTATAGAATAGCTGGCAACCTCTACAAAGTGGCGCCAAGTTGGATTATCTTAAAGGCTACCTTTTTGTATGGCTTGGCTGCAGTGCCAGTTGTGTGATAGCATGGAATATATTTTACTAGATTTAGCTCACGTTTATATCACAAATGAAACACGTTTTGTTCTTAGAATATTGCTTCACAACTTAACTTAATGTTCGGCTTTTAGCTCCGCAATTACTTAAACTGCTTTTAATCTGAGAATCTAAAAGAAACCGATATTTTTAATCCAAGGATTCAAATCCAATGTGTACCATTCCCAAGGCATGTATAAATTCCTTGAACCTGAAATTATTTGGCTATGAAGATCATTAACTTGCTATTTGCCTCTGGAGTTTCCGCCGTCTGCCGAGAGCGCAAAGATGTCCACACCGGCCCGTCAGCCTACTTGGCAGCCTTCAAGAAGTTAAACGCTGACTTCAATCAAAAGTGGCAATCCCTCCTCGCCAAGATGACTGATGAAAACCTTACCAAAGACAAGATCCTCCCTGCCACTCGCCTGTTCCTTTACGACGTAGAAACTGCCTTGCAGGAGATTGACCCCACCGTCACCATCCCCCACTGGATATCCACCTATGATGATCCCGTGTTTGAAACAACTCAGTTTGGAGTTTCAAGCTTACATACTGATTGTATCGACAGTATCACACTTGCTGATTTCAAGCGTAAGAATGGCACTTGTCTCAAACGGATTCACCCTAGAACCTATGGAGTGCGGTATAGCTTACTCGAAGCCATGAAAGATAAAGATGCTTTTTCACGTGGTCAACACATAGTACTGGAAACGATGGCCAAATCTACCTTTCAGACTGAGGATATCAATGTCGCAATTGAAGATCCCCTCTTCCTTTGCGTCATGGCCCGTATGGATGGCTCCTGGTCCACCTTCCTTGAGAACAATGGCTATCGCACAAAGACTAACCCCACAGCCGAATTATCCCTCAATTCTAGCGATACGATCATGCCTTGGAATCTGACACTTTCCCAAGTGGTTGAGTCCAATGATGCTTCTTGTGTCACTTACACGTTCTAGTAAAGTTTTATCAATAATCCAATAGTAATTACCATATACTCTAAGCACACCAGGCAGTCTGCTTATATGAAATCCAATATGGGAGTCAGATTACCATTTTGATACATAAGTTTACATTTAGATATTTATAGGCATACTTTACTTTGATAAACAGTGGCTTTTAGCTTTGGATGCCCAAATCTATTTAAATTTAAATCTAGCTTATTTTTAAACGAGAAGATAGTTGCTCTGTTTAGTCTGAAGTGCAAAGCAAGGGAACTTATGCTATTTAGATCCTTCTTAAAGAGAGAGCTTAGTACAGAAAATGGTTTAGTCATATTTTTACCTTTTGGCCATGATGTCAAATTTAGAACTTTAGCAAGCACAGCCCAGGTCTTAGCGGACCATTTTTTTGAAAGTAGAAATTTATACTGCAGAGCTGATTTCTGAGTTATCAAAAAGTTCTTGATGATTAGTTGGAATTTGCCTTTATGAGTAAGTTCTAAAAAAGTTTTCATGAAGGATATATTTTATTAAATGGCAATCTCAGAAGATATTTTCTGCTCTGATAGCAAGATAGGAAAGATATGATACTGTAGATTCAGAACCTGTTGGCAAAAATGCAGGATTGTGAATCCTACGTCCAAATTTCATATCACATTTGTGGTCTGGCTTTTTTCTTGATTAAATTGATTTCTTTGTAGTTTATTTGAATATTTAAAATTACGCAATCTCATAGACACTTTGAAAAATTTTAAGCCATGTTTGCATATTCCAAGTGGACAAGATGAATTTACTGGGATCAGAACTGAACTGTTCAAATCATTCCATCTTTTCATTAAGTTTAATATATTTTTTAGATTTGTGGGATTTTCACATCCAAGAACCAACTTTCAAATCACAAATGAAAGTCACCATGTATGAATGATAATTATCCCCTTGCACAAAAGCAACACTCTGAATGGGAATCAACCCCTGGTCAATCCAACCTACAGGCTGCCAGCCCTGAGGTCCCACCACTGGGATGCCTGCATTTTTTGCAGCTGGAATCCAAAACTGCATATATGGATTTCCCCTTTGAAAATAAGAGCCTGGCTGTCTGTCCAAATAAGGCAACCTTCAAAGACCCTGGCAGAAGCAGGAATAAATTTGGAATGGCCTAGGAAGTGATGACTTATGCTAATGCAGTGACCTGCACCAATTCAATAATCAAAAGCCCTAATAAGGTAGTACATACTAATAAGGTCTCTAACCTGCAAGGACTCAGGCTGCCTGCCTGCCTAAATATAGTGATAATCCCAAAAATAATTGGGAATATTGATGAATGTTTAACTCCAGAGGTAGACTCTGGTTCCCACTCTACTTTTTGGCTGCAGTACCCTGTCATGAATCCTGATATTCATGCATTATCAATTTTGCCTTTAAGAGTCACATTTTGAGAGCAAAATCTTCCTGTTCCCTTTCTCAACTTGAAATAGGTTTCACTCCAAATTCTGCAAAGGACTCAATTATATTCCAACTGATGATATGAGTGATCCTTGACCCACTTAGTAGAAGGACAGATAGATCTCTGGACACTTTCATGTTTTGTGGTGAACATTTGGGTCATTATTTTAGGAATTAGGCCATTTTCTAATCCACATGCTGCTCAAGTTGCAGCATAACACAGTTCAATTTTGAAAAAGTAACTAATTACACATTTTATATTTAAAACATTAATAACTCAATGAAAAATTAATATTTTTTCACACTGTAAAGTATCAAAATGAAGCTAAGAATCTTATCTTTCTATTAGTGTAAAAAATTTAATATGTATACTACACTCAATATTAAAGCAAAAGTAATTTAAAAGAGTATAATCCAGATTTTATTATATGATTATATCTAATGATATAAAGTAGATTGCTTCAAAGCTAATAAATACTCTTTTTCAATATACAACAGATTTTTTTATTTAGAAAAATTAAAGATAAGATTAAGAGCTTTATTTTCACATTTTATTTTATTTAAAAAGCATAATTATTTAGGATTTTATGATAGTTTGAAGTTAGGATGTTTTTATCATGGTTTAGATTAATTTTGAGGTTCAAGTGAGCTTTGAACCTCAAATTAAGCATTCTTTAAATGGACTTTTTTAATATTTTATCATTTTAAAAATATGCAAAAGAGTTACAATTAACTGAATACATCATTTTAATTGATTTGCATTGATTACAAAGAGGATATGATGTAATAATAATGCTTAGCTGCTTCACATATATCACTTGTGCATGAAAACTGGGTATTTGATTAATTCTGCAAACATAAATTCAAGTTCAAACTATAGTAAAAGCTATCATACCATTTCTTTCAGAATGGTGTCATTTAGCTTGTATATAAGAGCTAAAGCACCACAAAGCTTCTAATCCAAAAGACCCCATTCAAAGGCCACATTCTGATCAGAACTACTCCATCATTAAGGCACATTTCAGAGATATGATCTAATTACAGGTTCAAAATACTACCATGTCCTCAGTTAAATTTACTTCTGCCATGCTACCCTTTTTTTTCTTGGGAGCTTCAACAAAGAGAGAGAATTGCAATGTTAAAAAAGGCATTCCTCTTTATTGCTGGTGATGATCTTGATAATTTTATCAAGCACTTCCTTACTCAAACTGAATTTGGGAAAGCTCAGTTCCTGCCAACTATTCAAAATCAAAAAGGCAATGAGTTCATTGAAAACTTAAAGGATCTCATGAAATCTTCTTCTCAAAAGTATCTCCCAGCCTTGCAATCTCTGGTTACTTCCAGTTACTCTTTAAAAGAGCTTAATGATATGGGGTTTAATATAACCAAAAGTGAGTTTGAATACTCAAGAAAAATAAATAAAAATAAAAATGTAAGCTTAAAAAAAAAGCCAAAAAAATAATAACTATTTATTAAAAAAAGAAATAACTAAAAAATAATTAAAAATTGCTGGAAAATTCTTTTGAAACAAGCCAGTTTACAAAAAAAGTGCCTGAAAAAATTTATAAAGATATAGAAAAAGAGATGAGTAATTACTCAACTGCAATAAAATACTTTCTTAAAAAAGAAATATATAGAAATAGGAAAATAAAAAATGAAATGAAATGTCAGTTTCAATTTCTACTTACTATAAATCAATCCCTAAAAATATAATAAAAAGTAAAAAACAAACTGATATGTGCAATATTTGTAATTTAGAAAATTCACTAGAAAAAAGAAGGAAGAATGTGAAAGTAAAAACTTACCATTACCAGAATCTATAGATAATGAATTAAAGACTATTAAGCAGCACCAAGACTTTTATATTCATCAAAATAGGGAATATAAAAAAGATATTAACAAATTAGATGATGAGTCTTGTGTTGTAGTTATAGATTATAAAGAAAACTTAAAGGTTGGAGGTGGTCCAATTGAGACCAATAATTGTTTTTATTCAAAAAACCAATCTCATTATTGGGGTTTGCATTGGTATTTAAAGAAAACAATAAAATTAAATAAGAATATCATGATTTTTTGTCTCAAATATTATCACATGATTCTTTATTTTCAGGTGAATGCCTAATAAGTCTTCTTAAATTAGATAGATTTAAAAAAATATAAAATATAAAATATAAAAGTATGGACTGATAATGGAAATCATTTTAGATCATATGAATTTTTATATTACTTATTTAAAGAGGCACCTAAATATATTAAGGGTTCTATAAATTATAATTGTTTTGTTGAATTTTATGGAAAAAGCATTGTTGATGGTCACTTTGGTGTAATATCAAAAATTTTAAAGAAAAAAGAAAATGTACTTTATATTAACAATATTAATAATCTAAAAAATATTTGTGAGAAAGAAGAAAGAAGAAAAGAATTATACAATTCAGCTTTAACTGGTTCAATTGTTTCCCAAAAAGCATTTTTTACATTTATGAAAGGAAATTTAGGCCCATAAAAAGAGAGCTTGAAGTTAAAAATCTGCACATTAATCTTTCATATTTGATGAAAGATGGGAAGCTATATACTTTGCCTTTAACATTTGAAAGCTTCTCAGAATATTATGAGATAAATTAACATTTGAAATCACGTGATGATACCAGAGAAACAAACATATCAGAAGATGCTAGTAGTGTATTGGGGCAAGTTCATGAAGTAGGGCAGCTTACTAGAGGGTGTATTTTAAATAGAGTTATTAGTCTTTCAAAAACAACAACCTTTTTTCTGAAACAAACTAAGAATATTTATGATTAGCCAAAGATAGGGTAATAGCATTTATAGCTTTGAGGCTGCTATTACTCTCCCATGCAACTCATCATAAATATTTTTAGCTTGTAGTATGTAGTAGCACTTAAGATATTTTCAGTAGTACTATAAGTTGCAATTTTCAATTCTAAAATCAATGAATTATTTTTTAAAAAATCACCCAAGCCCAAGATCAATTAAATATTTGGAATTTGTTGATTGTATTTTAAGCTTTCTGAATAATTTGAATATGAATAATGCAATTAAGTTATAAAAGAATAAATCTGGTGCCTAGGCATAACAAGAAAAATAATGACCCAACTGTTCCTAAAAACCCCAAAAATGACCATAAAGCAGCCAACCAAACAGCAGAACCTGAGATGCCAAGCCATGTCACACAGATAGCACCAGAAGAATGCCCAGAGGCACCTGCATGTAAGTAAGTATATAAATCAGAAGCACTTGAAAAAGTTCTGTATTGTCATTCTTACCAAATAAAGTTGTTATGAACCTTTGGTTCACCAATCTGTTTCCATACCTATTTTTGATACTCTTCTATCTGCATACACCCAAGCGTCAGTACCCATCCACTGGGATAGATAGTCAGACTCCAGTTGATAAAACCAAAGCCTTTGACTACTACTGTCCACCCAATGCTCCATTTGGCTCTGTGCATTTCACTGAGTATCCTGCCAATCCTGATCACAAGCCCTGGACATTGAAAGACTTGCAGTGGTACACCTGCCCAAACGCTCCCAAGGAACCCTACCAAATTGTCTGTGACGGCAAAGCAATCACCATCTACCCTTTGATCTTCAACAGCAAGTAAAAAAATCCTGCTGCCTACCTGGTCCCTATGGAACCACCCCGGACACCAAAACCAACTATCTCAACCCCCCCACTTCTGACGCTGCTGGCCAGAACAGTCAATTCCTGGGGGTGCTTTACCTGGCGCTCACAGGATTGATTGACTCTGCCTTGCCAGCAGCTGGACCTTGGGCTGTGGCTGGGAAGGCCCTTTCCTACCTGGTAAAGTTAGGTCTCATTGTCTGGTGGGCCATGCCGGTACCTGCTTTGACTCCTCCCTTGCCTGCTGAAGCTCCACAGTACTCTTGGTATCCTGACACTCACCTTGCTTGGGTGCATTTTGTCACTGATTCACATAGTAAACATATGGGTCATTATTTTTCTTGTTATGCCTAAGCGCTGGACTGATTATTTTATAACTTAATTACATTATTCATATTCAAATTGTTCAGAAAGATTAAAATACAATCAATGTCAAATCTTTAATTGATCTTGGGCTTGGGTGATTTTTTAAAAAAAATATTTTATCAATTTTAGAATTGAAAATTGCACCTTATAATATTGCTGAAAATGTCTTAAGTGCTACTACATACTACAAGCTAAAAATATTTATGATGAGTTGCATGGGAGAGTAATAGCATCCCCAAAGCTATAAATGCTATTAACCTATCTTTGGCTCATCATAAATATTCTTAGTTTGTTTCAAAAAAGGTTGTTGTTTTTGAAAGACTGATAACTCTATTTAAAATACACCCTCTAGTAAGCTGCCCTACTTCATGAACTTGCCCTAATGCACCACTAGCATCTTCAGATACTTTTGTTTCTCTGGTATCATCATGTGATTTCAAATGATAAGTTATCTCAGAATATTATGAGAAACTTTCAAATGTTAGAGGTGAAGTATACAACTTCCCATCTTTCATCAAATATGAAAGATTAATGTGCAGATTTTTAACTTTGAGCTCTCTCCTTATAGGCCTAACTTTTCTCTCATAAATATAAAAGAATGACTTTTGAGAAATATTTGAGCCTGATAGCGCTGATTTATATAATTCTTTTCTTTTTTCTTCTTGCTCAAAAATATTTTTAATATCATTTATATTTTTAATATAAAGCTTATTTTCTTTCTCTTTTAATGTTTTTGATATTACACCAAAGTGATCATCAACAATACTTTTCCCATGACATTCTACAAATCTATTGTATTTAATAGACCCTTTAATGTATTGCAGTGCCTCTTTAAATAGATAATATAAGAATTCATAGGATCTAAAATAGTTTTCATTATCAGTCCATACTTTGATATTTTTTTTAAACTTATCTGATTTAAGAAGACTTATTAGACATTCACCTGAAAACAAAGAATCATGAGACAATATTTGAGATAAAAAATCATGGTATTCATATTTAACTTTATTGTTTTCTTTAAATACCAATGCAAACCCCAATAAAGAAATAGGTCTTTTGGAATAAAAACAGTTATTGGTTTCAATTGGATCACCACCAACTTTTAAATTCTCCTTAAAATCTATGACTATAGTACATGATTCTTTATCTAATTCATTGATACCTTTCTTATATTCCCTATTTTGATGAGCATAAAAGTCTTGGTGCTGATTAATAGCTTTTAAGTCACTGTTTATAGATTCTGGCAATAATAAGTTTTTACTTTCACATTCTTCTTTTCTTTTTTCTAAGGATGATTTTAAGTTACAAATATTACACATGTCAGTTTGTTTTTTACTCTTTATTATATTTTTTGGTATTAATTTATAATAAGTTGAAAGTGATATTGAAATTTCATTTTTTATTTTCATATTTTCATATTTTTGTTTTTTTGTTTTTAATAGAGAATATTTTATTTCAGTTGAATATTCATTCATTTCTTTTTCAATGTCTTTATAAATTTTTTCTGGTGTTTTTTTGTAAACTGGCTTGTTTCAAAAGAATTTTCCAGTAGTTTTTTAATTATTTTTTTGATTATTTCTTTTTTTAATGAATAGTTATCATCTTTTTGGCTTTTTTTGTTTAAGCTTACATTTTTTATTTATTTTTCTTGAGTATTCAAACTCACTTTTGGTTATATTAAATCCCATATTAGTAAGCTCTTTTAAAGAGTAACTGAAAGTAACCAGAGATCTCAAGGCTGGGAGACGCTCTTGAAGAGCAGATTTCAGAAGATCCTTTAAGTTGTCAATTATCCCATTTAGTTTCTGATTTTGATTTTAAGGAATGAACTCTGTTTTTACAAAATCAGTTTGAGTGAGGAAGTGATTGATGAAGGAATTAAGATTGCCTCCAGAAACAAAGAGGAATGCTCTCTTTAGCATAGCAATTCTTTCTCTTTTTGTTGATGCTCCCAGTGAGGAAAATGGCTTCATGGCAGAAGTAAAGTTAACAGATTCCATAATATTGGATTTGTGATTGCTGATAAAAAGAGCTTTGTGGAGATACCTTGCAAAAGAGTGCTGGTTGCAGGAATTATATCTTTTTGTGAAGATGGTTTGAAGTAAACCTTAGGTGGTGCTTTAGCTCTTATATACCAAGCCTTATGACACCATTCTGAAAGAAATGATGTGACAGCTTTATTTACAATTTCAACTGAAATTTATATTTCTAGAATAAATGAAATCCCCAGTTTTCATGCACAAGTGATATATGTGTATCAGCTAAGCATCAAATTACATCATATCCTCTTTGTAATCTATGCAAATCAATTAAAATAATGTATTGACTTAATTATAACTGTTCTGCACATTTTTAAAATGATAAAATATTAAAGAATTATATTTAAAAAATGCTTAATTTGAGGTTTGCAGTTCACTTGAATCTCAAAATTCATCTAAACAGCAAATAAATTAACGTCCTAACTTTAAACTACCATAAAATCCTAAATAATTAAGCTTTTTAAATAAAACAAAATGGGGAAATGATGCTCTTGATCTTATCTTTAGTTTATTTAAATAAAAAACATATATTGATTAATGAAAAATTAATCTTTTTAAGCTTTAAGCAATCTATTTTATTTCATTATCAAAATAATATAATAAAAGCTGACATTTGCTCTTTTAAATTGCTTTTGCTTTTGCTTTAATATTCAATATTCTATATATATTAATATTTTAACACTAATAGAAAGATAAGATTCTTAGCTTCATTTTGATAGTTTACAGTGTGAAAAAATATTAAATTTTTGGTGAGTTATTACTGTTTTAAATATAAACATTTGTAATTTGATTTTTTCAAAATTGAACTGTGTTATGCTGCAACTTGGGCAGCATGTGTATTAGAAAATAGCCTAATACCTAAAATAATGACCCATATGTACACCAAAAGTCAACTCACACCATTTTGTTTGTGAATCAATGTATTTCAGATTGTATTTTGAATGGTTTTGCTTTGTGTGTGAGCCCTTTGTTGCTGTGTTGACTCATTTTGCCCATTAATGCCAATAAACCCTGTTAACAGAGTGTATATTTTAACCTGAGAGATGGATTTTGTTTAAATCTGAAATCATTTTGTTTAAATCTGAGGTATTTTTGGTTGTTGCCATAGCTTTTAAAAATACTGTAATATATAAAGTTGTAACTATGAACTTATATTCAGAAGTAATAAGAAAAATCACAATGCCTCTGGGCCGCAGGCCCTGTCAGACTTTCTACTTCTGATTACCACAACAAGTTGTTCTGGGCTGCATGTACACCAAATTCACAGGTTCTCCTGTATTTTCCTAATGCTAGAATACATAGAATATCATCTTGGTAAATGATAAAATAAAACAGTCTGTGGATTTCTGATAGTCATTATTTCACTTTTTGTTTGTACTAAAAGTGAATTTGAATAGCTTATATTGACTTAGTACTTTTGTTTATGTCCCAAGCCTAAAAAAATTCAGCATTTCAGTCTTAATTTCAGGAGTTAGACCAATAATTTTGTAACACTGTGATAAGTGTTATCTGTTTATTCCTATTTTTATCAAAATTAATTTTATTGAGTTTTAATAATGTTACAACCAATTTTATACTGTGCCTGAAAATGTGTCTCACAATACACAGTGGCACTAAATGAGTCACTCCATGCTATATCTAATAACATGCTTCTTCCTGCTTCAAATATCAAAATACAAGACAATACATCCTAATAAGGAGTAAAGTCAATTCCATACAAACACTCTTAACAACTGATTTGAAACCTAAATTATATTTTAATCATGCCATCACACTTCCCCCTTGTGGCTCTGTGGCTTTTCTTTACCATATAATAACTTGAATTTCTCAATAAAGCTATTATCTTATCTCAAATATCTGTCCTTTCTCTTTGGACTGTTGTCTTCCCTATCCAATAATCAACTATAATTAGTTCATCTGCATCAATAATATACTGCTTGTTTACTCTACTGAAATTCCAATTAGGATGGTGCAATAACAAGAAAAGCAAACCTAAATAATCTCCACCCATCTGGATAAGGTGATGAATCCGAGTAGATTGTTTTAACATTGCAATCCAACCCCAAAAATAAAAATATACTATTCACCCAGCTCCCACTCAAACCAATTTTATTCATATGATTTTATGTTTACAACTTAGATTGGATTCCTTTAAAGTGATCAAGCTTACTTTTCTTCATTCGAGTCAATTCTCAGCATAAAGTTGGAATATCCTTAATATAAAAGTGCATAAAATCAATCCAAATTGTGATCTTATTCTTAAAAAATTTCCCTTTTAATTTTAATAAAAACCTTATGAAGCTATATAATATATACAAATGAGCCTCATTGCCATGGTTTTATGGTTTGAATGGCTATTTAAAACCCAGGCAGTTAGCCATAAATTTAATAAAGTCTGAATAGTTTATATTCTCATTTCTACATATTTTAGGCCACACTACGCTGGACTCAGCTTGCATACTTTCACATGTGATTTTAACTTATTGATAAAAGAATGTACCAATTCAATATTTTGGTTTGGCTATTGACTTTAAATATAAAGTGATATGAAATATTAATTAATATACTTTCTTAATTGAGGGCACTCAAACTGACATTAATGGTAGACATACTCACTTTTACATAAGTTAATCGTTTGAGATTATATAATTGAGGATATAAATCAGAAATAGAGTATTTATCTGGTGATGATTAGGGACTTTATTCTGTAAGTGGTCATATTAAGGATCATGATTGTGCTCTACCGTGTTAGACAAGTGGCAATCATTATACGCTATTGCATAATTTCTCCATTTATTTGTGCATTGTGACTTTATTTATTATGTATAAAGTAGAATTCGTAATCTATTAAAGCATAGCTATCTTAACACTAATCTTATATAAAATAATACTTTTAAACTTAATAATGAAAAAAGCTTCAATGTAATTGTTTGGAATATAACAACTTAAAGAATAAAGGAGTTTAGTTTAGATTACAAGATAATCGATTCGAATGATAGTAAATTTAGCACGACATATGTTCTTTGATATTTTAACTCTAAAATTGCTAGTACAGAATCTTTGAATCAGGAAATTGTAGTCATTAGGTTAATAGCTGCACTTTGAAAAATATCATGTATATCTATATATCTGATACCTTTTATGCTAATAGATACGTATTTATTTTGAAAAGCATCAAACTTTTAGTAAAGCTAAACTTTCCTCGTAAACAATTTATTTGAAAAATAGGCACAAAGTCAAATTAAATCTTCTTTTTCGGGTGGGAAATTGGTACAGTTTTTTCTAATATTTTTTGTTGATATTATTTAAATTCAATATATCTGAAGTTAATTGCCTTACAAACTAAAAGGTTAACCTTGACTACTTCAATAGTATCATTATTTATTAGCCGAGTTATTCATTTCTTTATATCAAGCGGAATATTAAAGCTGTTTTTTACATTAATAAGAACCCGTTTCAACCCCTGAAAGGTTTAAATTTTAAATAAATTAAGCCCGAAAATTATAACTAGAGATGTTTTGGCCTTACAGCTAAAGCAGAGTTTTAGTTGATTTAAATATCAAAAATATTTCTCTACAATAGCCCAGACCAGAAACTGGACAGAGCTTGGCAAAAATAGCCCCAGTCATAGTGTAATATAAATAGCGATGCAACCAAAGATGTAAAAGCAAAAGCGATTTAAATTTTTCAACTGGTTTTATCCGAGCTTATAGCTGAGTTTATTTTTCTAAAAGTAATTATTGAAGCAAAGATGCAAACAATTCGGAAATTTTCAAAATCCTGCTAGAAACAAGCTCTCAGTAGAGCTACATTTTTTGATTTTATCAAACAAGAACTATAGACTAAAATGATTTTAACAAATTCCTTTAAAATCAAAATCACTACTGTAGCAGCAAATTATAAAACAAAAAACAAAGTAAGAGGATGAAGAATATTTGTTCTGGGTAAACTAAAATCAACTTTACAGCTAGTTGATAGTGATAATGGTTTCACTCAATTTTTTACAGGAACAATTTTATTTTGAGTTCAAGACAGTATTAAAAGGAATACAGTCAAGAGAATGTGGGAAGGGAAATGGAATAAAGTAGTGGGGCTAGATGTGTGAGAAGATTTGGATATCCTTTCATTTTGGTTTTGTTCAAGTAATTGTTTCAGTGATACTGCTATCATACTACATCCATGTTAGTCCAAGGAAATACACTTACAGTTTGCACATTTCCATTATCTCATATCTCGGATAACAAGCATTATCATCCAATCACAAACTCATCTCAAACAAACAGTTCCATAATATTTATCATACAAATTAATATATTTGTATTTAAAGAATTATTTCAAATGGCTGTGCTTTGGGTGTAATGTTTGTTGCCAGAAGAAAACAGGTACCCCTCAGTTGCTTGGTTCCTGATATTTACACTCTGAAATAAGCAGTGTAAGATTAAAATAAAATATATAAGACTAAATAGTGATGGAGATAATGAGGTGCTTTGCCAAGGAATTATAAAACACTAAGCAACCAAGCATTTCTCCTTTACCCATTATTCACTTATATAGGCAAATCATCTCATTCACATCTAACATAGATTAAAAATATATATCAGGCTGATTATTGATGGAGACAATGAGGTACTTTGCCAAGGAATTATAAAACACTAAGCAACCAAGCATTTCCCCTTTATCCAATGTTCACCTATATAAGCAAAATATCCCAATAGCATCTAGCATACAATCACCTCTTCTTGCTGCTGCTTCTTCCCACCTGGCATTGCTTCTCCTATCAGGATGCTTTAAGAAGCTTGTAAATCCTCCAGAATTGCTGACACCAGCCACTATGGATGGTATGTCAAATCAAAGCCTGTGCCACTTATGGAGCTCCTGCCACCTACCCAGCTTTGGAATTCTCATGTCAAATAGCAGTCATACACATCTCCTATCCTGAAACCAGTACATGTTCTAATAATCATCACCTCCAAAAAAAGACAAGTCAAAAAAGACCTCATATTCTAATAATATATATATATATTTGATTTAAAGTGATTATACTTAGTGATCCTTATAGCAGTCGGTTTGTTACTGCTGGGGGGTTAGCATAAGGCAATCAATTTAAATCCAAATAGATTAAATAAATAAAAATAAAACATTGTTATCAACCTTTTTTTATAAATATTCTCTTACTATTTAATATTAAGATGCCTTTGATACATTATAATTTTAAAATTGTATATTTTAAAAAATTACTTTCTTAAATTAACTGATCTTTTTCAAAAAAACTACCAAATCTTATGCAAATGATTAGTTTAAACTTACTTTAAAATGATAAATAGACTGAACTTGATGCCAGAAAAACAAGGTATGATGCTCATATCTAGTCTTATGATATTGCATTATAATCACCTGATGCCTCTACTCAATGATGCTTCCAAGATGATATATTCCTAAGATGTTTTTTTTTCTAATAAACCAACCTAATGTTCATACAATGCCTCTGACTAAGAGAAGATAGGATATGAGGCCATATCCTGTACATATCTGATGAGCCCCTACATTGGGCTCCAGCTAGTATGTTCCTCTATCTTATGTTTATCCCTGTAAAACCCACTTATGTCACATCTGCCCTGATTATCTTAGTACTTATTTGCCATCATTTATCAATAAACATGGCTCTTTTATCCCTATAACTTTGACATATATTGTGCTTTATACTTGGCTGGAAATTTCTACTGAATATACAGTGTTCCTTAACCAGGACCTTCCTCTGAAAGCCCCTGATAATCCTGTTTGCAGAGACCAAAGCTGACAGGATGATCCTTTTTTCATACTAGTATTCCTACCAGGCTAGTGTCTCAGGCCCAACTACAAGTGCTATTTCATTTCTCCTCCTTTAAGTGAAATGAGAAAACCTTGTTGTATACCTGCTTCCTTTCACTCTTTTTATAGAAAGAGCAAAGACCAGACAGCCATGTCTGGTCCCTCATAACTTATGTTATAAAATATCATTATTTCTATAAGTTATCTGTACTGTGGTATGTACTATAGGTACTTTACTTGTTGTGTCTGGCTCTTGAGAAAGACATTCAATAGAACACAGCGGGAAACCCTTTATTATAAAAAGTTTGAGGTTTGAAGCTAGCCTTGAGTTAGCTTTTAGGACAAAATTAAGAGGATGTACTTTAATTTTCTATAACTATTAAATATATATTTTTTAAGTGAAAAGAAAAAAATGCTTGAAGATTATAAAAGCCTACACAAATATGGATAAACATGTCTTTGTTTAGAGTGAGAATCCTACTTATATACTAGAAAATAAGTGGAAACTGTTCACTAGGTGGACAAGAGGGTTGGTTGGGTTTAAAATTGTACCAGAATCAGAATAACTAAGGTAATTTAATCTGGAACTTTTGGACATTGCAGTTGATTCATTTAAGAAAAGAGGGAAACTGTTAAACTCAAAAGTAAACCTATCTAGGTCTTTGCAACTATTGCAATTTGGGGGCCATATTAAAATAGCATTCATAGTGCAATTTGAAACAATGCATAATATAATCATTGCTATATATTACTGTATTGCTAAAATAGTGTTTCACCACAGTAAGTACTATAGCCTATCTAGTGTTTCTTGCCAGAACACATTATTTTACTTCCATTATTCACTCTTCTATCTGATATACAAGACAGACTCCCTGTCTGCCTTCTCTTATGAGTACTACTATTGAACACCTTTTCTTTCACTATCTTCTAAGTTCTTCTGGTAAAGACTTCACAGAGTTAATACATGAGGCCCTGTAAAAAAGCATCACAATGAAAAATATATTAATTTATTTCTGTGTTCAGCTTTATATTTTAATAGAAGGCCATATTAAAATATTATTATCATTTAATATAAAAGATCTATTAGGTTTTTATTTATAAAAAGCTTAAAAAAGCTTATGATGCTATTTTAAATATTTTCTTTTTTACATAATAAGTTTAAATAATTATATACTACAAATATACTTAAAAGGCTTGTTGCAACATCTTTAATTACTCTCTCTTAGGAAAAAATTCCCTGAGTAACTCCGCAAATGATTTTCTGACTAATCATTAAGTTGGTGGCACTCTTATTATTTGCCCATCTATTACAGGGATCAAAAATTTTGAGCCCTAAGAGAAACACTACTTGGAAGACTCCCATGATCTTCATGACGTACATGAACAACATGTGGCTTCTCATAATACTATATAATAATCTAAACCCATATCTAATAAAATTATTATTCTCTTCTTAATTTCTCTTTTATTTTTTTATTATACTTTAAAGAAGTATATACTTGACAAGCTAAAGGTTTATAATTTCAAAAAAACATGTTTATATTATTTAGATATTCTAAAAAGTACCTATTTTTGTTTATATGTTGTAACAAGCTAGACTCCCAACAGATTAGATAGGTATCTAGCTTCTGACTTGACTTGATCTGTTACCTAATTTGGACAACTAATCTTTTATGTCACTTGACTATAATTTCATTGATTAACAGAGCTAGCAATATATCTATACTGTCTAAATAGAATCATTTACATGTTATTGCAGATCAATCTCAAATAACACTTTCTAACATCCCAAGCTCTGATGGCCTCTTACTGAGTACAAATTGCCTCTAAATTTCTTCAATAAAAATTATTGTAAACTAATTCTCTCTTTTTTACCTTTTGATAACTGCAGCTTTTGACACAGTTACAACAGTGGTAGACAGGTAGATTTTTCTTTCTAACGACCTTTTGAAAAAATTAACGTCTACACTAACATACAAAAGAATGCCACCAGCAGATAATAATCATTCTCTCTGACATATGACAACCCTACACTAGGAGAGCCATGGATACATATATCTTGACTCTCTGGAATGAGCTGTTACTTTTCACATACCAGTGCAACATTATATCAGCATCAGGAGAACTCTTTATACCCACTTCAGTGTCTAACCCAAACATCATACCAAATGCACATTGCAGACTACCTTTGTTTGGCCAAGTTAGGCTTTTTTAGGCTTCTGTATAAAAATTTTAACAACTGGCTGAGAGCAGCTCACAATAAATCAAAACAGATGCAGTACCTCAAATAATTCCAAATCTTATAAGCTGTCATTTTTTTCACAGAAGATGCCATCATATGATTGGCAGAATAGCACAAGGATAAATCCACTGAATTTATAACTTGTGATGTATTCTAGGAGGCCTTGCTTGACAAAGATGTCAAACAGATGTCTAAAATCTTTATCTCCCATAAGATGCACAAACTCAAACATGTAGGCAACTTAAATAAACACATTTCTGTATAGGAGAAGTGTTGCTATTTAAAACCACCTGAAATTGTGTTTAACTGTCCAGCTATTGTCATGGAATTCTGAGATGACCTCAAATTGCATTTAAAACACCACATGATCATGATAAACTGTATGGACTTAAAAAGTAACTAAAATAAACAGAACTAGCTTCAGGGACTGCAGTCTCTTCACAAGCACAACTGAGCCACACATGCCAAGAAGACACAATGCAGGCCTGCTTGTGGCACTCAAACTAGATAACACAACCCACCAGAAAACCTTATTCTATCCTCAAACCACAAGTTTTGACACAAAAAGACATAGCTAACTTTTGTAGTAGCACAACTGTCAGGATCCTTCTGAAATGAAACTGCTTTTTGTTCTGGACTTAATTGATGTGTTTAAACTGTTGAAATGAGTTTGAAGATTCTTTAAAGTAGCCTTTATAATATTCTTGATTTAATTATACAATTCAAAGTCCCCCAATTCATTTAAAAGCCTGTTTTTTATATGCATGAAGATCTCCACTTGTTTGTTTTGTATCACACAATCTAGTGAACCAATCTCAATGCTTGAACACATTTATGAAAGCCTGAAACAAGAGGGTTCAAACTAAGTATAATTTGCACCATTGAAAAATTCAACACTTGCCTTTTGACACAATTTCTTCTTAATTACCCCTGCTTCCTCTCAAACTTTAAACACTAACTGTATAAATTATCCTATTCTCTCTCCACTTCCATATTCCAACATTCTCTTTATTGGCTCCTCAAATAAATTTGGTTTATTCAAATTTCTTTGATCAAATTATATTTTTTTACTTGTCTTGTCCTTTTCTTTCTGTATAAGCCTGAGTTACTTGAGGATGGTCTTAAGACTGGAATTATTGGTAGCCTTGCTCTAATCAATAATCCAGCTTCCAGCCCTGACAACAACCCAGGTTTTTGAAAAGGTAGGCAATGCTCATGGAAACATAATAAGCAAGTCAGCCCCCCCAACTACAGCAATAAATTGCACCTAGTAACACCTGAGCTTTACTTGTGTGAATTTGATGGGATCACCATGCTCAAAGTTCCTTATGGTGAACCCCTGCTCTTTGGAGCAACCACTAACAACAATAAACTCATTTCCTACCCTTTTCATTTCTGTACTTATAAAGGTCTTGCTCTTTTGAAATAAGAAGCAGATTATACCCTGGTAAACAAATAGTATAGTCAAGATCATAAAGATACTCACTGTATCTAGAAGTGCTAAGAGAGTAGATCTATGATGAACATTTGCTACCCATACAGAAAGATACTAAACCCTTCACAATTCAGCTAGTAAAATTCAACAGTACTATAAGGACCTCACCTAAGTTCTACCTAGTATAGCTTAGTTTTGGTATTAGATTAGATTATTTAAAGGAAAACAACCCTCACATAGATTGAGTGACCTCAATCCTCACAATAGAGCTTGGAGGGGTTTATCACACCATCTGCCCCAGTTCTGTGGACAAACTGCTTTGCAACCATATGATTTTAAGAATTATTAAGACCCAAGAAGAACAGAAAACCTCAGAAAACTTAATTATGATACCTGCAATTATGAGGTAGTATTTTTGTACTGGTTAGGCACATCAGACACCAATATATGTATTGAGTCAAAGTCAGGTGTCTACTGGGAGTAGATGTCATTTTTCAAGTGAGCATGTTCCTGTATTAAGACATTGTATTTGGCTTGAAGGATGAGAAATTCTACAAAAACTTTTCGTCTGACCATTCTGGCATCAGCTTCATGGTCATAACCTCAGCTGGAGTGCTCCCTTTATTAGGTTTTTATAACTCCTGGAATAGTCTCTTAAACTCACTCTATAGGATTTTTCTGCCTCTGGCTTTTAACTTGAGCCTTTTAGTTAGTCTATCCCATTCTTTATCAGGTGTTTTCCTTCTGGAAAACTTCCTGTAGCAATGCCTGTAGATGTCTTTCTCCCATGTGTTAGGTTAGTAAATATGAGGTATATTACCCATGAGAAACTTGGAAAAGTTAATTTTTTTAGGGGCTGAGAGTAGCTTTTATTGAATCAGAAGACAGATACCCTTAGAAATCTTCTTTATTATAGCTGATCTTGGGCTTGGTATTAGACTTCTTTCTCTCAGGTGTCTTGATATTGGGCTTCTTGGTATTTTCCTTGCTCTTGGATTTTGTTCTTGCTCTATCTCCTTGCTCTTGGCCTTGTACTTTTTCATGCTCTTGCTCTGCTCTGACCTTGGCGCTTGCTCTGGTTCTACTTTGCTCTAGATCCTTTCTATTCTTCCTTTGATCTAATTAATCACTGCTTGTATAGCTCATTGATTCAGTATATTTGTACTATATGCTGTTTTTCTCTTCCAGGCTTAAATAATTGTTTTTTCTCATTTCTATAATAAGTTAAACTTTGAACTTACTTTAGTCAATAACATGGGGCTTTTCTCTGTCAGCCTCCTGATTTATTAAGCTTTCCCCCTTCTTTTACCAATAATAATTACTAGTAAAAATAGTCTTGACCTGTAGCCAATCAGATGCCTGCATTTTCTTGAAGAATCTAAAGCAGATTGATTTTGCATTTCATTGTTAATACACAACAAAATTTTAACAATCTGAGCTTGAATTTTAAATCAGTTCCCCGTTTTTCTCATTGTTTTCTCATTCTTTTATTTTCTTGCTTTCCTTATGTAAAACATAAAGAACCTGTTTGCCTTCATTTTCTAAAATGCAACTATGTTATTTTCCCTGTTAGCATCAATTTCAGAAAAACTTGAACCTCAACTTTCATCTTGTTTTTGCTCTGTATTATGTTGAACAGCAAAATGTTTGCTCTTCTCTTCAGCATTTTTTGTTCTCTTCTGGCCTTTCTTTAGCTGATTTTCAACCTCTACTAATAAATAAACTACTATTTATTCCCCTTTTTATTTTATTTATTTACTTATTCATTTATATAACTTTTATTTTTCTCTTCTTATTTTTTAACTCTTATTATAGCATTTTTCAAAGCTGTGACACTAAGAAAAGTAAACTCAAATTTAAACAAAATAGAAATGTAACCAAATCCATTTTTAATCAAAAAATTCATTGAGTTTTATTTATTTTAAATCTGAGTTGATTTTTCTTAGCACCACAGCTTTGAAAGCTAATGTAATTCTCTATTTTTTTATGTGTATCTCTTATTTCTTAACTTCATTCTTATAACATTTTCTCTTCTCAAGCCTTTTTTCTCTTTTCTAGCCATTCCAATTTGCTCATACTTATCCCTCCTACTTGTAAAGTTGTGAGGCCCGCCATTAGCTCTGGACAGGGATATATTACCCAGACCATCAAAAAAGGCAGCCATGTGAAGGAAAAGCCTCTCCAAAACCTAGAGGACTTGGCCCACATTGTGGACAAGCGTTTTGTACTGGCTTTCACAGCCAAAAATTCTTCCCCTTTTCTGGAGTTTCCTACAACTGCAGAGGAGAATTTAATCCAGCTGGATTTCTTTCTTTCTTGGTGCTGACTTTTCATGAAACAATTGGCAGGACAACAGAAAACACAGGCCACATTTTACAGGATTTGACTAACCTGCAGCCCAGGAAAATTGGGAATAAATTTCCACAATCAGTAGAATCCTGGTCAAGTAATTCCTCTGGCCCAGGGGTCCCTCAGCCCAAAGTAAATGGTTTTGGGAGCATCCCAGTTGTGATGTCAAAGGCAGGCATTAGAGATAATGTTGGCCCTGAGTCCCTGGAATGCACTTAGCAAACCAGGTGGCTGTTCCTTACACTCAGGTCTTTTGCTCCTATTTTCTTGGGCCCAGATCATGGAAAGAATAGGCTGTTACTTTTAACTGGCTCCCCCTTTGTTGCTTCCCAAAACCCCCTCCTTTAAACTCCTGGCATTATCACCCCTCTCATGCATATAATGGAAGCAAGGCTGTCAGGTCCCTTGCTTACCAATTCAAATTACCAAATAAAACCCCTGATTTTGCAAATTTATTTGTACTTTTGAAGTTTTATTAAATTGTCAAGGGTCTGGATGTACAAGTATTCCAGCTATTGCCATCACACCTTACATCCAGTCATCGCCCAATTTGGTGCCTTTCCAATATAACATTTGACATACCAGAAATGGCAACAAACCAATATCACATGACTGTCCAGGTATCCAGCAACTCAAACCCATCCAGCACATGACCAGCCCCTGGGTTTGATCCAACTAAAATCCCCGCCACAGCTAAATCTATATAAGTCTAAAGTATTATCCAATAAAATATACTTCTTCTCTTCCTACTTTTATATTTGAAGCTTCCCCAAAAAGGCACTCCATATCACTGATAGCACTACAGTTTTCAACCACGCCAATGAAAGAGAGAATGACTGAACAGAACCTGCCCACCTTTGCCCACATACTCAACCAGGTCACATCCCAGGATACCTGGAAAATGTACTTCTGCGCCCACAACATTGATGAGAATATACCTAGTGGATGCACTGTATTTGAAGGTCTGTTCATGCCTAAAGCATGCACCAAGATAATTTAATACAGTTGCTCTCTTCAACCACAAACAAACGCAATATCACCTATCACAGGTGAAGTTACCAACACCAAGTACATTGGTATTGACAAGTTCTTTGGTAAAAACAAAGAAATCATCATCAACTGGCTAGACCACTCAGCTGCTAAACTCCGCACCATCCGCATCCCCCACAAGAAATGGGTCCAAGAAGCCAGCAAGCGCCTCTACAAGGCCACAGCTAACTGGTTTGCCACCTGGGTTGGCTCACAAACCAACAACCAGCTTGACAACTGGGAAGAGTTCAAAGCCAACATCACCTACAATTTCTGCATCACTGAATTTCTCCAAGACATTGCAATACAGCTCAGGGATCTCCCTCAGAAGATCACTATTGCAGCTTATGCCAACAAATTTGAGGAAATACATTGCAAAATCCAAAACCCAGCACATGTCACAGTAGGTTCCATAATGCCAGGTATTGTCTGTCCAAGTAAGAAGGCTCAGAAAACCTGTATCAAAATTGACCAAGTTAACAGATTTAAATCAAACAGTTGATTGAAAATGGATCACAGCTGCTCCAGTCTGCCAGCTGAAAACAGCTCCCCCTTTCAAACTGACGTTGATAAATTGGCGTAATATGAGGGTCACCCAATATGAGCTATTAATCAGCATGGTTGTCAGAAACTAGTCATGCAAGGGTTCTTTGCAACCTGGATCAGATACTTACTTGACAATGTGGAAGGAATAGGAGGTCAAGACTCAGGTGGTATTGCTTAGTCAAATTTTCTGATATATATTGAATAATTTTCCCTGTTTCAACTTTAAGAGTTGAGTCCTCCTAAATTTACTTAATAAAAATCATTTATCCCAAGTTCTAATTTCAATTTTAAAAATGCATCCTGTGATTGAGTTGTTGCAGTATATTCTGTACAATCTGATTATGAACCAAATCATTTCTGGAAGATGGGGCCCAGCAACTGGAACTTTGTTGTTGGTGCCTCCCAATGTCAATTTCATGCCAGCCAATTTTGCAGCTTCTCCCCCCATTCTTGAAAATAAAAATTGTGTTAATTCCCAATGCCCAGAATTTTACGCTGAAGATGCATTGATGCTTTCCCAGGTCATTTATCTTGGACTACTTTAGTTAGGACTAAATGTTCTACTTAATCCTGGAGTTACAATTGGAAATTTCAAAAAAATATCTGAAGCTGTGTTGGTGGTTAACCATCAATTCTATGTGGATTTGGGTCGTAATTCCCCATCACTTAGAAACGGCTTCATATTATCCAGTGATTTCTGTCACAGCACAAGCTGACAACGTACACACCAGAGCATCATTCATCAATAGAATGAAACCCTCTGTTGCTGCCCTCATCTTCACAGAAGCAAATACCTCCATTCCTGCGCTCATTGCTGAAGCCAAGCACGCTGAAAAATGCGCCAACATGGAATATGCTGCACACAACAGCAACCACTCCTCAAACAGCAATGGCAGAGAAAACGCCAATGGCAATAAACAACAAAATACCAACCATAACAACGGCAACTCTAATTGTAATAATGGCAATCATAGCCAAAGCGCAAACCACTCCCGTCTCAAGAAAGAGGACACCGCCAAAGTTAACAATGCTGAAGCAGCAACCCGCTATAAATCTGACCCCACATTCTCTGACCTCAAAGGTCTCAAAACAGAGGAACAGTGAAAAGAGGAGGGGGAATAGGCTTAAGTGCTCCTGTCTCCCCCCAACTTGACAAGAAGAAGTACCAAGGCACAAAGCTTGCTGCTTGCATCCCACGTGTCCTGCAATCCCCCATTTTTATGAACATAAAAATTAAAAATTGCTCACAACTTCTTGTCTATCCATGCACTTACAAATCTCATACACATAAAATTCTATTTGACTCTGGTGCACAACACACTATGGTTAGCAAACCTTTTGTAACCAAGTACAAAATACCAGTTGTTAAATCCAACTTCAAATACGCTAGAAATACAGAAAAACCAAAGGTTCTACTCAAAGGTGAAACAACTCCCTTCATAATTGACCTCCAAGGCATACAAACGTCCATCAAAGGACTTGTCATGAACAATATAAACTATGACATTGTAGCAGGCATGGACTGGTTCACCCAAGTGAACCCCAGCGTATGTTGGAAAACAAAAACCATGACCATCAAACACAATGGAGTCATTTCAACATTCTCAAAGAACCCAACAACCTCATTCTAAGAGACACAGTATTTGTCCAAGTCATAAACCAAGACAACTAAATGTCTAACTAAAGATAGTACCCTCCACATAAAAAGGTACATCAAATTCAATAACATACAAACACAAAAGATCTAATGCCCAGAACTTGCGGCACTCCTAAATGAATATGCTAATGTATTCAAGGAAGAACTCATAGAGTTACCCCCCAAACAAGAGGTCAAGCATGGCATTGACTTATGCAAAGCCATGCCCAAACCTGCACCTCTCTACAGACTCTCCCCCATGGAGACCCAAACCCTCAAAACACATATTGAGGACAATCTAGCCAAAGGATTCCTTTGTCTGTCTTAATCCCTGTGGGGGGCAGCGATGTTCTTTGTAAAGAAGAAAGAAGGATCCCTTTGCTTAGTTACTGACTACAGAGCACTAAATCAAGTACAGTAAAGAATAAATACCCACTTCCCTTCATAGAAGACCTACTTGTAAGACTCTCTGGAGCAAAGATTTTCTCAAAAATTGACCTCACATCTGGTTATAACCAAGTTGAAGTTAAAGAGAAAGACATACTAAATACTGTGTTCTGCACGCAATTTGGGTTGTTTGAATGTAAAGTAATGAACTTCAGGATGACCAAAACTCCCGCAATGTTTGTCACCATGATGAACCAAGCACTAAAAAGTCTCTCAAATACATTATGCTACCTCAACAACATCATCAATTTTCAAAAAAAAGAGGAACACCTCATGCATGTCTTCAAGACACTCATTTGACTCGCAAAGCACAAACTATATGCTAAGCCTAGTAAGTGCCAATTTATGGAAAAGGAACTCCTTTTCTTGGGCCACATTGTCTCTGACGGTGGCATCAAAGCAGACCCAGAAAAAAAAGACATAAACAACATGCAACGCCCCACCTCTGTGAAACAAGTTATATGCTTTCTTGGTATGATAGCTTACCTAAGGAAATACATCAAAGACTGCGGAAGCTCACCACATCAATCAATGACCTAACCAAAGGTAATGCCAAAAAGAAATTCATCTGGACTCCAGAATTCAACAAGAATTTAAAGCTATTAAAACAAGCTTTGGCCAAAGCACCAATCTTGCAATACCCTAATAACAACAGGTGCTACAAGCTTGAGTCAGACGCTAGTGACACTGCCATTGGCGTAATCCTACGCATCTGCTAGCCAGGGCAGCAAGATTTACTGCCAGTATGTTGCAAAAGCAGAAAACTAACAAACACTGAGAAAAGATACCCAATACACAATAAAGAATTGCTAACAATATATCACACATGCAATAAATGGAGATATTATCTTGAAGGACACTTTAACGTCTGAGTGCTAACTGACCACAAATCCTTAATCTTTTTCAAAACTCAGAACGCACTCACGCGGCGCCAAGCCAAATGGATGTCCTTGCTGGAACAGTTTAACCTGGACATCCAATACAAAAAGGGGGAAGAGCTGGTCACAGATGATGCTCTCTCTAGGCTATGCCAGCCAAGAGAGGATCACCCTGACCACCTGGACCCTGACTGGCCCAACCTATACAACACTGAGTACAAGACAAAAGGAAAAGATCCCTCCACACATCAACTAACCCATGATACACTAGTAAGGAATAAAAAATTTTCCATGTATCAAATGGCACAGTATACCAAATCATCAAGGATAAACACATTTCATACATCCCACTTGCACACAGAGTCAACACTATACTAAGACATCATTGTCTGCTAGGACACACAAAGGCTAACAACCTATATCTCACATTAAAAGAGATAGTATGGTGGCTCAACCTGAAGCAAGACATACTTTATGTTCTAAAAAAGTGTACAGTATGTGAAAAATACGCCAGCACCAAGGCGCCATAGCCAACAGTCAACCCAGTCCTGACCCCAAACCATTTAAGGTTTGGGGACTGGACATAGTGGGAACCTTCCCAGAAACCAAAAAAATCAACGTTTCCTAATTGTAGCCATTGTCTTTGCCACATGTTGGCCCATCTGCTGGGCAACAAAAGATCCCAAGGCGGAAACAATAAATTGATTCATCAATAAAGCAATCATAGCAGGCTACGGCACTCCAGAATACATCATATCAGATGGAGAAAAAGAGCTAACAGGCCACATAGTAAACAACAATCTAAAAACAAAGAAAATTAAGTATTCCACAACCTCGCCCTACAGGCCTCAGGCCAACAGCAGAGTTGAATGCCTGAACGGCAGCTTTATCAGAACCCTGGAGAAAATAATGGATGGCAAAGCCAAAGACACATGGCCACTCTATGTGAAACATGCATTGCTAGTATCCCAGGTTTGTACCAATCAAGGAATAGGCTACTCACTGTTTGAACTAACATACAGGTACAAGCCAGAAATAGTCAACTCCAATAACCAACCATATGTGAAGATCCCCCCAAGGAAACCTCCCACAGTAGAACATGAACAAGCTCTACAAAACATACGCCTCAAAGCCAAAATGGTAGAAATAAAGAGACTCAAAACTCAAAAGTAACCTCAACAGAGGACCCACTCCCCATCAACTCCCCCGTCTGGGTCCTAGCTGGGAACAGAAAGAAGCTAGACTCAGTACACAGAAGACCAGGAAGAATCATCAGATACCGACCAGACAGGAACACCTACCTAGTTAAGTTCCAGGGTGCCAAAGAGTCCATCACCAAAAAGTACCACAGATCTTGCCTCTGCCCTAGCAAAGGAGAACACTTGACCCAGTTGGTGCCCACTAGTAAACAACTCCAGGAACATAAGGCAACAGACATCAAGACAAAGCCCCCTCCGGATATACCTGAGTAACCCCTTAAGGGAGGGGTGTGTTGAGGGTTTGGATGTACAAGTATTCTGGCTATTGCCATCACACCTAACATCCAGTCATTGCCTGATTTGGTGCCTTTTCAATATACCATTCAATATAACAGATATGGCAACAGACCAATATCACATGACTGTTCAGGTATCCAGCAACTTGAACCCATCCAGCACATGACCAACCCCTGGGTTTGATCCAACTAAAATCCCTGCCACAGCTTAAGCTATATAAGTCCAAAGTATTATCTAATAAAATATACTCTTCTCTTCCTGCTTTTATATTCAAAGCTTCCCTAAAAAGGTGCTTCATATCAAAATAAACAAAGGTTATTGTCCTGACTCCTGCTGTTGTCCCTCCTCCTTCTTTCCTTTGGTCTACTTGCCCGTGTTTTTTTGTCAAGGTTTGATCCAAGAAGATCCAAACTTTGCTTCAAACCCTTGGAATTGTCCTAGCGCTTGTGGTCTGCCTGCCCAGAAGTTTTGATTAAAAACCTTGACTGCAACATTGTTGTCTCCTTTGTATAAGGTATTTATGATGACTATGGTACCTATCTTCCTTTTGTTCTGGACCACAACCCAGGGATTTGGAATAGACTATCCTTGGTTGCCCAAAATTCTATTCCCAACCCTAGCCTGCTCTCCAATACCTTCTTTTATTTGACTCAGGTTCCCACCATCCTTACCACACTTGTCCATTTGTCTTAGATAGGTTCTTATCCTGAGTACCTCTCATTATTTCCCAAGCCAGGGACTAAGAATCCCCTTTTTTGAACTTGCATGACACCAAAATTACAACAGTCCCAAGTCACTCCCTCTTCCCTGCACCAAGTTTTTCCTGTGGGTCCAGATATCTCTTCTACCTGGGAGTAATCTCTGTGGTTGCTTTCTGGTGCTTTGGTTATGACCTTGAACGTCTATTTTCTTCCCTTTTCTCAGTCAGCCTCTTTTGGGAGACCTCTTTGAGTGGCTATTCCAGCCCTGCACTGAATGGCATCCTGATGATTGGTTCCACCAGGATGGGAGCCAGGCTTTGTTAGTCTATTCCCCCTCTCTTACACTACTCTTTCTTTCTGTGCTAGTGATATGGAGCGCCTTTTTGGGGAAGCTTTGAATATAAAAGCAGGAAGAGAAGAAGTATATTTTATTGGATAATACTATAGACTTATATAGCTTTAGCTGTGGCAGGGATTTAGGTTGGATCAAATCCAGGGGTTGGTCATGTGCTGGATGGGATTGAGTTGTTGGATACCTGGACAGTCATGTGATATTGCTTTGTTGCCATTTCCAGTATGTCAAATGGTATATTGGAAAGGCACCAAATTGGGAAATGGCTGGATGTTAGGTATGATGGCAATAGCCAGAAAACTCGTACATCCAGACCCTTGACACACCCCTCCCTTAAGGGGTTACTCAGGTACATCAGGAGGGGGCTTTGTCTTGACGGCTGCCGCCTGATGTTCCTGAAGTTGTTTACTAGTGATCACCAACTGGGTCAAGTGTTCTCCTTTGCTAGGGCAGAGGCAAGATCTGTGATACTTTTTGGTGATGGGCTCTTTGGCACCCTGGAACTTAACCAGGTAGGTGTTCCTGTCTGTTCAGTATCTGATGATTCTTCCTGGTCCTCTGTGTACTGAGTCTAGTTTCTTTTTGTTCCCAGCTAGGACCCAGACAGGGGAGTTGATGGGGAGTGGGTCCTATGTTGGGGTTACCTTTTGAATTTTGAGTCTCTTTATTTCTGCCAGTTTGGCTTTGAGGCGTATGTTTTGTAGAGCTGGGTTGTGTTCTACTATGGTAGGTTTCCCCAGGGGGATCTTCACATACAGTTGATTATTATGGGTGACTATTTCTGGCTTGTATCTGTATGTTAGTTCAAACAGTGAGTAGACTGTCCCTTGATTGATACAAACCCGGGATACTAATAATGCATATTTCACATAGAGTGGCCATGTGTCTTTGGCTTTACCATCCATTATTTTTTCCAGGGTTCTGATAAGGCTGCCATTCAGGCGTTCAACTCTGCCATTGGCCTGTGGCCTGTAGGGCAAGGTTGTGGAATGCTTAATGTTCTTTGTTTTTAGATTGTTGTTTACTATGTGACATGTTAGTTTTTTGCTAAATCTGTTATGATGTAGTCTGGAGTGCTTTAGTCTACTAATATTACTTTATTGATGAATCAATTTATTGTTTCCTCCTTGTGATCTTTTGTAGCCCAGCAGATGGGCCAACGTGTGGCAAAGTCAATGGCTACAATTAGAAAACATTGATTTGTTTGGGTTTCTGGGAAGGGTCCCACTACATCCAGTCCCCAAACCTTAAATGGTTTGGGGTCAGGACTGGGTTGACTGTTGACTGTTGGCTGTGGCGCCTTGGTGCTGGTGTATTTTTCACATACTGTACACTTTTTTAGAACATAAAGTATGCCTTGCTTCAGGTTGGGCCACCATACTATCTCTTTTAATGTGAGATATAGATTGTTAGCCTTTGTGTGTCCTAGCAGACAATGATGTCTTAGTATAGTGTCAACTCTTTGTGCAAGTGGGATGTATGGAATGTGTTTATCCTTGATGATTTGGTGTACTGTGCCATTTGATACATGGAAAATTTTTTTATTCCTTACTAGTGTATCATGGGTTAGTTGATGTGTGGAGGGATCTTTTCCTTTTGTCTTGTACTCAGTGTTGTATAGGTTGGGCCAGTCAGGGTCCAGGTGGTCAGGGTGATCCTCTCTTGGCTGGCATAGCCTAGAGAGAGCATCAGCTGTGACCAGCTCTGCCCCCTTTTTGTATTGGATGTCCAGGTTAAACTGTTCCAGCAAGGACATCCATTTGGCTTGGCGCCGTGTGAGTGCGTTCTGAGTTTTGAAAAAGATTAAGGATTTATGGTCAGTTAGTACTCAGATGTTTAAATGTCCTTCTAAGTAATATCTCCATTTATTGCATGTGTGATATATTGTTAGCAATTCTTTATTATGTATTGGGTATCTTTTCTCAGTGTTTGTTAGTTTTCTGCTTTTGTAACATACTGGCAGGAAATCTTGCTGCCCTGGCTGGCAGATGCGTAGGATTGCGCCAATGGCAGTGTCACTAGCGTCTGACTCAAGCTTGTAGCACCTGTTGTTATTAGGGTATTGCAAGATTGGTGCTTTGACCAAAGCTTGTTTTATAAGCTTTAAATTCTTGTTGAATTCTGGAGTCCAGATGAATTTCTTTTCAGCATTACCTTTGGTTATGTCATTATTGTTGTGATGAGCTTTCTGCAGTCTTTGATGTATTTCCTTAGGTAAGCTACTATACCAAGAAAGCATCTTACTTGTTTCACAGAGGTGGGACGTTGCATGTTATTTATGGCTTAAATTTTATCTGGGTCTGCTTTGATGCCACTGTCAGAAACAATGTGGCACAAGAACAGGTGTTCCTTTTCCATAAATTGGCACTTACTAGGCTAATGTATAGTTTTAACTTTGCAAGTTAACTGAGTGTCTCACAGACATGCGTGAGGTGTTCCTCTTTTGTTTTTGAAATTATGATGATGTTGTCAAGGTAACATAATGTATTTGAGAGACTTTTTAGTGCTTGGTTCATAATGGTGGCAAGCATTGCAGGAGTTTTGGTCATCCTGAAGTTCATTACTTTACATTCAAACAACCCAAATTGCGTGCAGAACACAGTCTTTGGTATGTCTTTCTCTTTAAACTTCAACTTGGTTATAACCAGATGTGAGGTCAATTTTTGAGAAAATCTTTTCTCCAGAGAGTCTTACAAATAGGTCTTCTATGAGGGGAAGTGGGTATTTATTCTTTACCGTACTTGATTTAGTGCCCTGTAGTCAGTAACTAAGCAAAGGGATCCTTCTTTCTTCTTTACAAAGAACACTGCTGCCCCCTACAGGGATTCAGACGGACAAATGAATCCTTTGGCTAGATTGTCCTCAATATGTGTTTTGAGGGTTTGGGTCTTCATGAGGGAGAGTCTGTAGAGGGGGTGCAGGTTTGGGCATGGATTTTCATAAGTCAATGCCATGTTTGACCTCTTGTTTGGGGGTAGCTCTGTGAGTTCTTCCTTGAATACATGAGCGTATTCATTTAGGAGTACCACAAGTTCTGGGCATTGGATCTTTTGTGTTTGTATGTTATTAAATTTGGAGTACCTCATTATGTGGAGGGTACTGTCTTTGGTTAGATGTTCAGAGTCCTCTTGATTTATGACTTAGACAAATACTGTGTCTCTTAGAATGAGGTTGTTGGGTTCTTTGAGAATGTTGAAATGACTCCATTGTGTTTGATGGTCATGGTTTTTGTTTTCCAACATACGCTGGGGTTCACTTGGGTGAACCAGTCCATGCCTGCTACAATGTCATAGTTTATATTGTTCATGACAAGTCCTTTGATGGACGTTTGTATGCCTTGGAGGTCAATTATGAAGGGAGTTGTTTCACCTTTGAGTAGAACCTTTGGTTTTTCTGTATTTCTAGCGTATTTGAAGTTGGATTTAACAACTGGTATTTTGTACTTGGTTACAAAATGTTTGCTAACCAAAGTGTGTTGTGCACCAGAGTCAAATAGAATTTTATGTGTATGAGATTTGTAAGTGCATAGATAGACAAGAATTTGTGAGCAATTTTTAATTTTTATGTTCATAAAAATGGGGGATTGCAGGACACATGGGATGCAAGCAGTAAAGTTTGTGCCTTGGTACTTCTTCTTGTCAAGCTGGGGGGAGACAGGGGCACTTAAGCCTGTTCTCCTTCCTCTTTTCCCTGTTACTCTGTTTCAAGACCTTCAAAGTCAGAGAATGTGGAGTCAGATTTGTAGTGGATTGCTACTTTGGCGTTGTTAACTTTGGCAGTGTCCTCTTTCTTGGGACAGGAGCAGTTTGCGCTTTGGCTATGGTTGTCATTGTTATGGTTGGTATTTTGGAGTTTATTTCCATTGGCATTTTCTCTGCCATTGTTGTTTGAGGTGTGGTTGCTGTTGCGTGCAGCATATTCCATTTAGAACGTTTTTTAGCGCGCTTGGCTTCAGCAATGAGCGCAGACATGGAGGTATTTGCTTCTGGGTGGATGAGAGCAGCAACAGAGGGTTTCATTTTGTTGATGAATGATGCTCTGGTGTGTAAGTTGTCATCTTGTTCTGAGTTTTGGATCTTGCAACATATTTCCTTGAATTTGTTGGTGTAAGCTGCAATAGTGGTCTTCTGGGGAAGATCACTGAGCTGTATTGCAATGGCTTGGAGAGATTCAGTGATGCAGAAATTGTGGGTGATGTTAGCTTTGAACTCTTCTCAGCTGTCAAGCTGGTTGTTTGTTCTTGAGCCAACCCAGGTATCAAACCAGTTAGCTGCGGCCTTGCTAGGCGCTTGCTGGCTTCCTGGACCCATTTTTTGTGGGGGATGCGGCTGGCGTGGAGTTTGGTGGCTGTGTGGTCTAGCCAGTTGATGATGTTTTCTTGTTTTTACCAAAGAACTTGTTGATACCAATGTACTTGGTGTTGGTAACTTCACCTGTGATAGGTGGTTGTGAATTTGTTTATGGTTGTAGAGAGCAACTGTATTGAATTATCTTGGCACATGCTTTGGGCATGACCAGAACTTTGAATATGGTGCATCCACTCAGAATATCTTCATTGATGTTGTGGGCGCGGAAGTATGTTTTCCAGGTATCCTGGGATGTGGCCTGGTTGAGTATGTGGGCAGGGGGGCAGGTTCTGTTCAGTCAGTTTCTCTTTCATTGGTGTGGTCAAAATCCGTAGTGCTACCAGTGATATGGAGCGCCTTTTTGGGGAAGCTTTGAATATAAATGCAGGAAGAGAAGAATTATATTTTATTAGATAATACGTTAGACTTATATAGCTTTAGCTATGGTGGAGATTTAGTTGGATTGAACCTAGGGGTTAGTCATGTACTGGATGGCTTCATGTTGTTGGATACCTGGATAGTCTTTTGATATTGATTTGTTTCCATTTTCAGTATGTCAAATGGTATATTGGAAAGGCACCAAACTGGTCAATGACTGGATGTTAGGTGTGATGGCAATAGCCAGAATACTTGTACATCCAGACCCTTGAAACTAGCCACAACAAATTTCCTTTATCTGGGCTTTTCTACCTCTATATTAGCCACCATAGATTCTTCCACAAGGCTTTCAGAGACATGCAGCCACATCTCTTTCTTATAATTTCTCTCTTCTCTTTGTTCCCAAGTGATTAGCTTAATAATTTACAGATTAACTAACACCAATTACTGAAAATCACTCTGATCCCTTGGGTTCAACAGCTGTTTTCTAGAAAACTTCCCCTCAGATAATTCCAGGCACCCTATGCTGAAACAGTGGTTGTAAGGCTCTTTTTTAAAATCATATATAAGACATAGGCAGAGAAACTCTCTCATGAGTAATCTAGCTGAATTCTCCCACTAGATGATATCAGGATTTTAGTGCTGCTTCAACACTTCATTGTCCCAGGGGATACTAACTGTACTATCTCCTCATTTGGTCTTCTTGAAGGGTAATTCTGACATAATTGTAATATCCTAAAGTTTTGGGTATTATCTGAAGAAAATATGAATAGAGGTTGGAGAACTGAAATCCTGTCAAGGCTGTGACTATGAGATAAATGGGCACCAACCAATGGAATACATTGGCAGGAGTGTTGTAGCAGTCAAAGCTTCTGGAAAATTGTGTCAACATGTAAGAGGTAGAGGTGTACATGGTGAAAGACAGGGTGGAGTGGGGGGATATCAGAGGAGGCCAGGATTCACCATAAAAATAATTGAATTGTGATGGTTCTGCATAATAGCTTTGATCAAGCCCTTCTGGTGACAGCCTAAATATAGCAGGACCAGGTTGATAACCTCCAACTCCAAGGCAAGCTGTAAGCACAGCTATGAAGATGAGGTTTATCTTCACTTGGTTTGGGGATTGTGGATTGATTAAGGTTAGTCTAGTTGCTTAGTTAGTGAAGATTAAAACTGATATAATTGAGGGGGTATTCTCTCAATGATAGCACAGCCTATCACTGAGAGAGGATCCTTTATTTATAGTATCTTTCACTGTGCAAAGTTTTGCAAGTGGAAGTTTAAACAGGGAATATGGGATCCCAAAAGTCTGGGCTGTGAAGGTTGGAATTCAGCATTTAGAATAGTGCTTAACTCTTGTTCACCTACTATCTGTGGCTGGATGGGCAATTCTTGGTTGGAGTCAATAGATTCTGGCTGGAGTATTGCCAGGAGGAGAAATGGGTACAGGATTTCTTCATGTTCTATTTTTATGATGGGTGGCATGAGTCTGGCCCCAACCATCTGGTCTGGGTCCCAGATCCCATTGGTTGGGGAAAGGATTGTTGGTCAGGTTTTTGGAATTGATTTTGGCTTGTTCCTGACTGCATGTTGAGTCCTCTATTTTTAATCTTTTTAAAAGGGAATTATTTAATTGTCTGCTTTCTTTGGTGGCCTCTGATTGGCTGGAAGGGAGTGTGAGCTGTTCCCTGGGTGGCTGGCAGGCGTGGCAGGCACCTAAACAACCACAGCAGGTGCCTGCCAGGATGATAAACTTTTTGGTCCATAATAAGTTCTGTTTGGACTTTCTGTGGTTTTCCAGCTCTTCAGTCACCATGGGTTGTCCTGGTTTAAAGCCAGGGACTTAATAGAAGGGGTTGAAATTCTCTATTTGAGGCATGTGACTAATTTGAAGTTTGTAATTGGCTTGCATCACAGAAAACTCTTCCAAGCCTTTCCCTATTACTAGTCAAGTATCCCCTCTATGTATTTGAACCTCAGCTAGGGCTTGGCCCTCTGTGGACTGATACCAATCTTTCAAGAGTCTAGTGAACTCAAAATCAATGAATTTCCCTCCTCTACCTGTCATCTCAAGGTGTCTAGTCAAACTTTCCCACTCTTCCTTTGAATTATTACTGCTAGCAAACCTTTGACAGCTTTGGCAATAGGTATCTTCTTCCCCTTGACTAGGGTAAAAGATGTTAGGCAGTTCACTCACAGAAACTAATGCACCACTTAGAAACATGTTTAGGGGAAAAATGGGCGTTTATTTGTCTCAGAAAAAAGATTCTCTTAGAAAACTTCTGTTATGTAGCCCAGGGTATAGGAAACAATAGAGTTTTGCTAATGCTTGAAGTCTTCCAACAATCTCTTGAGCTCCTTATACTTGGTCTTTGGCTCCTGCTCCTTAGTCTTAGATTTCCGCTTCTTTATATTGGGCTCCTGCTACTTAGTCTTGGACTCCTTTTTCTGTCTTTGTGGCCTTTTTAATCCACTGTTTAATCCAATCCTTGACATGCTTCAGACTGTTCCCCCTTTTCTAGCTCCTTGTTTAAGTCATTTTTCTTCTCAGATATTTGGTTTTTCCAAGCTTAAACTATCCAGTTTTCCTTGCTCTATAATATATTAAACCTTCTTACTTACTTCAGCCAAATAAAAACAGGCTTTTCCCTGTTTATTCCCTCCTTTTTTAAGCCTAAAACTTTCTGTTTAATCAATGAAAAAATTGATCAAATAGGCTTTGTCCTGCAGCCAACCACACATCCAGATTGAGCAGTTTTGCTGAAACATTTCTCTGGATGACTTGTTCTAGACCCTGGTTTGAACTCAGCATTGTCTTGTTCCAGATAAACACTGGCTCCACGTTTCAAACAGTTTTGCTGTAATTCCTATCACATTTCTCTGGGCAAACTTGATTGCTTCTGACTATGTTTTACTTAAGTGTCAGGGCCTAGAATGCCCTAGATAATCAGCTATCTCACATTGAGATAAAACAAACAACAGCATGAAAAGCATTGCCAACTGCCTTCCTGGAAGAAAACCCCCTTTCTGAATTTAAATGGCCAGAGGTTCACAAGGCCCACGTGTCGCAAAACCCTGGCATTGAAATTACACTTAAAATTGGGTCCATTTGCTATTGGAAAATGGAAAATTAGGAAAGTATTTTTTTGATTGCGCAATTGGGCTATGGATTGCTTGTGGGCTCTAATAATAGCTGTGGCACCTCAGCATGCTGCAGCAAAAACAATGTTCATGATATACCAGTCAATGTTCTTCCCTCCAGGTTCCAGCGCACAATTTCCAAGCCATTTCACAAGTATCACTGTAAATGATGCCACCAGGTGTCAGGAATTCATCCTGTGGGGGGTTCTTGAGGACTTGCGGGAGGACAGCCTGTAGGCCCAGACGGGAGGGCCCACCAGAGGATATGAGCTAAATTTACAACATATGATAGGTATTTGCCTATGATGGCCCAGGGCTTGTTAGAGGGAACCATAGAATCCACTAGTCCAGTTAGAGTGATGTAAGTTACTCCAAATAGTTGTGTTGAATTGGACTCATTGGCTGCCACGGATTTTTGCGGGAAGTTGGGCTGCAGGGTTAGAGGCGGGGTCATTGGAATGTGGTAGACTGGCAGGTAGTTATATTTATCTCAGAATAGCAGAGGAGGCACAGTTATTAAGGATCCTTCTTGGCCAATGATATTGGTTTCTTGGGCTCTGGCTTTGGGGTTGTAGATCAGGATTTCCTCTAGAGTGAACTCTGAATATGCCAGGTTGGGGGATATTCTGTGAAATGTACCAGGCCAAAGGGTGCTACAGGTGGTTGATATAGTTCAGGTGGACAGTCTGCGGCTTCTTGAGGTTGATGGAAGTGGGGGACTGTTGCGCCTTTTACTTTACAGCATCACAATTATTTGAGATTATAGGGCATAGGACGTTTGCTTGAATACAGGCATATGTGAGGATATGAGTAGTATTGTATCAGAAGAGCCAGGATTGAATAAAACCATGATTATTGTCTGGTAATGGCTTCTGATTGCACAGAAGCACTTAAGGATTATGATAAAGGTCAACCAGATTAAAGATATATTCCAGATGATTCAAGATTAAAGCTTATTTTTATTGTGAGCAATTAATTCTTCTTATACCTTCTGCCAAAGTTACTCCCTGGGCTACTAGCAATGTCTTTTAAGACATTCTAACATGACCCTAATTTGGTTAGTTATCAATCTAGGTTTGGCACTTATTGCACGTCAACCAATAGAATATCTTCATCTTCATCCAGCACAGGTGATCCTTGCTGGCATGGAATAATTTAGTCACTTCAGGATCACTTCCTACTTTCCTGACATACTACAAACTTAATGCTTATTAATGTGATAAATATGGGAATTCAAGGTTATTGGGAATCAAACCCAGCGCCTTGGCGCTTTATGAAAAAGTAAAGTGGCATCTTGGCGCCTGCAATATTTGCTAGGCGGGCCGCAGCGCCTGTATCTTTTCCAAAATGGCGCGGCAGAAAATCATGTATCATTTAAGTGCTGCAGCAGTGCTTATCATTGGATAATTTAAGGTTCAAGTCAGCAGACTACTGCTGATTCAATATGCATATAATTTATGCTACCAATTTATGTTATTTGGCAGCTTCAATTCATATCTGTGAGCTCTGCTATAATTAGCATCATTGTATTTTATACTACTAATTTATGGGTTTGGTTGCTGAAATCCTAAACTGTGAGCTCTATCATAATTGACATCATTGCTTGGTCAGAATTCCTAATGCCATTATTAACATGGGTCAATTGGGAGTCCCAAAAGTTCATAGGATATGTTTACAGTATAGCCTTGACAGGGCATCTGCAATAAACATTTCCTTACCTGATTTATATACAATTATCATTGGATATCTTTGAATAAGGCTCATCCATTCCACTTGTCATCTTGATAAGTGTTTTTTGTCTTAAATATTACCAGTGACTTGATATTGGTTAGTACTTTGAATATTTGTGCACCTTCTAGATAGAATTGCCACTTCATTAGACAGTGGACAATGGCTACCAGTTCTGTCATGTATTGGATATCTCTGCTCACCATCAGACAGTTTTCTTGATTCATATGCTACAGGGTGGAAGTCCTTTTCTGTAGTTTGAATTCAGAGACTCCTCCTATTGCATAATTAGGGGCTCCATTTTCTAGCTCATATATTATTTCATGATTAGAGTATTGTAAGATAGGGGTGGTAACCATACATTCTTTTAATTGTCAAAAGTGTTGATCTCTTAACGGTGTCTATACAAATTTTGTTGTCTTGCCTGTGATTGCTGGTAAGGGAGGAGTCAAGGCGCCCCAGTCAGGGATGAATCTTCTGACATAGGCTACCATGCCTAAGAAGGTACAGAGCTCACTCTTATTTTGTGGCACTGGCATAACAGTTATGGCTTGTATCTTTTCTGGGTCTGGTTTTATTCTGTCCTTACTGATAATGTGTCCTAGGAATGGGAGTTTGGACAAAAAGAAGTTGCATTTTGAGGGTTTGGCTATAGGTTGATTTTCTTTGAGGGTGCAGAGGACCAGGAGGACATCTTTACAGTGTTGTTCCTTAGTAGGGCTGTATATGAATATATTATCAAGGTAGATAATAGCCCTGCTTCCAATGTAATCTTTAAATACTTCATTAATAAAGGTCACAAAGGTACTTGGGGAATTAGACATTCCAAAATTGAGGACAGCATATTAAAATAAGCCATACTTAGTTCCAAACACTTGTCAAGGGTCTGGATGTACAAGAATTCTGGCTACTGCCAACCTACTTAACATCCAGCCATCACCCAATTTGGTGCCCTTCCAATATACTGTTCAATATACCAAGAATGGTAACCAAGCAATATCACATGGCAATCCAAGTATCCAGTGGCCCAAACTCATCCCGCACATGACCAACCCCTAGGTTCAATCCAACTAAATCTCTGCCACAGCCCAATCTATATAAGTCTAAAATATTATCCAATAAAAGATACTTCTCTTCTTTCCTAATTCCATATTTGAAGCTTCCCCAAAAGGCGCTCCTTATCACTGGTAGCAGCTACGGGTTTTTTGACCATGCCCATGAAAGAGAAAATGACTGACCAAAACCTGCCCACCTTTGCTCATGTACTCAACCAGGCCACATCCCAGGAGACCTGGAAAAGTACTTCCGCACCCACAACATTGACAAGGATATACCTAGTGGATGCATTATATTCAAAGGTCTGGTCATGCCAAAAGCATGCACAAAGATAATTCAATACAGTTGCTCTCTTCAACTACAAACAAACACACAACCACCTATCAAAGGTGAAGTTACCAACACCAAATAAATTGGTATTGTCAAGTTCTTTGGTAAAAATAAGGAAAACATCATCAACTGGCTAGATCACTCAGCCGCTAAACTCTGCACCAGCCGCATCCCCCATGAGAAATGGGTCCAGGAAGCCAGCAAGAGCCTGTACAAGGCCGCAGCTAACTGGTTTGCCACCTGGGTTGGCTCACAAACTGACGACCAGCTTGACAGCTGGGAAGAGTTCAAAGAGGACATCACACACAATTTCCGCATCACCAAATCCCTCCAAGACATTGCAATACAGCTCAGCAATCTTCCTCAGAAGACCACAATCATAGCTTACGTCAATGAATTTGAGGAAATACAACACAAAATCCAAAACCCAGCACAAGCTGACAACGTAAATACCAGAGCCTCATTCATCAACAGAATGAAGCCCTCTGTTGCTGCCCTCATCTGTCCAGAGGCCAACACCTCCATGCCTGCACTCATTGCAGAAGCCAAGTGCACAGAAAAACGTGCAAACATAGAATATGCTGCACGCAAAAGCAATTGCTCTTCAAACGGCAATGGCAGAGAAAACTCCAATGGCAATAAACGCCAAAACACCAATCATAGCAACAGCAACACCAATTGCAACAATGGCAATTGCAGCCAAAGAGAAAACTGCTCCTGTCCCAAAAAAGAGGATACTGCCAAAGTAAACAATGCTGAAAAAGCAACCCACTATGAATCTGACCCCACATTCTCTGACCTCAAAGGTCTTGAAACAGAGGAACAGGGAAAAAGAGGAGGGGAAACAGGCTTAAGTGCCCCTGTCTCTCCCCAACTTGACAAGAAGAAGTACCAAGGCACAAACTTTACTGCTTGCATCCCATGTGTCCTACAATCCCCCATTTTTATGAACATAAAAATTAAAGATTGCTCACAACTTCTTGTCTATCCATGCACTTACAAATCTCATACACATAAAATTCTATTTGACTCTGGTGCACAACACATTATGGTTAGCAAACCTTTTGTAACCAAGTACAAAATACCAGTTGTTCAAATCCAACTTCAAATACGCCAGAATGGCAGACAAATCAAAAGTTCTACTCAAAGGCAAAACTACTCCCTTCATAATTGACCTCCAAGGCATACAAACGTCCATCAAAGGAATTGACATGAACAACATAAACTACAACATTGTAGCAGGCATGGACTGGTTCACCTGAGTGAACCCCAGCGTATGTTGGAAAACAAAAACCATGACCATCAAACACAACGGAGTCAATTTTAACATCCTCAAATTACCCAACAACCTCATTCTAAGAGACACAGTATTTGTCCAGGTCATAAACCAAGACAACTCAGAACATCTAACTAAAGACAGTACCCTCCACATAATAAGGTACACCAAATTCAATAACATACAAACAACAAAATATCCAGTGCCCAGAACTTGTGGCACTCCTAAATGAATATGCTAATGTATTCAAGGAAGAACTCACAGAGTTACCCCCTAAACAAGAGGTCAAACATGGCATTGACTTATGCAAAGACATGCCCAAACCTGAACCCCTCTACAGACTCTCCCCCATGAAGACCCAAACCCTCAAAACACACATTGAGGACAATCTAGCAAAAGGATTCATTTGCCTGTCTGAATCCCTGTGGGGGGCAGCAGTGTTCTTTGTAAAGAAGAAAGAAGGCACTCTGCATCTAGTAACTGACTACATAGCACTTAATGAAAGCACAGTAAAGAATAAATACCCTCTTCCAATTATAGAGGATCTGTTTTCAAGACTCTCAGGAGCCAAATTTCTCTCCAAAATTGACCTCACCTCAGGTTAAAACCAAGTTGAAGTAAAGGAAAAGGACATACCAAAGACCGCGTTCCATACATAATTTAGATCCTTTGAGTATAGGGTAATGAGCTTTGGGATGACCAACACTCCTGCAACATTTGTCACCATGATGAACCAAGTGCTAAATGGTCTTTCAAATACATTATGCTACCTTGACAATATCATGTATTCTACAAAAACAAAAGAGGAACACCTCACGCATGTCTGCAAGACACTCAATTGACTTGCAAAGCACAAACTATACGCTAAGCCTAGTAAGTGCCAATTTATGGAAAAGGAACTCCTGTTCTTGGGCCACATTGTCTCTGACAGTGGCATTAAAGCAGATCCATACAAAGTTAAAGCCATAAACAACATGCAACGCCCCACCTCCATGAAACAAGTTAGATGCTTTCTTGGAATGGTAGCTTACCTAAGGAAATACATCAAAGACTGCGGGAAACTAACTGCACCAATCAATGACTTAACCAAGATTTATGCCAAAAAGAAATTCATCTGGACACCATAATGCAACAAGAATTTCCAATTATTAAAACAAGCTTTGATCAAAGCACCAATCTTGCAATACCCTAATAACAATGGGTGCTACAAGCTTGAGTCAGATGCTAGTGACACTGCCATTGGCGCAGTCCTACGCATCTGCCAGCCAGGGCAGCAAGACTTCCTGCCAGTATGTTATGAAAGAAGAAAACTAACCAACACTGAGCAGAGATACCCAATACATGGCAAGGAATTGCTAGCAATATATCACACATGCAAGAAATGGAGATGTTATCTTAGAAGGACATTTAAACGTCTGAGTACTAACTGACCATAAATCCTTAATCTATTTCAAAACTCAGAACACACTTGCACAGCAACAAGCAAAATGGATGTCCCTGCTGGAGCAGCTTAATTTGGACATCCAATACAAAAAGGGGGCAGAGCTGGTCACAGCTGATGCTCTCTCTAGACTATATCAGCCTAGAGAGAATCATCCTGACCACCTGGACCCTGACTGTCCAAACCTATACAACACTGAGTATAAAACCAAAGGGAAAGACCCCTCAACACACCAACTGACCCATAATACATTAGTAAGGAACAAAAAGTATTTCCATGTATCAAAAGGCACTGTATACCAAATCATTAACACACAAACATGTCCCTTACATCCCACTTGCACAAAGAGTTTACACCATATTAAGACATCACTGCCTACTAGGACATACAAAGGCTAACAACCTATACCTCATATTAAAAGAGATAGTATGGTGGCCCAACCTCAAACAGGATATAGTTGATGTTCTGAAAAAGTGCACAGTGTGCAAGAAATACACCAGCACAAAGGCTCCCCAGCTAACGGTCAACCGAGTACCAGACCCTGAACCATTTAAGGTTTGGGGGCTAGATGTATTGGGCCCCTTCCCAGAAACAAAGACAAACCAACATTTCTTAATTGTAGCTATCAACTTTGCCACATGCTGGCCCATCTGCTGGGCAACAAAGGACCATAAAGCAGAAACCATAAACCAATTCATTAACAAAGCAATCATAGCTAACTACAGCACTCCAGACTACATCATAACTGATGGAGCAACTGAGTTATCAGGTCATTTAGTAAACAACAACTTAAAATCCAAAAAAATTAAAAATTCCACAACCTCCCCATACAGGCCACAGGCCAACACTAGAGTAGAACACTTAAACGGCAGCCTTATCAGGACCCTAGAGAAAATAATGGATGGCAAAGCCAAAGACACATGGCCACTATACGTGAAACATGCATTACTAGTATCCTGGGTCCGCACCAATCAAGGGACAGGCTATTCACTGTTTGAGCTAACCTACGTATACAAACCAGAAATAACTACCCACAACAAGCAGCCCTACATAAAGATCCCCCTGGGGAAACCCCCTACAGTAGAACAAGTACCAAATCTACAGCACATACGCCTCAAAGCTAAAATAGCAGAAATAAAAAGGCTCAAAACACAAAAGTCTAACCTCCACAGAGGAACCACTTCCCATCAACTTCCCTGTCTTGGTTCTAGCTGGCAACAGAAAGAAACTAGACTCAGTACACAGGAGACCAGGAAGAATCATCAAGCACAGACCAGATCACAACACCTATCTAGTAAAATTCCAAGGTGTCAAAACCCCAATTGTCAAGAAATATCACAGAACCTGCCTCCACCTTAGTAAAGGAGAACACTCAACCAGACTGGTTTCAACTAGTAAACAGCTCCAGGAGCATCAGGCGGCAGCTGTTAAAACAAAGCCCCCTCCTGATGCACTATATTAACCCCTTAAGGGTGTGTGTCAAGGGTCTGGATATACAAGCATTCTGGCTACTGCCAACCTACTTAACATCCAGCCATCGCCTGATTTAGTGCCCTTCCAATATACCGTTTGACATACCAAGAATGGTAACCAAGCAATATCACATGACAATCCAAGTATCCAGTGGCCTAAACCCATCCTGCACATGACCAACCCCTAGGTTCAATCCAACTAAATCTCTGCCACAGCCCAATCTATATAAGTCTAAAATATTATCCAATAAAAGATACTTCTCTTCTCTCCTAATTCCATATTTGAAGCTTCCCCAAAAGGCGCTCCTTATCACACTGTTTTGGGGATATCCTCTGGTTTAACGCAGATTTGTGTGATATCCCACTGGCAAGTCAATTTTTGTGAAGAATTGGGACCCCCAGGGCGTCAAAAAGTTCATAAATAAGGGACAGGTGATACCTGCTCTTAATTATGACCTTGTTGAGAGCTCTGTATTTGGTAACAATATGTAACCTGCCATGTTTTTTGCAAAAAAAGACAGCAGCACCAAAAGGTGACTTTGATGGTTGTATGAGTCCTTTTTTGAGCGCTTTGTCAAGGTAAGCTTTTAGGGCGTTGTCTTCTTGTGGTGTGAGGCAGTAGATAGGTTGTGCTTTAGGTACACTTCTTTTGAGGTCAATTTTTTGTTGTATGCCACAGTCAGGTGATAATCCTGGTAGGGTTTCTTGGAAGACAGAAGGGAATTCACTGACAAGCTGATCTTGGATGTAGTCCTTTTCACATCTTGTTTCAGTATTCTTAAAATGGATAATCTCATATGTACAGGTGTTCTAATCAATTTTGCTAGGGTCTTTTTATTCTTCTGCTTCTTGTAATTTTCACAAATATATGGACTCTGTGTCAAGGTAAGTTGAATACACATGATGGTGCACTTATCCTCACTGCATAGTGAGGGTAGCACTGTACCAGTTGATGTGAGGTTTTATCTTTCTCATTCAATATAGGCCAAGTACCATATATACTTGGAGATTGAGATGATGGGGCCATCAAGGGTAGTCTGTGCATCCCCTATTTGTGACCAGAAAGGGTTTGCACCTCTGGTATATGGTGTGCTCCTGTTATCTGCCATGACAACTCTCTTGACATTGCTCTTGACTGTGGCTAGTTTCATGAGGTTGGTATAAATTCACTGCCATCCTTGGCATTATACTGCACTATCTTCCCCAGACGCACTAAGAAAGGCCCAAAAATATCAGCCAAACCCCTGAATTCTTTAGGAGATTTGGCACACACAGTTGATGAGAGATTTGTGCTAGCTTACCCCGTGAATCTATTACCTTTGGTTTCTCCCCCCTGTCACAAGTGACAAACTCCTATTGACCATGTTTACTGGAAAGCCTCAACTACAGGATTTGAACCCTAACACCCAGCAGGCCGCCAGCCTGCAGGACTAGCTGTCCAGCTGCCCACAGATTTTTGGGCTTTAACCAGAGCAGGATTTGACTTTGGGAAATCCTCTAAGGCTTGATGAGTCAAAATCACCCACATTGACGCTCCTCAAATTGAAGGTTCCTGTTAACTCAACCAATCAGAGGGCAGGCGGGCCTAGCCATAGACCCCAAAATAACTTGGGCCACCACAGAAGGGAAAACAAAGAAACTTCCTATAGAACACAGGCTGCCCAGAGATGACCAACCCCACAACCCAACAAGGGAATTTGAGTATTCTCAGTTTGAACCAGCCAATGAATTAACTCCTGCAATGGATGCCACCAAGGACTGGAAAAACCTGGTAGAAAATAACACCTGGGCCAAAGAAATTTGTAAAAGTTCACTCATGACAGATGGGCATACTTATACCCTTGACTGCCAGGAAGTTGCCCATTGCCATTCTTGCAATAAAGTGACATGAACCTTTGGTTCAACCAGGTTATTCCATATTTGATATTAGTTCTATTTCATTTATAGTCTACCTCCTGCGGTTCCGCACCTCACACCCATCAACCCCAAGAAACCGCAGACCAGCTGCCTGACCTTTATGTCCACCAGGAGCTCCTTACAGCCCAGTACATTTCACCAAGTACCCCCCCCCCCCACAACCCTGTGTATTTGGAGTTCACCCTAGAGTAAATCCTAATCTACAGCCCTGAGGAAAGAACTAGAGAAACCAAGACTGTTTACAGGGAAGGACACAAAATCACTATACCCCCCTACTATTCTGCAACAATTACAACCAACTGCCTGTGTATTTGGTCCCAATGACTCTGCCTCTCACCCCGCAGCCCAACCACCTGCAAGAATCTGTTGCTGCCAATGAATCCACTTCCACTCAGATATTTGGAGTGATGTACATCACTCTTACTGGCTTGATAGATTCTATGGTACCTTCCAGCAGACCTTGGGCTCTCCTGGGCAAATTGTTATCTTATATTGTAAAGTTGGCCCCAATCTTGTGGTGGGCCCTCCCTGCTGGGCCTGTGGGCTGTCTGCCCGCAAGTTCCCAGGAACCCCCCACAGGCTGGATCCCTGACATCCCCTGGGAAGAAACGTTGGTTAATTTGGACTACTTATTGGCATAGGGTTGCCCACTTTTGAAAAACATCATATTCAATCAATCAGGCGGCACCACATTAACGCTCAAAAACCCAAGTGAATTTCAAATGCCTGGAGTTTCCTCTAGCCAATAAGATGGGACCGCAGAAATTAATGTGAAACTTTCCAATCCTCCTGGCTCTGATCAGCAAATTTTTTCCTCCAGCCAATTGGATCCAAGTCCTGTGGTCATGTGATCTAACTCCACAGCAACACACTCCTTTTAACACAGCAAGGGGACCTTCAGTCCCCTGCTTGTCTATTTTACAATATCATTAAAATTCTGGAACCAGTTTCACTTTATTTCAAATTTATTTTGCTTGGAAACTCTGTTTTAGAGTTCCCTACAATCTATAGTAAAGTGTTAGTTGTTCTACTTCATCTTACCTTGTTCCAGCCTGTTTCAAACCTGGCATCTCCTCAGAAGCTGCTAACAGAAGATTCAGTGTATAGCTGTTGTCTGGTTTTTCTTTTTCTTTCAAAATCAGCTTTCAAATCTATAAAGTTAGTTAAAATTCAATATAAATTCTACTTTACTTTGAGTCTTTTAATTTCAAACCTGATTTTTGTTTCTTGCTTTGCCCAAGCTGCCCAAGTTCATTCCCAAGCTTTCTGAGCCCGTTTTGCTGCTTGTTACTTGGATTTTACTTGTGGATACCCCAATATGCTCAAATTTTATTGTCTGCAACTCTGAAAAAACCATCAATCTTCTCCAAATTCTGTGGAGTTCATTACTATGATACTCCCTGTGCTGAAATTTGTGGTATTTTCCTTGGCGCCATTTTTACTGCTCTTGTGGTCAACATCACCAGACTTATGGTCAAAAATCTCCTCTTCTGCTCAGCTTTTGGACGACAATCCTGCCAGTCTCTTGGATTTCCCCAGTGGTCTTCTATTCTCTGGGGAGGCTGTGGTAAAGAGCCTGACCTGCAACAACTTAGATTTGGATGCTGTTGATTACGCCGCACCCACTCCTGTGAGGTGAGAAATGTCAACATCCTCTCTTCCCATCCCAGAGAAGAGCAACTTGGTGCCCCTCCAGGCTCCTGTGATGCCTCCTCCTGCTCCCACCCGTACACCCTGGTTGCTCACTGGCTTAATGCTATGGGATTGAATGCATACTTCCCTCATCTGTCCCCTGTGTCCTCTCTGTGGTCCTCCCTTCAAGCAGCTGTTCCAGTTCTCCACTGGGTGACATCCTGGTAGTTTGTTTCACCAGGATGGGAGCCAAACTTAGTTAGTTTAGCCCCCTCTCTTACAGTTGGTAAATTTTTATTAATAAGGGATTGTTCTGCTCCAGTGTCAAATAGTGCTGTGCCCTGATATCTGCTAAAGCAGAAAAGATAAGTGAGGAGTTTATTTTCAGTTTGGACAGCAACCAGTATATGATTGCTGGAGGGTACTTGGATCATGGTAATTGAGTCCATGTCTTGGTCCCTATACAAGTCTTGTAAAGTGGGAGAGGGCAGCTTGCCTAAGCACTTCCCTGAGCTTTTCCCTCTTTGGCTGTGTTATCAGTACTCATCTTGTTCACCTGAGTTGTACAATTTCTGCCTCAATAGTGAAATTTGTTGACTTGGCTAGTTTGTTTGTTTGTTGAGCTGAGTATCCTTCTTTTCTGAGGGACTATCTTTCTGTTTGTTGGTTACATGCAGGTTGTCCAATTTCTATGCTACTTGTTTTCCTTCCAAGAATACATATTGGATATTCTTGTAGCGGCTCATATTGAACTGACATCTGATGTGTGTGGGGAGACCATTGTAGAAGTCCAGACGTGGCCAAGCCTCATCAAAGTTGGTTTCAGGAGCTCAATCATGTATGTCCTTGTATGCTGCAATTTACTCCTCAATAGTTCCTGTCATTTTAAAGGTTCTGAGTTCTATCATGATCATAACATCAGAGTCCTTGGTGGCAAGCTTTTTTTACAAAAGCATTGTTGAACATGTCACAGTCTTCATGTGACCAGGATGTTGGTTGAACCATTCACTCACAAAGCAGGAGGAAGTCCTGGTAACTTGTAAGGCAATTTCACTTGCCCAGAGTCTACAGGGATAGCTCACTTGTGTGAACTTATTTTGGGTGCTTTGAATCCAGAGGTTGTTATTTTCATGGTGTAGTCCTGAGAATGTTCTAATTTCTGCTGATCAAATACATTGAAATACAATGTTGGGTATTTTAGGTAAATCAAGGCTTGAAGGTAGGTTCAGGGCTCCTTGTGTGCTGAGGAAATTGTATTGTTTGGTTGGTACAAGGATATTGTTGAAGACAGTAAATCCCATGGGAACGTCTTGACCTTCTTCATATTGTCTCCAGCTGGTAGGGAGTGTCATCTGCTGGGTTCTTTTCTTTGAAGGAATTTTTTCTATAAGTTGTGTAAGTGTGGATAACCTACCTATGATATTACTGTTGAGCATATACTTCTGAGAAGTATAATAAACAAAATAAAGCAGAAATTGATAAGAGAATGATAATTTATTTTATATGATTTTGGAGTATTATATAGTATCATGAGAAGCCACATGTTGTCCATGTATGTCATGGCAGTCATGAGGCTTGTCCAAGTAATGTTCCTCTTAGGACTCAAAAATTTTGGTCCCTGTAATAGATGGGTGAATGATAAGAGTGTCTTTGGTTTAATGATTAGTTGGGGAATCACTCAAGTGTTTCAACTAAGATTCCCCTCTTTCCTGCCAATGTATCTCACAATACATAGGAGGCACTCAACAATTTGCCCCATGTCATATCTAATGGGATGAATCAATCTGAAGGCAAGTTCAAGTTGCAGGCGCTATCTCCTAATTAGGAGCATTACCAATTTGACTTTGCTGATCCCTGCGCAAGTTATTCCCCAGCTCTGAACCTTACATGGAACCTGCCACTGTACCACCCCTTGGTGGTCTTGTGGCTTCCCCTGTATAGTATATTGGTCACCTTACCAATTAATAAAACTTATCTTATTCTATTAATTCTTTTCTTTTCTATTGGACTGTTGTCTTTCCCAATCAAATACTGAACTATCATTGGTTCAGTTGGAACACAAGGAATTACTTTCCCAAGAGGGAGTAATCAAAGATGTTGTGAAAAAAACTACAGGAAATATTGGATAATTCCAATCTGGGTTTGGCAGCCTGAATCAGGGAGCTAGCCAGGGCTGGGCCAAAGCATCCCTACATGTGAGCTTGCAAGTGTTTAATAAACGCTACTTTACGCCTTGCAGTTACAATTGGGAGGGCCACCACAACTGTGTGATCACAGAGTCACAACCCCGTTTTTAAGAAGGTTTTGGATTGGGTCACAAGACAGTCTGTGTGAATTTGTGCCTCACTCCACTGTGTAGGCCACAAAATATAAAGTGAAGGTGGTTTCCAGGTGTCACAAGTGACAAACTCCTATTGACCATGTTTACTGGAAAGCCTCAACTACAGGATTTGAACCCTGACACCCAGCGGGCTGCCAGCCTGCAGGACCAGCTGCCCACAGATTTTTGGGCTTGAACCAGAGCAGGATTTGACTTAGGAAAATCCTCTAAGGCTTGATGAGTAAAAATCACCCACATTGATGCTCCCCACGTTGAAGGTTCCTGTTAACTCAACCAATCAGCGGGCGGGCCTATCCATAGACCCCAAAATAACTTGGGCCACCACGGAAGGGGAAACAAAGAAACTTCCTACAGAACGCAAGCCGCCCAGAGATGACCAATCCCACAGCCCAACAAGGGAATTTGAGTATTCTCAGTTTCAACCAGGTTATTCCATATTTGATATTAGTTCTATTTCATTTACAGTCTACCTTCTGCAGTTCCACACCTCACATTCATCAACTCCAAGAAACCATGGACCAGCTGCCCAACCTTTATTGTCCACCAGGAGCTCCCTACAGCCCAGTACATTTCACCAAGTACCCCCCCAACCCGGCGTATTTGGAGTTCACCCTAGAGTAAATCCTAATCTACAACCCTGAGGAAAGAACTAGAGAAACCAAGACTGTTTACAGGGAAGGCCACAAAATAACTATACCTCCCCTGCTATTCCGCAACAAGTACAACCAACTGCCTGTGTATTTGGTCCCAATGACTCCGCCTCTCACCCCGCAGCCCGACCGCCCGCAAGAATCTGTTGCTGCCAATGAATCCACTTCCACTCAGATATTTGGAGTGATGTACATCACTCTTACCGGCTTGATAGATTCTATGGTACCTGCCAACAGACCTTGGGCTCTCCTGGGCAAATCATTATCTTATATTGTAAAGTTGGTCCCAATCTTGTGCTGGGCCCTCCCTGCCGGGCCTGCGGGCCGTCTGCCCGAGAGTTCCCAGGCACCCCCCACAGGCTGGATCCCTGACACCAGGGGTAAACCAGATGGTTTCATTTTTTGAAGGCCCAGGATGTAAGGTTAGGGCAGTTTCAGTTGTTGATTCTATTTTTAACTGCAATTTATTAAAAGCTTCATCTGAAATTATCTCACAATGATAGGCTTGGTTAAACCACAGTTTCCTTAGCTCATTATAGTAAAATACTAATCAAAATAAACATATATATCTCTATTTCAATTGAAAGGAATGGTTTATATACTTATGATGAGACACAGCACAAAACAAGATAAGATTGTGCTTAGTCACATCACAATTTATGCAGGTTTGTTTTGTGACTTGGAGGTCACAAAGTGATCTGTGACCAGCTGCTAAAGTCACATAATAGGCCGTGATGGTGGGGCTTAGCCACAGCCCAGATTGTGACAATTCTGGTGCCCGTCCCATCTCTACTCACGAAGTATAGAACTCCAAATATTCTATATTCAACTCAAACAGAAGGAGAAACACTGACAGAAGGAGACAGCAGCACCTGCCTCTATGGAAGCTCCATACTGCCAATCAAATCAGACAAGAGGGATGGGTAGCAGATCTTTTTTTAAGGTTTCTTTTTTAGTGATGGTAGCAGAGAGAGATTGTTTATTGAAATCAAGAGGACAGAGAGTTTAACCAAGTTACAGATATTTTCAGGGCCTTTTGGCTGGTTGAAGATGTTTGGGTTTAATGCCAAACTCGAACCTGGTATGACAACGGCCAAAAAGGCTTGATTGATCCAGACAAACAAGTTAAATCCACTCAGGGCTGCTTCGGCCAAGCTTTGGGCAGCCGCAGCCAGTTTCTGGCTCTAGGGCATTTGATTCGAATAGCTATTAAAATATTTAAATCTCGTAAACTCCGTTCTGGTTGTAGCGGCTCAGAGCCGGAAGCCAGCCGAATCTGAGCTGAAGCATCTTTAAATCCACCCACGAGGTTTGAAAATTAAAAATCCAGCAGCCAGCGAGAGCAAGTCAGCCGAAAAATTTGTAAGTAGTACATCCCTTCCCTTTATCCAAGTTGTTCGTACATTAACTTAAACCTATATAGATATCACCGTTAGGATTAAATCTGTATAGAACTTTAGTCAATATATAGATCAAATGGTTCAAAAAAGTAAGTATTATTTTACGCCTCTGCCTTTGATATTTAATGTCCGGGCACGTTAGAACGTCTTAGTAAGCGCGTAAGTACCGACCGCAGGGCCAAAAACCATAAAAATGCGATGGAGAAGGCCCGCAAGGCCCGTAAAGAATCTAGACTTCATCCCCAGAGCAAAAGTAACCTACCTATTCACTTCATACAGCTAATGTCAAGAAATCAAAAAGGATCCTGGTATCCCCAACCTTTGGCCCTTCAAGGAAAACCTTTTGAAGGAGCTTCAAGAATCCAAAAATAAAGTCATCAACCAGAGTGTTGCCAAAAGGCGTCCCGACAAACCTCTTCAAAGCAACCCCACCTTGGCTCAAATGGCTGCCGAAGCCAAGAAGCGTGCTGCAATTTTTGCGGAAAAATGCAGCTGAAGAGCAAAAAGATGTGCTATCAAACGATCCTGCCCTTTCTGGAAATAAGGACAATTCAAGAAAAGCATACTTTAAAGAGTTCAAAAAGGTTTTGGATGGTGCCGACGTTCTGCTTGAAGTTTTGGATGCACGTGATCCCCTTGGCTGCCGTACGCGCAATATTGAACGCCTGATTTTGAATGATCCCAACAAGCGTGTCATCCTTGTTCTCAACAAAATAGGTAGAAGTATTTAGATATTCTTGCCTAAATACATTGTTAGATCTCATCCCTACAGATGTTGCTGATGCTTGGATCAAATACCTCCGTAAAGATTTCCCCACCATCGGGTTCAAGTCAAGCACCCAAAACCAGCGGACTAACATTGGGCAAAGCAAGATCCATGTCAAGAACGCCGATACTGACTTGCTTTCTAAAAGCAGCACTGTTGGTGCAGACTCTCTCATCAAACTTTTAAAGAATTACAGCCGCTCTCAAAATATCAAGACCTCCCTTACCGTGGGAGTCATCGGATATCCCAATGTTGGCAAATCTTCGCTTATCAACTCTCTCAAGCGATCTAAAGTGTGTGGAGTCGGGTCAAGGCCTGGCTTCACCAAGGTTGCACAGGAGATTCATCTCGACGCAAAGCTGAAGCTTTTGGATTGCCCAGGAATCGTTTTCGGAGGAGATTCTAAATCCGGCGCAGGCGATGTTCTATTGCGCAACTGCATCAAAGTTGAGCTTCTTGACGACCCTATTTCTGCAGGTATGCTTTTGAAGTAACTTAGCTGATAATGCTAGTTGATTATCTCCTAAACAAGACCAAGTGGCATTATGTTATGATGCACTATGAACTTCCAGCCTTCAGTGATGTCAAGGGTTTTCTGGTTGAACTTAGCCGCAGGAGACAGTTAGTCAAGAAGGTAAGGACGTGCAATTGCTTTCGTTAATCATTTTAGAACGGTATCCTTGACCTGGAAAGCACTGCACGTATGGTGCTTAGGGATTGGAACTCGGGAAGCATCCCTTACTACACCCTCCCACCTAAGGATCAGGTAGCACCTTCTCAAAACACTCAGATCATTTCCACATGGGGTCAAGAGTTTGATCTCAAGGAGTATGACGAAGCCTTTATCTATGACTCCCAACCTGATGCATTCCAAAAGTCAATGGTTATGGTAAGGCCTATATCTTGCTTTCTTCTTACGTTTAGGATGCTGATCCTGAGTTTCCAGTTGATGGGGATGCTGAACTTGTCAACACCCTTGACGAGGTAATGGAAGATGAATCCATGGAAGATGAGCACCCTCAGATAATGATCGCAGCCCCAGCTCCTGCCAAGCCAACCATAGAAGTAGTAGAGAAGAAGGTCCAGTTCCTTGAAGGTTGCCAAGTCAATAAGGAACTCAAGAAAAAGTTTAAGAAGGATCGCAAGGCTTTAAAAAAGGCTGACAAGGTTTCTGAGGAGCTACTCAATATGATTCCAGATGAAGAAGGGAATCCTTCTGAGGAAGGAGATGAATATGACTTTGGAGTCTTGGCTCAAGGCTTGCCTATGGATGAGTAGAGGTTTTTAAATTTTATAGAAGAAGGTCTAGCTCATCATTTTACTTCCTGATATCTCCTAAATAACTATTATCCAAGTGTTTCTGAATCTCACATTAGTCTCAAAACTATATTTCTTTATTAATGAATAGGATATGTCTTAGTTAAAGTAAGCCATTCACTTACAAAGTTACTTTCTATTTCTGATACTATCTTTTGGCAAACTCTCTTGTAGCACATTTCTCAACAAAGTTCATTGAGATTCATTCAAAGCTTTAGATTAACTGTAATTTCCACAAATAAGATTAGACTTCCTTGGTTTGTCTACTTTTTTGACAAAATAAATCAAACGAGTTGGATTTAGAGCATCTCATTTAAGATTTTGCTTTATTCTATGAGAACTTGACATGTTGAATCATTTTACTTACAAAAGCAATCTATAACAATTTACTTATGGACAACTAGCTGTTGTGTCCTGCACCTTGATCACCTTTCATGACAAGTAGGAGACACTTGGTAAATGTACTATATTAAGCTTTGATGCATTAAATAAAGGTAGCTTCCTTGAAATATATTTCACTCCCCACTTTTACCATACCAGGAAAGGTTTGTCGCAAAAGAATCAAAATGCTTAAGTGGTAAGTTGTTAACTCTGATTTTAACTCGATAGATAGTTGACTACTTTGTGCCTGAACCATAGTAGTAAAAAATAACAGTTAGGTAAGCCAATGATCTGATGTAAATAGTGATAAGGTAAGGTGCTTGCCTTAAGATAGAAAATATATATTATTGATAAACAGAGCAAGCATATACATAGTTTATTCAGACTAGGATATTGGAATATAAACAGCCGTTAAGATGTAAAGAAAAACAGGATCCCAATTTAAACTAGCATCGTCTTTAAAGCCAGGGTTCAGGTACTATCTTACTTCTGAAACTATCGCTTCTAATCGTGGTAAAGTTTTTAAAATGTCACAGTTTTCAACCCTGCCAACGTGAATTGGGCAAATCCGCTTCCAAAAGTTGTGGTTCAACTCAAAGCAGTGTGTCAAGCAAATGTATAGCTTTTCAGCGCTCTAAAACTCGTATCGAATTGTTGTTGTTGACCACGTCAGCAGAGCCCTATTCAGTATAATTTGATCAACGTATGTTAAAACCCCACCTCTAAGGGTTGAAGTGATGGCTGGAGCTATCAGTGAACCCTACATGGTTTAATGGCTTTTAAAAAAGTGCATCAATCAAGCTCCAAAAATACATGTTCAGAGCATGGCTAGCAATATACTTTATTACACTTTAGTAGCCTATAAATTAAGAAGCAATATATGGCAGCATGAGCAACTTTTTGGTTTAAAGCGATGTAAATCGCAGCAGCCAGACTATTTTGATGACTTCATTTTGGAATTAAAGCTCAAAATCTGCTAAGATATGCCCAACCCTTTTTGTACAATCCTTTTCATGGCTGTCAAGATAGCAAATCAAAGACAGTTCAGAGCAAACTCAAGTTGGCATTAAATAAAAAATAATGGTGTAAATTAGTTCTAGCAAACTTAACAAGTGAATGACTGTTAATGTTTACATCGTGAGATCGAAAAATCGGGCAAGTTCCTTAGGTCGAAAGTGCAGAAATCAAAAATGAGACCCCCAAAAAGTGCAAAAATTATTTTCTGAAAATTAACTTTAAAGCCAAAAACCATATACATTTCAATATGAAAATATATACTTTAAACCTTTGACTAGACTAAAGAGACTCCAAGGAGTTTGTTTCTGCAATAAAAACTATATGCTAGATAATAAAAAGATGCTTGAATTTATTGTTTTCTAAAGAAAGTCTTTTAGTTTCCAAAGCAAAATTAGACTAGGATTTATATGTAGCTGTGTTCAATTGAATATAAAATATGAAACAACACAGAAAACTGCTTTATAAACCATAGTCCTTTATAAAAGTTTGATTTCATTTTCAGCATATGTAAAGCTACAGTAGTTTTAAAAGCTATGGCGACAACCAAAAATACTTCAGATTTAAATGAAATGATTTCAGATTTGAACAAATCCAAGTTGCGCGAGATTCAGGATTCAATTAATTTATAAAATTTCAGTTAATAAATGAACTGTCAAACAAAAAACAAAATTTCACTAGACCATTATAAAAATTATATCAAACATCAAGCAGTGTAGTTCAAACCACAAACAAAATGAACTGACACAGCAAGTGAGATAGATGGATGCTGTTCCAGAGTATATTATAATCCAATCAGGATTCATACAAGGCACTAACAGAAGGACTAAAATGAAACAAAATTAAAGCAATCTAGAAGCAAGATTCCACAAGCACGAAACAAAATGAACTCACACAAGATGTGTAGTGTGAGCAGCCTAAAATAGAAATATAACAGTTTAACAGCCAATCAACAGCTATCCAATTTAGGAACAGAGGCATTTTATCCATTTTCATGGCTCCTGATTTGTATGGAATGGTTTTGGGAACCTTCCAAATATGGACTCAAGATTACAATAAAAATAAATCATAAAATTTAAAATTTCTACTTTTAGTGATTTTATTCTAGGTTTTTTATAATGGTTTTTACTAGCAATATCTTTTACAGCGCCAGCAGCCAAGCCAACAGCAGCCAAGCCAGCTCCAATGGAGGTGAGGCTCAGAATGTGGAGGCACCTGTTTACACCCAAGCCTTTGAGGCGGGTAACAAGGAAGCTGACCTGTTACTGACCCCCAACCCATATGGCCTTGACTTGTTCAGTAGTCACGTAGTGTCTAGCTCTTCCCCTGCTCCTGTACCCACCCCCGCACAAGCTGCCCACTAACCAACCAATCAGGATGAAACCTTGATTCAGAACAACTTCCCGCCACCACCCAACCTTCCCCCTACAGCCAATCAGACTTCAGCTCCCGCGGCCCAGTGCCCCAAGCGACAAATCATCACTGCCCAAATTCTTCAGGAAATTGTGGCACTGAATCTACAGGGTCTGTCCTGGGAACAGATTGCCGCCCAGTTGCAATTTACCCAAGCTACTGTCATGCGGGAATTCAACAACCTGATGAACAGGGGGAATCTGATTAGGACGGCCAAGAAGCCCAAGACGGCCCCCGAGTCACAAATATCTGAGGCATACCCAATCATGCTTGACCTCCTCCATTGGGACCCCAAGCTTCCCCTAACCCAGGTCTGCAAACAGCTCTTGCACCATAACATATGGGTCTCCAAGCGCATGGTGCAGTTCTGGGTGCACGGAAAGGTGGCTTCCATAGGGGTTCTTACCAAATTTGCTGGCAACCAATGGGATGGCGCTGATGATTCCCCGTATGATCTAGACATCAAATCAACCCTGGTCCAATGTCTGACTAGTCTAACAGATGACATCATGTTTATCTTGTACTATAAGTTATCAATTGTGTTTGACAATTTCAGTGAGCAAGGAAAAGCCGCTGTCAAGAATAGAAGGAAGAAGGTCAAGAAGGGGACGTATATTGGTGCATTTCTGGCTGTTTCAGCCAAGGGTTTTGTCTACTATCAGACAAACCCAGATTTTATTGATGGCTACTTGTACAGCCACATCTTTAGTGGATTACTCGACTCCTGGGATGGCTTGAATTCAAAGCATCAGGTTTTCTTGAGCCACCAGATGGAGGGTAGCTCCACTGCCCTTGAGGCCATCCAGCGACGCGGGCACCAGGCCTCTGTGTACCCAGCTGGCCACACAGACATCCATCTGGCTGATGTTGTCTTCTTTAACATTGGAGATACACTACGGGAGCACCACCCCCAGGCTTTCAACGGCCTCTATCTTGGGGTCCTTGACCACAATTTTCTCTTTGGCAGCCAAATGGTGGCTGATTTGTTTGCCCAAATTGTCTTTTATATGAATATGGGCAACCAATCAAGGAAGGACAAGTGCCTCCCACCTTGTGCCACTGCCACCTACCAGCCCATACAGCCAATGACTGATGAGGAGTACAATGAGCGGTATATGGCAGCCATCACGCGCAATCCTCCTGCCTCCACCACCGCCATCACCACCCCCACCTTCCAGCCCCACCCACCCAATCCCAGACCCCCCAGGCCAGCACTGCCTCTATATCTTCCTTCCTGCGCTATTCTGACTACTAGGCATCACTCTTCCCCACCCCAATAAACCCCCTGTTGCCAAACATTTTCTATTTATATTATCTTTATTTTGAATTTCAATTGTTCATGTTCTCTTTGTTTATAGTTGGTTTTATTCTTTATGTTCAGCTTATTTCTATAAAATTATATATTTACTATGTCATGTATCTAGATCCAGAACACAGTTATTTTTAGTACCCAAACACAGCCCCCTGTGAAAATAGTAACAACAATTTGGTGATCAGCTAAATTTGAATTAGAAAATTATAGGTTAACTGTTTTTAGATAAAGTTGTTACTGATCTGAATTCAAAACCTTAATGATAAACTTTAAGCCAATCAGGAGCTGAGTGATAAATTGATTGTTGTGACATAAAGGGTCATTCAATAATTCTTTGATGCATGTGCGCTAATTAATATGATTGGCTGGATCTTTTGCTATTGTATGCTATTGCCGCTGTGGCAAGTTGTTGGTGGACTAGTGCTAAACCAGTAGCTGATTGGGCACTAGTCTACCAACAACTTGCTACAGCAGCAATGACATATAATGGAAAACATTTAGCCAATCATTTTAATTAGCGCACATGTATCAAAGAATTATTGAATGACCCTTTATGTCACAACAATCACTTTATCACCTGGCTTCTGATTGGCTTAAATTTTATCATTAAGGTTTTGAATTCAGATCAGTAACAACTTTATCTAAAAACAGTTAACCTATAATTTTCTAATTCAAATTTAGCTGATCACCAAATTGTTGTTACTATTTTCACAAGGGACTGTGCAAAGCGCAAAAAGTAATATGGTAATTATGGAAAAAATGCCAACACAAAGCAAACAACACATATTAAGTTGAGTGTGAAACATATACAAAATGGGTAAAAAGATGGGATAATGTAGTAAATGGGAAAACAAAAAGGAATAAACAAAGAGGCAACAGTATCAAAACAATATAGAATTTATTGGGGCAAAAGCTATAAAAACATGAAACGGTTAGTAAAAAATCAATGAGAGAATTAAAGAAGCTTTTGAAGGATCTTGACTCAGCAATTGCTGAAATTAAAGAGATTGACTGCAAGGTCAAAGCAAGAGTTAAGTCTGCCGTCCTTGAAGGGGACAAAATTGAAAAGATGTCCGCCAAGGCACTCATGGCCAAGATGCCAGACACCTCCAAAACAACAATTGAACAGCTTTTAAATGTCCAGAAGCACGTTGTGGAAGGTCTTCAATTCAAGTCTTCTGCCCTCTCCGCACTATCCATCTGGGTCAACGACCCTGAGATGTATGAACATCTTAAACCTGCAAAGTGCGCAAAAACTGTGGACACTGAATTGCCAGCACAATTACTTGCACTGAGAATGACGAAGCCTGCTGAAGCCGCCGGCAAGGAGGAAACCTGCAAAGATAATCTAAAAAAATAAAATTAATAACAGCTTCAAAATACTTACCTTTTTTTAGAGAACATTGATGGTGAACTCCACCGGGTCCTGGTTCTTTTTGTCCTGCCCACCTTCTATTCAAATTTTGCCACTCACGTGGAAAAACAACTCTATATGTCCCCCCTGTCTTGCAGGAGCTTGAAGACAGGATCCATGGGTCCTTTCCAATGTTGCAGGAGGCATTGGCTGAACTTACACATGCCAAGGGGGCATCCAAGTGGGCAGTTACTGCCTACAAAGAATGCCCAATTGGTCTGCATTGACCCGGTATCCCTCAGTGGAGTTTACTGTGTAAACTCCATTGAGATTGTTTGGGACAGTCAGGGATCCAGTCTTGGGCAGCTGGCCCGTTGTTTTCAGGGATAACTCAGGCCAGGTTTTTTGCGGGCAATGCCCACCACAAGAGGGGAGCTAACTTCAAAAGGTAGGAGGCAGAATTCCCCACCCAAGACCACAGGCCGGCGGCCAGGATTACAGTGTCAATCACCCCTGTGAGGACAATGTACACAATCCCAAACAGCTTGCCAGTATGATTGGTTGGGAGGTTGGGTGAAGAAGCAGGCATGGGCTTTGGGGTCACAGGCAGTTCCATGGACAGGTTGTAAGCAGGGATATAATTGAATTTTCCTCTGAACAACTTGGGTGTTGAAAATATCCACGGGCCTTGTCAGTTGTATCTAACTGCGGATTGTATACAGGCCAGGGGATCAAGTTCAAGTATCTTTTCTGGGGTGTATTCTTTGTATTTGGACTTCAGAGGGTAGTTGGTAAAGTGGATGGGTCCAAAGGGTACACCAGGAGGATAGAAAACAGCAGGCAGTGGGGCAGGCGGGCCAGGAGATCTTGAACTGATTTGGTAGACAGAAAATACAAAATAAGGCAATAGCTGTATGAGCCAAATTAACATAACCTTTATTCAAAAATGGTGATAAGTTTGGAGCGCGGGGTCCTTGGGTCTATATAGTACCCCCCCTCCAAACTTAACATTTTTCATGGGGGGTTCATCAGGGCATTGGGAAGTCCAGGGCCGGAGGAACTGGGTGCTTGGGTCCAAAGGCGGCAAAATGGCACTTGGCCTGGGGGTTCTTTCATTGGTCAGGAATCTCAATTTTGCTGCCTGATTATCTTGCTTTAGTATCAAGGTCATTGGACTGGGTTGCAGGCCAGTGCCTCTTTCCTGGGTTGGCTTTTGGTTGGTTGCTGGTGTAGACTTCAAGTTTGAGAAGCTAATAGTTGCCAAATCAGTGCCTCCATTAGACGCTGTGATTAATCCTCCATTTGGCGTGATGATTTCTTTGATTTGTCTCTTTCTACCACATGGGTCATTACGCTTGGTATCAGCTTGTGGGGGCTCAATCCCAGGAAAACGCGGGCAGGCAGTCCTGTGGTCCACAGGCCCAGCGGCCCAAAGCAATCCAGGTTTGGGGTTCAATTCTTGCTCCCGGGCCCAGGTTTCTAGAGAGGAAGAATTTTCAATCCTGACAGGGACATCCTGGCAACTCTCCCATTCAAGAATGTACCAGAGATGGGCTGGGCCCATGCAGCTGCTTTCTTCTGCTACCCCTTGGAACACACAATTTCTTATCTGCTGGACAAATTTGGGCGCGCGGTGGGAAAATTGGCTGTTGCAGACGCAACAGCTGTCAAGAAGACAAAAGCCCCCCCTTGCCGACTTTGGGTTGGCCTGGAGTTCCAACAAGACGGGGGTCCCTGAAGCCATGGAGCTGAATTTTGTAAAGACCAAGCATGAAAAGAAGATCAGTGTTTGTTTCAATAAATTATGCAGGTTTATGGAAGCCTTTGCTGGGAAAAGGCTTCATCTGGTGGTTTACCTTGGGTATCTCTTCTACTTTGGAATGGGCGCCAGCGTGGAGGATCTTGATGGGGTCCTCCTAGGAATTGACAAGGCCAGGCTCTCCCTGGACGGGAAGAAGGTCCCCCTGGGTATGACTTGGTGGATCACGTCATCCAGGACGCCCTGGTCCTGGCTGGTATCTATTGGTTTGCAGCTCTGCCAGAGAAGCTGCTCCTCCATTCACACCTGACCCTACTCCCTTTCATCAGAAGGTGCTAATACTTTAATAAGGGTGTATCCACCGTCTATGGTGTGGCAGTGGAGGTTGTGCGCCACCTCCATTGCGGGGTGGGTACATACAGAAGAACTAATTATAGGCACTCTTAATAAATTCTCTCTTCCAATAAATTTCATTACAATCCATATTATTTTTATTATAATAAAATTTCTAATTCTTATTATAGCAAACAATATTTGCAAAATATATCCCAGAGAAGGTCTTAATAAAAGCATAATAATATATGTCAATAAAATCTACTTCTAATTTGTACACATTGCATTTAACTTTTTTTATTGGATTTTTATATCTATTTGCCAAAGTGATATTAATGTGTTTGCGTAATTCAGTATCAAGCGTTTGGGATACCCTTAGATGACACAATAAAAAATGATTATAAATAAATAAATTACTAACCTTCATTGATTGTCCTGCTGATTGTGATTGTGGGCTTGAAAACATCTAAATATAGTATGATAATTAATAAATCTTGAATAGTAAATTAGAGAATATAAAAAAGTTGGATAAGCTAAGCCTTTAATTGATTGGCTGTTTGGCAAGGCAAGCAGGGATGAACAAATCAGCATGGCCATAGAATTTGGCCACGGTCTCAGCGGGGAGGGTGTGAATCCTGGCCTGCAGCAAATTAAACAGGTCTTTGGTCCCAGTTGGGGTTCCTTGCTTGACAACTTGCTTGAGCCACCCAAAGACTTCCTCAATGGGATTTAGGAAGGGCAAATAGGCTGGGAGGAAGAGAAGTGCAAATTTGCTGTGGCCAATTGCTGGGGGCCCACAGCAATGCTGGTGTCAATCATTAGGAGTTCCTCTAGAATGTCAGCCACTTTGTGGAGACCAACATTGTCCAACACAATGACATTGGTGAAGCCAGGGCTTGTGAGCCTCAGGTGCTCCTGGATCAATTGGAGAAATGATAGGAAGGTCTGGCTATTGTGAGATCCCAAAATCATTTGGTATAGCTCAACCCCCTTTGGACCAAGGAGAGCCACCATTGAATAGGCTGTGGCGCAGACTGCAGCACATCAAGCCATCCCGTCATTTGAGCCTTTGGGTACATAGCCATATGCATTGCACATAGACGAGGCAAATGCTGATTTGTCAATATAGTAAAATTTGATTGTCCCCTTGGCTTTGAGGGCAGTGTATGCCTCTGTGTAGTTTTTATGGGTCTCAATGTTGGTTGGGCTATTCCAATTGTACAGAGATACCCCAAGATTTTTCCAGGAAAACAAATCTTCTTCAGCAGATGGTAGTAAAAGGAAATAGAAGCCTCAACCCCAAACATGGACTTGTTCATTGCCTGTATATTTTCCAGTTTGAGATGGCAGTCCCAGGTGATCCACTGGCAGATTGCCAATTTGTGCTCCTTGGTGAGCATGGTGGAAACATGCATGGATTTCTCTGCGGCAAGGACTTGATCCATGTTAATGAACTTGTTAAAGGTCTTAGAGGCGTACTTGGGATCTACTCCAACAAGGGCCGTGGCCGCCTTGTGATTGCCAAATTCATGCATTAGCTTAAGCAGGGTGATGTGTTTAATGTTGGGGATGCACTTCTGAGCGGTCTTTTTAGAGGTGGGGATTGGCTTGTTGGCATTGGGCACAACACAGGGCATGGGCACCTTGGTGTAAAACGCAGCAACTTTCTTCAACACTAACTGCCCTTCATCAGTTCTGAAGAACTCAGGCTCCTTGTCCTCTTCCTGATTGCCATCACTGACGTAGGGCTTGTAGCTAGTATCAAGTACAGGCTTCACCTTCTCTAGCATGGCTGATGGGACCAACTCTTGCCGGTACACAACGTCAAATATATACAAAGTAAGTTCTACCTCCTTGTTTCTAACTTTCTTTGTAGTGGTGACCTTGGTGGGCTTCCAGGTCATCTTGGGGACCCAAGGGTTGATGCTCCTCACCCTAGCAGCTTGTGCTCCTTGAACTGGCTGTGTCAGTGCAGCGTCACTATGGAACTCTCCTCTCCTGTCTCCTCCTTGAGTAGGCACTTGGGTTGCACTAACTCTATTCTTTGACCCGCAGGGGCAACCGCAACCACAGTGCACAACAGGTGCATTGGTACTCTGGTGTTGTGCTCCTTCCATTTTGAGAATTTAATAAAATATTAAATAAATTTCAATTAATTTACTCCCTAATTTTATTTTTTGCTTTTATCTGAATATGGATATTTAATTAGAGTTTTTTCCACCCAATATCCCAATTATAGATTTTTTATTTCTTTATTAGTTGTTTATGGTTTTACAACACCCATTTTAGAATACTCAAAAAAATCCACTCATTTTCCTAGATTTTACTGCCAAATTCAAACTCTCAACACAATGTTTTTAAAATTTATGTTTCAGATATTGTGTCTTATTTTAGATACCTTGGTATCATTCATGATTACAATCCATTGCACACACTGAGTGAGGGATTTTGTTTTCATAGTGTGTTGCTATTGTGTTTTGTTTTTGGATTGAGTTTTGACTCACATTGCTTAGGTCTATTTTGTCACAGATTCACATAGTAAACATATGGGTCATTATTTTAGGGATGGTGCCATTTTCTAATGCACATGCTGCTCAAGTCGCAGCATAACACAGTTTGATTTTGAAATAGTGACTAATTACACATTTTATATTTAAAACATTAATAACTCAATGAAAAATTAATATTTTTTTACATTGTAAACTATCAAAATGAAGCTAAGGATCCCATCTTTCTATTGGTATAAAATTTTTAATATGTATACTATACCAATATTAAAGCGAAAGTAATTTAAAAGATTATAATCCACATTTTATTACATGATTCTATCTAATGATATAAAGTAGATCACTTCAAAGCTAATAAAAAAATCTTTTTTTAATATAAAAAGTATCTTTTTTACTTAACAAAATTAAAGATAAGATTGAGAGCTTTATTTTCAAATTTTATTTTATTTAAAAAGCTCAATTATTTAGGATTTTATGACAGTTTGAAGTAAAGATATTTTTATCACTGTTTAGATTAATTTGAAGGTTCAAGTGAGCTTCAAACCTCAAATTAAGCATTCTTTAAATAGAACTCTTTAATATTTTATTATTTTAAAAATATGCGGAAAAGTTACAGTTAACTGAATACATCATTTTGATTGATTTGCATTGATTACAAAGAGGATATGATGTAATAATGATGCTTAGCTGCTTCACATATATCACTTGTGCATGAAAACTGGGTATTTAATTAATTCTGCAAATATAAATTCAAGTTCAAACTATAGTAAAAGCTATCACACCATTTCTTTCAGAATGGTGTCATTTAGCTTGGTATATAAGAGCTAAAGCACCACAAAGCTTCTAATCCAAAAGACCCCATTCAAAGGCCACATTCTGATCAGAACTACTCCATCATTAAGGCACATTTCAGAGATCTGACCTAATTACAGATTCAAAATACTACCATGTCCTCAGTTAAATTTACTTCTGCCATGCTACCCTTTTTTTCCTTAGGAGCTTCAACAAAAAGAGAAAGAATTGCAATGTTAAAAAAGGCATTCCTCTTTATTGCTGGTGATGATCTTGATACTTTCATCAAGCACTTTCTTACTCAAACTGAATTTTGGAGATCTCAGTTCCTGCCAACTATTCAAAATCAAAAAAGTAATGTGTTTATTGAAAACTTAAAGGATCTCATGAAATCTTCTCCCCAAAAGCATCTTCCAGCCTTGCAATCTCTGGTTACTTCCAGTTACTCTTTAAAAGAGCTTAATGATATGGGGTTTAATATAACCAAAAGTGAGTTTAGATACTTAAGAAAAATAAATAAAAATAAAAATGTAAGTTTAAACAAAAAAAGCCAAAAAACAATAACTATTCATTAAAAAAAGAAATAACTAAAAAAATAATTAAAAAATTGCTGGAAAATTCTTTTGAAACAAGCCAGTTTACAAAAAAGTGCCTGAAAAAATTTATAAAGATATAGAAAAAGAGATGAGTAATTACTCAACTGAAATTAAATACTCTCTACTTAAAACAAAAAAGAAATATATGAAAATATGAAAATAAAAAATGAAATTTCAGTTTCAATTTTCTACTTACTATAAATTAATTCCTAAAAATATAATAAAAAGTAAAAAACAAACCAATATGTGCAATATTTGTAATTTAAAAAATTCACTGGAAAAAAAGAAGGAAGAATGTGAAAGTAAAAACTTACCATTACCAGAATCTATATGCAATGACTTAAAGACTATTAATCAGCACCAAGACTTTTATGTTCATCAAAATAGGGAATATAAAAAAGATATTTATGAATTAGATGATGAGTCTTGTGTTGTAGTTATAGATTAAAAGGAAAACTTAAAGGTTGGAAGTGGTCCAATTGAGACCAATAATTGTTTTTATTCAAAAAAATCTATCTCATTATTAGGGTTTGCATTAGTTTTTAAAGAAAACAATAAACCCAAATATGAATATCATGATTTTTTGTCTCAAATATTATCACATGATTCTTTATTTTCAGGTAAATGTCTAATTAGTCTTCTTAAATTAGATATATTTAAAAAAATAAAAAATATAAAAGTGTGGACTGATAATGGAAATCATTTTAGATCATATGAATTTTTATATTACTTATTTAAAGAGGCACCTAAATATATTAAAGGTTCTATAAAATATAATTGTTTTGTTGAATGTCATGGAAAAAAGCATTGTTGATGGTCACTTTGGTGTAATATCAAAAATATTAAAGAAAAAAGAAAATGAGCTTTATATTAAAAATATTAATGATCTTAAAAATATTTTTGAGCAAGAAGAAAAAAGAAAAGAATTATATAAATCAGTACTATCAGGCTCAAATATTTCTCAAAAGTCATTCTTTTATATTTATGAAAGAAAAGTTAGGCCTATAAAAAGAGAGCTTGAAGTTAAAAATTTGCGCATCAATCTTTCATATTTGATGATAGATGAGAAGTTATACACTTCACCTCTAACATTTGAAAGTTTATCAGAATATTCTGAGATAACTTATCATTTGAAATCACGTGATGATACCAGAGAAACAAAAATATCAGAATATGCTAGTGATGTATTGGGGCAAGTTCATGAAGTAGGGCAACTTACTAGAGGGTGTATTTTAAATAGAGTTATCAGTCTTTCAAAAACAACAACCTTTTTTCTGAAATAAACTACAAATATTTATGATGAGCCAAAGATAGGGTAATAGCACTTATAGCTTTGGGGCTGCTATTACTCTCCCATGCAACTCATCATAAATATTTTTGGTTTGTAGTTTGTAGTAGCACTTAAGATATTTTCAATAATACTATAAGTTGCACTTTTTGATTCTAAAATTGATGACTTGTTTTTTAAAAAAAATCATCTAAGCCCAAGATCAATTAAAGTTTTGGGATTAGTTGTATTTTAAGCTTTCTGAATAATTAGAATATGAATAATGTGATTAAGTTATAAAATAATTAATCTGGCGCCTAGGCATAACAAGAAAAATAATGACCCATATGTACACCAAAAGTCAACTCACACCATTTTGTTTGTGAATCAATGTATTTTGGATTGTATTTTGAATAGTTTTGCTTTGCGTGTGAGCCCTTTGTTGCTGTGTTGACTCATTTTGCCCATTAACGCCAATAAACCCTGTGAACAGAGTGTAACTTTTAACCTGATAGTTGGATTTTGCTTAAATCTGAAATCATTTCTTTTAAATCTGAAGTATTTTTGGTTGTTGTCATAGCTTTTAAAACTACTGTATAATGTTACTTCAGTATAAGCAAATAAAGAATTTTTCCTACAAGATACAGGCATATGATTTATGTTATTTTAGTTTATAAGAATTCTATTTCAATGATAAAATATTATAGAAGCTTACCATTAAAATACTATAAAGTACATTGCTTATTAAAGCTATACTATACAATGTTATACTAAACAAAAGATATAGGTGTATATCTTCTTTATAATATGTCACACCCTTTAAAGATATCAAGAACCTGCCATTTAAATTCCATAAGACAAGGACATGAATAGTTTTATATCAAGAACACTTTATTTCTACCAAAACACTATAAAAATAGTTCAAAGTTGTATACCAAATAGATATCTTTTTATAAAACTAGCTTTATGTACACCTTTTTTTGCTCTAATCCATACAGTAAAAGATATAATATAAGATAATTGAGTATAGAAAGGAGAGAAGAAAAGAAAAAAAGAGGGAGAAAAAGAAAAGTTTCCCTACTTGGTATCAGATTTTATATGATCCACCCTCCTGACGGTGCAGAAATTTTTTAAAAGTTTTTGGCCCCCTGCACAGCCAGGGGCCAAACAAACTTCTTTTTGGGGAGGACTGAGAGGTGGGAAAGGAGGGGTGGAAAGGGAAAAATTAAATACAAAAAATACCAGGAGTTTACTGCACTTTGTTTTGTGTACTTTGATTTTGTCCCCTAAAATAACATAGGAAAACATGGTATAATATTATATTAATTTAATATTTTTGAAATTCCCTCCAAAACACACTGATTTTTCTATTTGTAAATTTTTATCTAAATTTAACAGAGATAATTTTTTTAAAAAATAAAGGGCTTATACTAGTAATTTATGTCAAGATTTAAATAAAACCAATCAATTAATTTGCCTAAAGTTAAAATGATTTCAACTCTTGATTTTTTTTTACAGAAAATTTTTTAACTCTTAATTTCTTTTTAATTTTGATGTGCAGTAGTTTTCAAACCTGTTGAGATAAACAAAAGATCTCAGTCCAAAAACAAATACAACTCAGTCTAAAAACAAAATAAAAAATTAAAGAATTTATATTAAATTACAATAGATTTGGATCCAACTTGATTTTGCTTTTAGACTGAGTTATATTTGTTTTTATACTGAGTTTTTTTTGTTTATCTCATCAGGTTTGAAAACTACTGTATAAAATACTGTAAATTCAGAGCCTAAACGTAAAAACATGGGATTGTCAAATCCTTGGTCCAAATTTCAAATCACTTTTGCAGGATAGCCTTTTTTAATTAAATTAAATTCTTTGTGTTTTTATTTGAATTTTTAAAAATGCAGGAACTCATAGACATTTTTCAAAGCTCAAGTCAAACTGCATATTTCCAATGGACAAAATGAATTAACTGGAATCAGATTTGAAGTGTTCAAATCCATCAACCATTTTCATTAAGTTTACTATGTTTTTTGAAATTGCAGGATTGTCAAATCCAAGAACCAAATTTCAAATCATTTTTGAATGCCACTAGTAAAATCAAATAATAATTGTGGGAACTGGAATCAAAATTGAATGTACAGTAAGTAACTAGGACAAAGCAACCCAAATCAAGAAGCTCCACTCTGGATAAAATCAAATGAAAAATACAATCTCAACAACTATGTTTAGACATGAAATTAAGTGAAGCAAAATTTTCTAAACTGGAAATGATGCAATATTCTGAACTCTAAATCACTAATATAGCAACCACAAAACCATATAATGATATATGAGCTACCCTCCTGATGACACAAATTTTTTTAAAGTTTTTTGGCCCCCGGAGTAGCCAGGGGCCATAAAACTTGTTTTCAAGGAGGAAGGAGGGGGGCAAAGATAAACATCAGTTTACTACACTATGTATTCATTTATTGTTGTTAAGGATACTTGATTACAGTTGATTTTAAAAAATGCTAATAATAAAGTAGAATTATATATTACAATCTATCTTACTGTAAATTCAGAACCTGAACGTAAAATATTGGGATTGTCAAATCCTTGGTCCAAATTTTGAATCACTTTTGCGGGCAACTCAGCTGAGTGAAAAATAAATTATTTAATAAAATCAAACATTTAATTTGAATTTTTTTGGTTTATTTAAATTGGCAAATTTTGAATCTCTTGAGCAGATAACTCAACTAACAAAAGACAAAACCCAGCAAACAAATGCGGGATACATGAATCAGAAATGCGGGATTCTAATGTACAATTTGAGATTTCCTGTATTTTAAACAAATCATAGACATCATGTAAAACTTAACAAATCTGAAATTGTGGGATTGTCAAATTCAAGAACCAAGTTTCAACTCATAATTGCAAGGAATTTGAAATAAATATAATTTATGGTTGTCTCAAAAAGGATGCTAAAGGATCTAGAGTGGATTTGTGCAAATTCTTTTAGGAATCATAGGCATTCTCAAAAATTGCCCTATTCCATTTTAGGACGGCTAAAATTTTGAGCGTAATATTCACCAACTTAACATACTTAACAATAAAATTGACTAAAATATACATTCCTCTTCTTGAGTTTAAAATTATAATAAAAAATTTATTATGTCTTCTTTCAATAATAACAAGTAAACAGGCTGTTCCCTGGCCTTGACAAAATCATGCAGGGCTACGCAGGGTCTCTTAACAGTGAAGCCTCTGTCTATGGCCACTCCCAACCCGCAGGCCCCTCCGCAAGCCCTACCCAGGAGTCTGTTCTTTCTCCTGCAACTTCCAGCATGGCCCTGTTTGCCCACCATACACAAGTAGCTGCCAACCCAAATCCCTTATCAGCAATGGCATCCAGAACCAGCCATTTTAGCCATGGGGTCACCCAGAGAGCCCAGGACCCTGAAACAGCCAATCAGATGACATTTACCAGTTCCCAAGATGAACACATTCCTCCCCCAGCCAATCAGCCTGCAAGACGCAGAAGAAAACTAATCACTCCAGGGATTGTTCTCAAAATGGTTGAAAAGCAAGGGAAGCTTATGTCCCTTAGGAAAATTGCAGCCATAATGGGGTTTGCAAAGTCCACTGTGGCTGCAACCCTGCAAGCCCACGCCAACTGTGGCCCCCTACCAAGAAGACCCTGACTAGTGCCATACTTAAACCAAAGATGATACAGCCCATCCCCTTATGATGGCCATTGTGGAACGTGACCCACAGATGCCCCTGGTCCAAGTACGTCTCCAGTTGGGACTCCACAGCATCTTGACCAACAAAAGAATAGTGATTTTTTAGATACATGGAGTTGTGATTGCTGCTAGAATCTTGTCCAATCACGTTCTCAGTGGCCCCATTTTGGTGGACACTGACCCCTACAATTCAACTATTATTAATTTCATCAAAGTGAGGGCAATGAGGGCCCGTAATGACGTAATCTTCCTGTTGTATGCTAAGATATCTGCAAGTATCCAGGACTTTGGAGAGAAGCGTATCCAGTCTGACATGTATAAGTGCAGCCCAATCTTGTATTTTTTGTTGGGGTTTTATTGGCAGTTTCCCCATTGGGTGTCAATTATTACTTGGCAATATCAAACACTGCAGATGGGTATGCCTACCAGACAGAGCTCAAGTCTATGCTGGAGGAGTGGGCCACACAAAAAACTGTGCACACAGTTGTACTGAGTGCATAGATGGAGCAGCAGGAATGGGCAACCCAAGAAATCAGGGCTGCGGGGCATACCTGCTGGTCCTACCCCATCAACTACGCTGACATACATCTTGTAGATGTATGTCTCTACAATTTTGGTTCTGCCCTCAGGCGCTTAAAGCCTGCCACCTACAACAAACTATGCACCCAAATTGATAAGGGGTATGAGCTTTTCCCTTCCGCGTCCATCCAGGACTTATTTGATCTCATCATCTTCTATGCAAGTGATAGTGATAAGTCCAGAAAAGACCCCTGCCTCCTCCCACGCCAGTCCATTCATTTTGTCAAGCCAGTATATGTGACAGAGGAAGAATTTGAGCAATTGAAGCAGTCAGCTCTTGCTGCCCCTTCCCAGTCAACAAACCCTGCCTCCCCATTCCCCCATCAAGCCACCTGCCTTCCAACCCTGACTCCCAAACCACCTCCCATTCCCTCACCACTATCTCTGATGCTGTCCCTTTCACAGGCGCAGATAAAGGCAATGTTCATTCTGCCCATTCCCTCCCATCACTGTCCTTTGATTAGTAAATAAATTTTTTCTTTGTGACAACTCTTGATATTTTGATATTATGTGCATAACTCAATGGATTTTATTAGCAAAAAGCATTGAGTTATGCACATAATATTAAAATATTAAGAGTTGATGTCTAATTGCAATATTCTAATGCAATATTTACGTTTATTGTCTTTAATTTATTAATGATGATGAAAAATATATCTGCGTTGAAGAAAGTACTATAAAAACCAGTTTTTTGATGGAATTCAAACAAAATGTCAACAATCTATAACTTGATCAACAAATTAGAAGTACACCTGCAAAAGGTTGTTGAAATAGAAAAAAAATATCAGGGAAATAGTAACAGGAAAGCTGGGTAACAAGGGCCAGCCACTAATCCAGTCAAAAGAAGATGCTCTGGATAAATTGGGAAATATCATAGATGAAAATAACAAAGAAGCATTAATTAATCTATAGGGAACAATTTTATCAAGTCTGAAGTTCAACAATGCTGCCTACAATTTATGAGAATTCTGGCAGGGGGCCAAAGAAAACAATAAAATCAAACTAATTGAAGGAACTGAAATTCAAAAGGAAATTAACACAAATGAAGAGGAAAACAATCAAATGGAAACAGACAAAAATGAAACACAATCAAGAAGCAGAAGCGCTTCAAGAAATACAGAAACTTTATCAAATGAAAACCAAGAAGAAACACAAGTTGCAAGAAAGATAAGAAAAAATCAGCCTAGAAAAATTAATGAAGAGCATCCAACACTCATGAAGTTTGCCAAAGTGGCACCTGTGGCTGAGGGGGCCACAGGAGAAACAATTAGTAAGTCTTTTTATGTTTTACTTATATTTATTTTAGTCATCACCAGGAATGGGGATGAGGTTGCAGAAGTGGCGGCTTATACGCCGAGTTGGTTTTACGGGGGTTACCAGTCACTGGTGGACCCTGTAAAACAAATAAATAAAATAATTCAACAGTGTATGAATAATTTTTTAATATTGAAGCTCAAGATAGGGAATATTCACCACCCACAGGGTGCTTGCCATGGATAAGAGAAGCATATGAACTAGGATTAAATATCAAAATCAAAGAAATGAATGAAATTTGGGGGGATATCAAACTGAACTTCAATGAATATATATATGAAAGCATTCAAAGATTCCCATTCAAAAACATCAACAAATATGAAAAGAATTTAATAAAAAATGACTTTCAAATTGGAACTGAATATTTAAAAACTGCAATTTTTAATGAAGTATTTAAAGCACTGTCAAATAAAGTTGGGGATGTAGTCCTTGTGAATAATTTTAAACCTTTATTAATATTGTTTGGCAAGGCCTGGGGGACTGATTCAAGTCAGGCGCCCCCCCAGAACCCTCTTAAAGTTCAATCAAACCTCCTATATTAATAGGTTAGTTCAAACTTTCAAAAAATTATGCATGTTCTCAGAAAAGTATACCTTGCAGAGAATCCACGTTGCGGTATACCTGGGAATCATCCTACACTGCATATTAAAAACCAACGTCAAAAAGTTGGAGGATGTAACTATTCACATGGATATTTGCCGTGTAGCCCTCAACTGCCAGAAGACACCACAGGGATATAGAACAGTCAAGCACGTCCTGTATGACTCATTTGCATTGGCAATGCTATACAGGTACTACATGCCCCCAAAAAAACCTACTAGTTGATTCACTCACCTGCCTGCCTTTTATCAAACGATCAACAACCACCGGGGTACAGGGCGCCACCCCTCTAGCAATTGCATCCAGGGTTGTCCACCACGTACAGAAGAGTATGTGGATCCAATTAGATGCTTTAGCTGAAAACTTAATTTTGGGGTATAATTCCCCGGAGTAATCACATTCCCTTTGCAATCAACATTCCCCAATAATATTTTCCCCTTGCAAATTAATTTTTTTTACTTTTTATATTTTAATACTAAATTTTTTAATATTGAAATATGTGATATTAAAATTTTACTATAAAAATTTTAATATTACATATTTAAATATTAAAAAATTTAGTATCTAAAAGTTAATATTAAAATTTTAATAATACATATTACAATATTAAAATTTTTAATATCAAATATTTCAATATTGAATAAATCATGATTTAATAAAATTATTATTTTGATTATTTAAACTTTAATATTTAACTTTTAAAATTTATAATTATAATTTTTTACTTTTAATATTTTAATTTTTATTTTAAAATAGTATGTAAATTATAATATTAATATATCTAAATATATTACAAGACATTAGTTAAAGTTGCGACCACATCAAATATTAAAATTAAGTTAAAAATATTTTTATTTACTAGCTTGTCAAGTACAAATTTATTTATCACATAGATAAACATCAAGAATTGAATTTATCCACATCATGCGGCCTGCTCCACTATTGTTCTAAACAAATGACTGTTTAGAACTCAAATTACCTTTCTCTTGTAATGTGATTTGATAAGCATATTTGATATACATGACCTGCGTCCTAAGTACTAATTAGTAAGCAATACATGAAAATCATTGGTTGCCGTGTTGTGTGATTATAGTGGCACTGAAATAAAAAGGATCAGATGATGACATGCAAGGTCCAATTTTTGGCTTAAAAAAGCCAAAGTACCACCGAGGAATTACAATTATTTAAATAAACTAATTTATTTCTATCTTTTTTAATTTATTTATTTGTTAGTGCAAAAGCCAATAATATTATTCAGTGCATTATGATAAAAATATGTTCCTCATACCTAGTATAATTAATTTTACTTACCTGTTCTATGTATTCTTTATATGTCTATAATACATTCAAATGCCACATTATTATATAAAAATAATAATTTTTGAGTCCTAATAAAAAAAGTAAATAAAAATAAAAACACATAAAACCCAGAGCGCCCATTTATCTGATTGGCTCAGAGGCCAGGGCTTTAGGGAGGAAGGATTCCAAGTGCTCATAGAAAGCCACCACCACATTGGGTGACATTGAAAATTGGCTGATCTCAAGAATGTTGAAGAGATCCTCTGTGTCCTGAGGGAGGCCTTATTTCACCTTATTCTTGATCCAACCAAACACCTCCTTGATTGGATTCAGAAATGGAGAATAGGGAGGAAGAAAGAGGAGTCTCATTGGGCAGTCTGCAAGGCAGTGGCTGGCAGAATGGCTGTTTTTTCTCAATGGGGGGGGAACTCAGACACAACCAGATCCACTTTGTGGAGCCCAACATTATCAAGCACAACATTGTTGGTTGTGCTGCTTTAATTTATCCAAAGATACTCCTTGACAGCTCAGAGAAAGTCAAGAAAGGTCCCACTGTTATGGAAGCCTTTAATCATCTGATACTGGTCCAATCTGCAAGGACCAAGAAGCGTGACCATGTAATAGGTCTGGGAAAGGACAGCTGCACAATGGGCTACACCGTCCTTGGACCCCTTCTTGACCCACCCATGCCTAGACCTGAGTGAGGAGGAAAACAAAAAAATTTTGATAAAGAAGAACTGGATATTCCCAGTCTCCTTTAGTGCCAGATATGTCTTGGCATAAATGTGTCAATCCTTGATGGTCTTTTCACTGTTCCTATTGTACAGAGAAACTCCTTGCACCTTCCACAAGAAGCCCAAATCAACCATTGCTTTGTAAACAAGGGTTTTAGAAACAGAAAGCCCAAACTCTGTGGCAAGCATTGATTGGACAGCAAGGGTGTCCAGGTGGCAATCCTTGGCTATCCACTGCTTGATTGCATCAATATGAATGGGCTGAAGGAGTTTTGGCTGCCACTTAGCCTTGGTGGATTTGGCAATTTTCCTGGTGTTGCCATACTTGGTGTTGATGTCAGCAATGTATCTGGCTGTGACACCAAATTGATACACAATATCCCAAACTGTCATTCTCCCAATTAAGAAGTTGAGGAGAGCTTCACGCTCACTATCTGTCAACCAACGCCAGCCCTTGGCAGGTACCACAGCCTCCTGGCTACCAGGATCAACACAGGGGATGGGGACCTTTGTGTAGCAGGTGGGATAATGCTTGCTTGCAGTGGCGCTGTCAATGGTTGAATACACAATAGGCACAGATGGTTCCTCAGTTGTGGCCAATGGCTAATAGGAGGTGTCAAAGACGTGGGGGCAGGAAGTAGCAACTCTTGGGTCAAGAGTGTGGGGCCAGGTGATGACTGGGTATACAGCAGAGGTGTAAGTAACCTCAGTGTTCCTGGTGACCCTGGTGTAGGAGACTTTTGTGGCAGGCCTTGGGAGTGGCTTCTGTCTGGGATTCAGGCTGGTTGATTGGTCTTGGGATGTGGGAGGTGGTTGGCTGGCAATGACACCTTGGGAGGCCTGTGTATTAGCATGACTCCCCTCAAGTTGGGTTCTGGGTCTGTTTTTGGTCCCTCTGGGACGCCCTCATGGACAGTCTGCCCCGCAGACTGATGCAGGAGCGGGTTGAGAATGCAATTGATGGTCCATAAAAATAAAATAAAAAATATATTTTAGATTAAATATGTATTTATTTGGAGTTATTGGTTTAGTTGTGGGTAGTTATTTTCTCTTGAGTTAGCCTTGAATAGTAACAGAATTTCTATATCTGTGATTTGAAGTGAATAATATTGTATAATTTCCAGGTTTGGATGATTTTAAAGTTTAATAACTTTTTATGTCTAATTATGGTTATTGAGATTGAATTTTGAGTTTGATTTTAGTTGTGGTGGAGCTTCTTTATTTGGGTTGGTGTTTCCTAGTATGCTTAGTTTTGAGCAACTTGTGTTATTGCTGGTATGTTCAAAGCTACAGATAGATGTTAGCCTTGCCCATGTACTCTACCTAATCCTATGCAAGAGCACTACAGACTACAATAGAATAGAACTTTGAAGATAATTACGTTTATTGAAACTGGAGTACAATCTAGCCAGCGGCTGCAATCTATCCAGGTGTAACTAAGAACTTGTTTTTTTATCATTTCAGGCATCTGTATCAATATATACTGCAACAACCCTTGTTCTTGTCCTTTCAGACAGTTCTCAGTGGCTACCTTTGCAATAGGTCCATCTTTGCTAGCTGTGCCTATCCTGATTGGCTGTCCTTGGCACATGTGTTGCTACTGACCTTTGCAGGCGTACATGGCACTTCAGCTACATCCTACGCTCTTCTTGAGCTAGCCTACTGTCATTTATTGATTGGCTGTATTTACATTCCTATTATTGCGCTGAGAAATTACGCTGTATTTAGTTGACGCTTATAAATGGTCCTTAATCTGTCTTCCAGCATTGGAAGGTGGAATTTTGGTATTCCATTTGTAGGGCTTAATCAGTGATCCTTTTCTGGCTGACAAGTCTTCTGCTTATTAATGCAACAGGTTGAATTAGGGATTATATGCTGTATTAAAGCAGACTCAATCCAGTATTGATCTGTGAATTATCTGCCGTGTAATGTGACCCAAACCAATAAGGAACCCAATTAAACGCTGTGTAGCTCTGACCCAAACTCAGTATTTCCTGATCTTTTGCATATCACTTGTTTGATATGAGCATAAAAGCCCATCAGGCTGTGTGGGGCTGGGTTGATACAACGTCCAGTAGGGTGGATTGGGAGGTGAGTGATAGACTGTCTTTAGGTTATACAGCGTAAAATCAATGATAATCACTATGTTGGCTAACGTTTATACAGCATATAATTGTTAGATCAATTATAATAAAGCAAGTAATATACGGCGTACAATCAGTACACATTGGAATGATGATCAGTGATAATACGGTGTATAATTGCAACATCTATTATAATAAACTAACAATTACACGGCGTGTAACTGCCATATCTATTATAATATATTGATGATTATACGGCGTATAATTACTACACTTGATAAAATGATAACCAAGTGATAATACATTGTGTAACTGATTAAGATGTGTGGCAATGATTAGCCTGATCATTTGTGGTCAATCCTCCTAATCTCACACTTAGTGTACATTAAATTTGGATTCCAGTTCCTGCAATTAATATCTGAGTTTACTAGTGGCATTCAAAAGTGATTTGAAATTTGGTTCTTGGATTTGACAATTCTGCAATTTCAAAAAACATAGTTTTCTTAATGAAAATGGCTGATGGATTTGAACGCTTCAAATCTGATTCCAGCTAATTCATTTTTTCTATTAGAAATATGCTGTTTGACTTGAACTTTGCAAAGTTTCTATGAGTTCCTGCATTTTCAAATATTCAAATAAATACTCAAAAAAATCAATTTAATTAAAAAAGGCCATCCTGAAAAAGTGATTCAAAATATGAACCAAGGATTTGACAATCCCGCATTTTTACGTTCAGGTTCTGAATTTACAGTGTCACATTGTCTTTTCCTTGAGGTGAGAATAGTTCATTTGCTGTTGATAATGTGATTGCGTTTAATTGGATAGTTTCACCTCCAGTTGCCTTGGCAATAGGAAATCAAGTTGCCTCCACAACCACAGCTGGTCTTGGGGAGGTGACTTGATTTCCTATTGCCAAGGCAACTGGAGGTGAAACTATCCAATTAAACACAAGCACATTATTAACAGCAAATGAAATATTCTCACATCAAGGAAAAGACAATGTGATAAAATAAATTTTAATATATAATTCTATTTTATTATTAGCATTTTTTAAAATCTACTGTAATCAAGTATCCTTAATAGCAATACATGAATTCAAAGTGTTTTAAATTGATGGTATATCTTTCCCACCTCTCCTTCTTCCTTGAAAAGAAGTTTTATGGCCCCTGGCTACGCTGGGGGCCAAAAAAATTTAAAAAAATTTGCGTCATCAGGAGGGTAGCTCATATATCATTATATGGTTATATGGTTGCTATATTAGTGATTTAGAGTGCAGAATATTGCATCATTTCCAATTTAGACAATTTTACACTTCACTTAATTTCATGTCTAAACATGGTTGTTGAGATTTGATTTTTCATTTGATTTTATCCAGAGTGGAGCTTCTTGATTTGGGTTGATTTGTCCTAGTTTCTTACTGTTCATTCAATTTGGATTCAAGTTCCTGCAATTAATATCTGAGTTTACTAGTGGCATTCAAAAGTGGTTTTAAATTTGGATCTTGGATTTGACAATCCCACAATCCCAAAAAACATAGTAAACTTAATGAAAATGGTTGATGGATTTGAACATTTCAAATCTGATTCCAGTTAACTCATTTCATTCATTGGAAATTTGCAGTTTGACTTGAATTTTGCAAAGTGTCTATGAGTTCCCGCATTTTTAAAAATTCAAATAAAAATACAAAGAATTCAATTTAATTAAAAAAGGCTATCCTGCAAAAGTGATTTGAAATTTGGACCAAGAATTTGACAATCCTGCATTTTTACGTTCAGGTTCTGAATTTACAGTACTAGTAAAGATATTTAAAGAAGTCAAATTTAAGAAAAATATTAAGTTTTTTGACAGAAATTTTTATTGAAAAAAGCGCAGGTATCAAAAATAGGTCAATTTTGAGATTTTGATCTCTGCATGTTGACTTTAGGAACTTGCCTTAATTCCCTGGGATGAGAGCCAGAATTTTTAAGTTTAGCCCCTCTTTATCACATCATCACCCCAGAATAAGAGTAAACTTTATATCTTTCTGTAAATGATCACATATAATAGAATATTCATCCCAGATAATAAAGCACTTACTGTCTCTTTATCTGAAATCACTGGCAAGACAAAAAACATCTGGACTCCTTTTTTAATAGTGGAGCCTTGCTAAAATTCTGAAGTGTTGCTAAAATGAGGAATAAAAATCCAAATGATGAAACATTCAACAACAATAAAATTAACAGCGTCAAAATTCACAAATAGTAAAATCTAAGTAGAGTCATCAGGAAAAGAAACCAATAAAAAATAGGGCAAAAATAAAGAAGGTGGTAATTTAAAAAATGAGACAGGATTTTTCAAATAAATGATTTGGCAAATTGGTTCAATAATTTCCTCAATTTTGGGTTCAGGAGTTGCAGTAAGCAGCGCAGAGACCACAAATGCTTTAAAATTGATGCCACAGCTCAGGAAAAGCTGCATGGGCATGTAGGTTAACAAATGCTATATTTTCATGGAGTTTATTGGCCAAAAACTGAAACTGAGACTTTCAGATACTTAAGGTTTTATTGAACTACTGGGGTAGTTCTGAGCTCCAACCCAGCTCATATGAGTTCTTGGGATGGAATGCTGACATCATCATAGAGAATTTTCTCAACTGTGCTATCTAAATTGACCAAAAAAATTCATGATGTCACATTTTAATTTTAGGGTCAAAAAACACAAAATTACCTGATTTCTGAGTTTTAAGGCTTTAAATATCTTTTCTGACTTTTGTCAAAATACTCACCTGTTTGGCCACATCTCACCTCTGAACAATCTCTTGGTTAATTTTGATATAAATTTTAGTGGCTCTTTCTTGGGCCTGGTTCATTGATGCTTGAATTGAGAGTGGGCAATTCCAACCAAGATAGCACCATCTCTGACACACTAAGAGACCAACACTTCAGAAAACTCAAGGAACATATGATAAAAACACCCATATTATCTTACCTCAAACAATGAAAAATCTAAATGAAAAAGACATCTCCAACAACACTATTATAAGTGTGCTCAGAATACATACAATAGACAAAGTATTACTCTATATTGCATAAAAATTCCCAAAAACTCTTAGATGGCAAATGCAGATATCCCATTCATGAAAAAGAGTTAATAGCTATTTTTATTATCTAATAAAATATTGCTGCTATATATAAGTATTAAACATTTTCAAAGCTCTAAACAACTACAAATTACTAGAATTCTTTTTATAAACAACAGCACCTCTCAAAAAGGCAAGATAGTGGTGAGTCTTGTACAAAATATCTAATAACTATTAAATACAAGCTAGGAAAAGAGCAACTTACACAACACCCTTTTAAGGCTATATCATAAACACCTGCTATGAATCATTGATGAAGACCCTGATTGGCTCATAACACATGAGGAATCTTCAAGAAAGCTTTCCACCTGATACTCCAAAGGACACTCAATAGAAGGTCCTCAATAACAAACATCTGTAAAAAAACGTCTATGGTACTCTTCACCACATACTTACAAGTGAAGGCACTGTATAATATGTCCCATTGACACAAAAGATTAACACAATTATTTTTTATCAATAAGACTTAGGGCACACCTGTAGCCAGAATCTACATGAGTATCTCAAGACCCACTACTGGTGGCCAAACATATTAGACAACATTTAAGAAGTCCTTGATCAATGTTAAGTGTGTGAAAACTATGTTTATTCCAAGGCACCCCCCAAGTATGTGCTCCCTGTTTCTATACCCAACAATTCAAGGTTTTGGAAATAGAAATTGTGGGGTCTATTTAAGGAGACAAAAAAGCACATTTTACATAATTGTTGTCAAGAATGAAATTTCAATACTAGTATTGAAAACCCAGGAGTCAAACCCTGGCCCTCAAGATATGCCTTTCACCAGACAGGATAGATGGGGGCCAACCAACCTGCAGGGTCACAGACTCAAGTTGGTGAATTAATCCGCAGCCTGTTGGCTTTTATAAGGGAGATTCCCTGAATGGTCACCAGATTGCCACCAGTTGTGTGCCACTGAGAACCCAAACCTATGCAGAGGTTGTGGATTGCCAAAAGAAGGTTAAGACAAGACCTGATATTGAACCTGCCAATGAACACCAGCTGCTGCCAGTTCCCAGCCTAAAATTAGCAATACAATTGGCTGGCTCAGGCAACCTAGAGAAAAGAAGGGGTGGAACAAAGTATCATTACTTCTGTTTACCAGAGCTAGCCAGCCCAGAATTTGCTACCCTCAAAGACCTTCCCCAATGCCCACGCCCTACCAGCAAACTACCTGCAGACCTGAAGTCCAGAAAAATTGAAGAAGCAAAATTATATGGTATAAAGCCTTGGCAGTATGGGGATGACTATATTGTCATTTTTGATAATAAAGGTTTATGAAAATTTGTTTTCATAAAATCATATCCTATTTATTTTAAGTATATTCTGTCTCTTCTCTATTCCAGTAGACAACAAGACGCCCACTTGTTCTAGAGATCAACCCGCCAACCCACATCAGGCACTATACCGTCCCCCCTGGGGCCCCCTTTATACCTGTGCATTTTACTGAATACCCACCCAACCCTGCCTACTCAGAGTACAACTTAGAGACCATCATCATTGCCAACCTCTTGGAAAAAACTAGAGAGACTGAAAACATAGGACTCAAAGGAAAGTGGTACAAGAGGCCACCAAGATTGTTCAAAGACAGGTACAATTATCTGCCTGCCTACTTTGTCCCCATGACTCTGCCCTTAAACCTGCAACCCAACAGTACAATGGATCCCCCCACTGCCACCAAGACCACGTCCACCCAACTGTTTGGAGTACTCTAAATTACTTTGACAGGAATGATAGGCACAATGGTGCCCAACTCTGGTCCCTGGTCCTTACTTGGGTGGTCCCTATCTTACATTATCAAGTTGGCACTCATCCTATGATGGGCATTACCCTCTTGCCCATAGTTTACTCCATCTGAGTCACCCAATGACTCTAATTATGCCTGGCTTCCTTAAAATTATAGCCATTTATTATGCAACAAGATTTCCTGTAGCGTAAGTAACAAAAGAACACAAAGGAAACAATATGAGACAGTTCATAGGCAAGTAAATCATTCCCAAGTTTAGAAACCCTGATCTCCTAATAGAAGACAGAGAAATAGAACTCACCACCAGTAACATCAAGGCTTAAATTTACAAGGATGGCATAAAGCACATGATCAGTAGCCTATATCACCCCCAGGACAATGATAGGGTTGGGAGACTAAATGGCTTGCTAGTAGAAGCATTAATTAAACTATCTGCCAACAACCTTGCCTCTGGGCAGATATGTTATTAATAGCTTTGATGGTATGTTGCACCTGTGTCAACTGCAGTACAGGAAAAGGCCCGTATTAACTTGTATATGTTAACAAACCAATCATTGTTAGTTGTAAAGTTACTCCCCCTTTGGCCCTGAATAGGACAATCTTCCCCTGCTGTACAAAGAAAACCTCCCAAGGTCCAGCCAAACCACTCAATTCTTTGAGAATTTAGCCCACAATTTTAATAAAATATTTGTATTAAAATACCCTGTAGGTTTTCCTTCTTTCACTGCGCCACCTTGGGAGAAAACACTGGTTAATTTGGATTATTTATTGGCTTGGTGTCAACTGTTGTTGAAAACCATTAGAGCTGGCTAATCAAAGCAGCCCACATTGATGCTCACAAATCCAAATGAATTCCTTGAGCCTCAAGCTCCTGCCATCCAAGCAAAGTGCAAGCCGTAAACTGTTGCAAAACCCTCTAGCCCTCCTGAATTGGTCCTGAAAATTTCCTTCTCTAACCAATCAGACAACATGGTCTTGTCAGCTGACCAACTAAACCTGAAATTATTTCCTTAAAGTCAAGCAAGGAGACTTTTGGTCTCCTGCTTGTTCATTCTTTACTCACAATAAAGTTTATGATTTACAATTATGTGTAGTCATTATTGAGCTCAGTTTGGGCTCTCTGTATTGCAAATTGTTACTAATCATTCTTTATATATTTACCTTAATCTTGGTCCCCTGGTGTTCAGTTGCTTTCCTGAATCACCTAAGATTAGTGTTAGTGTATAAGTGGTTGTTTAACTGATTTTGCTTTCAAAGTCTGAGTTTAAAGAAGTAAATTTAGTTAAAATCAGTATAATTTCTTGTGTTTATTCTGAAATTTCACTGTTTTTGCTTGACTTCAGACCCGGCTTCTGTTTTATCACTATTAAAGCCATCCACATTGCGTCCAAAGGAATTACAAGACTTGTTGGATCTATTTAGCTTCCCCTTGCAGCAGCTACCCCAGGCAAGTATATTTTCATACCCTTGAGGATTGGAATTGCACCTAAAAAGACCAAATTTTCTGGTGAATGTTATTATTATACTATTCACTCCTCCAATTTATTGTGCTCTCTGTGTCTCCAGTTCTTCTATTCATCTGGACCACCTCCCCAGACCTCTGGCATCAGATTTTTTCTCTGCCTGCATCATGAGGGATGCTCCCTCTAGGGTTCTACATCTTCTGAAGGATATCCCTGGTACAGCAAATGGTCTCCTTTCCTCTGGAGAAACCCTAGTAAAAAGTATCACTTGTGACAACCTGGAGTTATATCCCTTCAAACCAGATCCTGGCATCTCTTTTTCTGAGGACTCTCTTGTGCCTCCCTCCCCCTGTTAGAATAGAAGGTGTGAGCTCCCTCTAAGGAGCCAGAAGCCCCAGAGAGTATACCCACGTGTACCCCCTGGTTACTTGCTGGTGTGGGGTTGAACGCTTATTTCCCGTGGCTGTCCCTGGTGTCCTCCCGTTGGTCCCCTTTTAGAGTGGCTGTCACAGTGCTTCACTGGATGGCATCTTGGTGGTTTGTCTCACCGGGATGGAAGCAAAACGTGGCTATTTTAGCCCCCCTCTCTCACATTAGTACTACTCAAAGGCCACATCTACCCTTATCTAAAAATTTACCTGGAAATGATGGCCCTGCTGTACAACAAGTCAGACAAGACCAGTAAGCCAAAGAAAAGAAAGAATAGAAAGGGAATGTGACGGTCCACATGTTTGGTGGTTTGCAAGCAGGGCTAATGTTGGCCAAGCAAAAGTTTGGTTGTTTGTTGCAGGTAAAGGCCTAGTAGGGAATGATGACTACTAGGGACAGTAAGGCCTAGCTAGTAGGTGTAAAGACTACTAGAGGCAGATGTTGCCTCCACCCAGAAGAAGATATTGGCTGTTGTGAGCTAGAGTTCTTCACCTAGCAGGGAACTGTAGCTGTGAAAGGGTGAAGAATGGGATAGCTAGCAGGGAACTTTGTCTGTTTGAGGTGGAGAAGGTTTTGGACCCCTGGCAGGTAGCACGGGCTGCCAGGGAGGGGAAGAGCTTTGAGGGCTCTATGTACCCTGATACACTTACAGGAGATCTGTGAGCAAGCATCCTACCTAACAGAATGGTAGAGTGTCCTTGTTTATGCCCCTATGGGAGCTTTGGGAGAGAACCCAAAGTGAACATTGGAGGGCATAGATTTGCTTGGAGGTGTCATCAAGGCAGTTTGCTTGGGGAAGCAGCTGCAGAACTTGGTGTGATCAGGCCTCTGGGAAGTAGAGCTGATTACTCTGCAACTAAAAGCCCAGACTTAATCACCTTAGTGAGTAAAAACAATAACATAAGCTGTGAAGATCTATGGTTGGATGGCCTAAGTGGAATGCCACTTGCAAGGGCCCAGTCAAACGCCAGTTCAATGTAGACTCATGCCTGGGTCTAAAGGTTCTGATAATGGGGACTGAGATAAAGAACTGAGGGGGTTCACGGAGTCACCAGAGAAGACTAGTGAGAGGAACTGTTTGATCAAAGAGAAGGCTAGTTGAAGGACTGTTGGTTCATATTGAAGTTTGGAACCAAAATGGTTCATTGTGCAGGTGGAACCAAGATGGTTCCTAGTGAGGATGAGTGGAAGGGCTCAAAGATCATGATGCATAAGCAGCTGGTCATAATAAAGGAGTAGCCAGAGGACTGATAGGCTGTTTAAAGACTGGAAAGAATCTTTTCTGTGAACTAAGATGGGCTGTTTGCTGGTTAAGCTGAAGAGCTGGAAGATGTGGTTGAAGAGTTGGCTGAAGAACCCAAAGATGATGGTGAAGAACTAGTGGTCCAAAGAAATGAGCCAAGATTTTGCTGAATTGATTTGCCAAAGTGGGAAAATGTATAATGTTTTGCCTTGATTTAGTAGTAAAATCAAGAAGTAATGTGGATAGAAGTGTGGGTAAGATATTAATTTATTAAGTTCCTAGGATAGATGAAGGTATGTTGCTATGAGAGCTGGATACAAAGTTGTTTTGGTGGGATGTTTTCCTTGGATTTTACAAGATTTGTAAATATATGGTGAAAACATTGAAGAGGTCTAGAAAGAAAAGTTTAAATAGTATTCTACTATTTAAATGGGTTTAGGTTGAATGCAGGGAAGACTGTTGCCAGAATAATGGACCAGTTAACGCTTTGGTGCATGAAAAGTTGTTGCTTTGAACAGTTTGAGCTGTGGGAATTATTTTCCTAGTTGGATCCTGGTAGAACTTCATAAATGGTCTATTTCTGCGCTCTGCATTCATTGGTTGAGTTCTGGCAGGTTTTCTGATGAAAATGATTGGTTGGAAGCTAAAAGCTTAAAGAATAAGTGAGGAAATAGTGAATTAATACTTTAAGCTTTTGAGAAAGTAGGTATGTAAGCTTAAGTTATTATAGTAAAAGTGAGCAGCAATAGTTTAAGCTTCTGAAGAAAGCCATTTGAAGACAGAACCGTTGGGAAAAGGACACTATAAGAAGATGACTGGCTGAAAAGTTACAGGGTCTTTTTGGAGGTCTTACTGGGTCTTTGACAGGGTCTTTCTGAGGCCTTTTGAGTTTCTGCCAAGAGGTTTTTGGAAGCCTTTTGATCACCATCAGGAGCTTGATTGGACTGATACAAGTGGAATACCAAGGCCACCAAAGATATACAGAGAGCTGAAGCCCAAGATAACGGAGCAGGAGCTCAAGAATAAGGAGCTGGATCCTAAGCGCAGCTCAGGAGTCTGATTCTAAGGCGCAGAAGTCCAAGTCTAAGGTGAAGAAGTCCAAGACTAAGGTGCAGGAGTCCAAGACCAAGTACAAGGAGTCCAAGATATTGTTGGAGGACTACAAGTATTGGCAAACCCATATTGTTTCCTTGATCCCCCAGGCCATATACCAGAAGGTTTCTAAGGGGATCTTCCTTCTGAGAGTGAATAAAAGCCCATTTTGACCCCTATACATATTTCTGAGATACATTTTCCCTTACTAGAGAATAACAACCCCTTTTAGCCAGTCTCTGGATACAATCCAGGATACACTTTGGGGACTGGTGGACAGGAACCCCACAGGGAATCAATACCTCTTCAAGAGAACCAAGTTCAAGAAAGAGACATAATATGGACAGCAAATCACAAACTACACCATTGAAACTTGGACTAGCAGGCCTGTTGCTGGGACATAAGTCTAGCCTAACAACACCTACCCTGTCAAGGTGATCAGCACCTGAACAGTATTGAAACTTATACATCATGGCTGGTGCTACCCCTTAAAGGCAAGGAATGCCCAGGATAGTTCCCAGCTACCTGTTCCCAATACCAAGATAGATGTCAGTGAGCCAGCCTGTAGTGGGCTTGGGACAGTTGGAAGGAGGACACTCCACAGTCATAGGGGGAGTTCCCACCACAGGATGGGTGCTAACTTCAAAATTTAGGAGAACAATTTTTCTAGTAGGGCCCAGGGGCTGTTGGCAGGTACCATTGTCAGGAATATTCCTGATAACACCATTTGTCAAGATAATCTTTTGGGCACAATTGGGCTCAAAGAGCAAAATAAAAAATTGTGGCAGTTCCCCCAATCAGGGGGAACTGCTGCAAAACACCCAGCAGAAGAAACAAAATTTAAAAAATTAAATTTTGGCAAAAACAGGTTTTATACCCTGGCGGCAGACCGCAAGGCCGGCTGCCAGCTGCTGCTCCTGTCAGCCAGCAGGGGACAGTGCACCCCCCATGGCAAGACCGCCCACCCCCACCAGATGGGGAAATTTCCTAATTGGGAATCCCCAAAAGGCAATTTCCCTAACTCCAAAAATGGGGGGAACTGCTGTCCAAATTTGGAACCTACCAAATTTGGAGGGGGTTTACAAGCTGCCCAGCATGACAATTAATGCATCAACTGCAGAAGTTGAATATGAATGCATAAAAGCTCCTGAAGAAGCTCCAAAGCCATGAAATGTCAAGATTAACAATTCATTGCTTACCAAACCATCCCCATCCCACTCCCAAAAGGGAATTCCAGACAACACTAAGTGTTTGGGGTTCCCTGTCCAATGTTTTGCACTATTCATTTCCTGCAAGGATGATAGTATATAATAAAGCCAAATCACTTAATGATAGTTTGTGCTATCATTGAGCAAATTACCCCTCAATTGTTATCACATAAATCAATCACAACTTTTACCCTCTAGAAAAGTTAAAGACACTAAGCTTTGTCTACTCTTTCCCAGGATTAGAAGATGGACCACCTGATCTTCTCAGCTGTCCTTACAGCCTGCCTAGAGATTGGGGGCCACCAATATCAACAACCACATGGGCCATTCAACAATCCATCTGGTGAGTTCTTTTACAAGGAGCCAGCACAGCTCAACTCCTCCAATCAGAACTCCTGGCCCACGCTGGTTTTGCCCCACTCCACGCAGTCCGTAGCTATATACACCTTCATATACTACGTACTCATGTATTTCACCAGTAATTTTGGATGTTATAACGTACATGGAAAAGGTCTTTTGATGGATGATGACGGTCTATCCCATTGTGACTGCGCTCACCAGGTTCTAAGTTGCCAACTTGGTACCTTATTTTGCTAAAATACTCCCCCACTTGTTGAGTCTTTACAACCATGGAATCAACAAGGCTGGTGAGAGTGATATAGAGGAAACCAAATACCTGGATAGAGATTGTATTGGGGGCATACTTGTGTTCCTGTGGATGACTGGGTCAGGAGGTCACTGAAAGTGTCATTTGTAAGGAGTTAGCTGGCTTGGGAGAATACTCAGAGAGATATTCTGGGCCGTAAGGAATTACTGAAAGTTGGTGTAACTCAGGCAATATTATATCTCTTTGCTGGTCAGCATTAATCCATTATTAGGATCAAGCTTCAAGTCACACGGGCGGGACAACATTCCTTTGATGGTCAGTAGAAAAGTGTCACTTATGACACTGGATTAATGTCAAGCTAGGATCCTAGATAGTCTTTTGGAAATCCCTAAAACTCTGCTTTCCAGCACCTCAGATGTCACAGTAAGTTCTATAATGCCAGGGATTATTTGGCTGAGTAGAAAAGCTCAAAAAAGCCAGGAAACCTTTAGCAAAACTGACTGGTTTAACGGACTTGAATCAAACAGTTGATTAAAATGGGTTATAGCTGCTCCAGTTTGCCCGTTGAATCTGATTCCCCCTACAAGGTGATGTTGATAAATTGACTTAATTTGAGGATCACCCAATATGATCTTATTTATCAGCATAGTCATCAGAAGTTGGTCACTTGACAACGTGAAAGGAATAGGAGCCCAGGATCCAGGAAGTATTGCTTAGTTGAATTTTGATATATATTGAATAATTTTTGCTGTTTCAACTCTTAAGAGTTGAGTCCTCCCAAATTTTCCTCAATAAAAATCATATATCCCTTGGTCTAAATTTAATTTCAAATGCATCCTGTAGTTTAATTGTTACACTACATCCCCTACAATATGATTCTTAGCCAGATCATCACTGGAAAATAGGGCCCTGCTTTCAGTACTTTGGCGTCAACTCTGCCCAATGTTAATCCCATACCTGCCAATCTTGGAGTTGTTCCACCTACCTAAAAGCCTGAAAATCTGGTTGTATTTTAATGTCCTAAATTTTATTCTGAAGACACTTTGATGCTTTCACAGGCTATTTATCTCAGGCTACTTTGGTTGGGGGTAACTATTTTACTTAACCCTAGTATCTCATTTGGAAATTTCACAAAACGGTATCTGAAGCTGTGTTTGTGGTTAATCATTATCTCCATGTGGATTTGTGTCAGGATTGACAATTCTTTACCCCTGGAAACCCAGTCCCAGGGGCGGGATTTAAACCCTGAATCTGAATTATTGCGGGCTGCTGCCCCCCATGGACTGAGGGCCCGCCCGCCTGTGTTTTTCTGAGATTAAGCCTCCACAAGCTGAAGCCCCTGCTAAGTCCTAAAGCCAGAATACCAGCACAGGTTCAATTATGATGGTGCCTGCGGAGGAGCTTCTCAAATTGCCTAAAGGAGGCAGAGAAAGTTCCTCTGTGAACTTCATGAATCTGAAGTCCTCTCAGATGACCAATCAAATTCCCCTGCTAAGGAAAATCACAGACTTTAGGCCTGACCCTGTGACCACAGCCAAAAATCAAGAAAATCAAGTGACAAATTTGGACAGTCTGACCAATGAGAGAACACCCAGCTGAGGTGCCATTTCACCACTTCTGCACCCAGGACTCCTGGGCACCTGCCCAAATTTTTCTGATATTTTGATGAAGCCTTTATAGAATATACTAAGTTTGGAGGTGGGATGCTATATATGCCTATAGATTCTGCACTCAAACCTTATTGCCATTTTTGAATAAAGGTTATGTTATTTTGGCTCACACAGCTATTGCCTTATTTTGTATTTTCTATCTACTAATTCAGTATAAGATCTCCTGGTCCTTCTGCCCCACTACCTGCAGTTTTCTGTCCTCCTGGTGTACCCTTTGGGCCCATCTATTTCACTGACTACCCTTTGAAATCTGAATACAAGGACTACACCCCAGGAAAGATACTCAAACTCAACCCTTTGGCCTGCATACAATCTGCAGTTAGATACAACTGACAAGGCCCATGGATTTTTTCAACCCCAAGTTGTTCAGAGGGAAATTCAACTATCTCCCTGCTTACAACCTGCCCATAGAACCGCCTGTGACCCCAAACCTATACCTGCTTCCTCACCTGACCTTCCAACTGACCACACTGGTAAGCTGTTTGGGATTATGTACATCATCTTCACAGGGGTGATTGACACTATAATACCAGCCACCTGCCTGTGGTCCTGGGTGGGCAAATCCATCTCCTACCTTTTTAAGTTAGCTCCTCTCTTGTGGTGGGCTCTACCTGCAAAAAAATCTGGCCCAAGTTACCCCTGGAAATGACAGGCTGGCCGCCCAAGACTGGATCCCTGAAAATTTGGGTGGTGATTCCCCATCACTTGGAGACAGCTTCCTACTATCTGGCAATTTCCATCACATCAGAAGGATGCAGCAACATCTTTTATTGCCCTCCTTTGCAAAATTGTTTGCTTTAGAAATATCTCAATCATCAAGTAAAATATGGCACTAACGCCACATCCAGATATTATACCTGTGATGGGGAGGCAACTTTAGAGAAGCTTCAAGATTTATTTTGGAGAAGAGGACTTTTATTAGGATAGCAGGTTAATCTTTTATAGCCAAATGAATTATGGAAAGGACATGAATTAGATCAAAGGAAGAGGAATCATAAGGGCAACTCAGATAAGAAATGGCTGGATAGGTGGGCGCGCCAACTGAAAACTGGATTGAAGTCAAATCAGGTAAGCCATTGAAAAATTGAGTTGGCACTGTAAGGGCCCAGAATGCCCTGGACAACCAGCTGGCCTTCCTAGAGGCCAAACAACCCACATCCTGGAAATCATTACCAATTGTCTCCTAGAGCAAAAAAAACCTCTTTTGATTAAAAAATGGCCTGGGATTTGAGAGGCACACAAGCCTCAAATCCCTGGCTTTGATTCTATTAATGAATTTGGTCTATTTAATTATTGGGAAATAATACATCAGGAGCGTGATTAGTGCTCAATTGCTTGTGGGTTCTATAAATAGATGTGGTACTTTGGCATGGTGCAGCTCAAGCAAGGTTCCTGTTATGCTGACCAATAACCATCCATCCCTAAGCTCTAGTACGCAATTCCCAGGAAAAATTGCCAGTTTGACTGAAAATGATGCTACCAGATCCCTGGTGGCACAAAAGGCTGCACCTTCACCAGTAAGTATAAGTAGTGAGGAGTAAAAGCCCTCCTCACTGTTGAAATCATAAAATAAACAACTTACATGCCCAGAACCCATTATTTTCTTGCAGAAATTATCTATTTTTGCTCTAATATAGTTATTCTGCTTGCATCTATTTGTGAATATACTACACACTATAAACAATCCTATTTAATCCCTTCTGGTTCAGCTCTCAGAACTTTGTTCAAACCATCTAGAGTTCTTGGCTTGGAGTTCTTTCATCCTCACAAGCTGGATCTCCCTTCTGGCCACCCAAGAGTGACTGTCACACCCAGCATGAAGGAGATTCCTACTACTCCCCCTCTGCCCAACATGCCTCCTGCTCAGGATTTCAGTAAGTTGGGGGTTGTCTATATCACAGTATTAGGGCTGGCCAACCAGGTTGTTCCCCATACTGAGAGTTGGCGTCCCCTAGCTACTGCAGTAAACTACCTGGTCAGAATCACATCTATTGTGTACATGGCCTTCCAGGCCCAGCCTGCCTCCCCTGTTGGAGTCCAGCTAGACTCTGACATGGGCCGTGACAGGGATTGCAGGGTAATTAGAAGCAGCCTCTAAGTGGTGGGAGATGAACACCCAACCCCACATAGAGTTGATGATAAGCCACCAATGTGGCTTTAAGTAACGCCTGGTAAAAGTTTAAAAGATACACTAGGGCTCAACAGAAAGATTAAAGCCAACCAGTGCAACCCAAGATAGATAGCTTGGAACAGAACCAAAGAGTCTTCTGAGTAAAACTCAGGACATTGAGATCTGGGAGGGGCTTCTTCTTTAATCTCAACAGTAAAGATTCTAACATTAAGAGGCATGAGGGATACATCTGTGCAGTCAGAAAAAAGCAGGCCAGGAACAAGAACCCATCTTCTTGTAACAATTCAATTTAAAATCAAGTTGTAAGGGATATACTAGAGTAGACCCAGAACTAGATACATTGAGAAGTTGGATTTATAATTGAAATATAACTGTACTTTCTCATTGGGGATAAAATTTTTGGGCTTGGAATTTTTGAGAGCTCAACTCCTAAGAGTTGAACAATAAGAAAATTTTGTTACATATCAAGATTATCAGCTCAGAAATCTTCATCTGGATCTTTGATCCCCTGGCTGTTTCATGGTTTATTATTCCCATGTATAGCTGGACCAGTACAAAAAGAACTGTTGAATGATCAACTTCTGATAACCTGTATGATTAATGGGTAGTGTCAGGAATGACAATTTGGATGCTCCTAAATCTCAAAATACAGAACCAGAGTTGAACCTTGGACAAAACCCTTCACAGACCTCCAGAACCATGGGCTGGGAACCCAATAACCCACCACTGATCAATAAAGTTGTTACCAGTCCACTAGGACCCAAACCCTTAGCCGTCCTGCAGGATTCTGCAAGCAAACTGCCAGTGCAAGATGCCAAGAATTTCCCTGAGGTGCCAACGCCTGACACTGGTGGTTTGCTCAGTAAAACGCACAAGTTTCTTGATGAGAGTTATTCCAAACTCCCCCAAAGTCTCAGGGGAGGCACTGAACCTGAAGAGGCACCCAATACCTGAATCAACAAACAGAAGGATTTGAAGTCTTCTCATCCTAAAGCAGCCAGTGGCAAACTGCCAGTGCCAAGCGCCACACTGCCATCTGAGACCCCCAATGCCAACCTGCCCAAGCCCAGAAAACCCAACCAGGAAGTGAAGCCTGGTAGTGTGGTATAAATACCTGCCAGGCCAAGATCAACCCACATTGTCATTTTTAAATAAATGTTATAAGATATTGGTTTCCCCAATTATTGCCATATTTTATTCTTGTCATCTGTCAGTTAACTCAAAAATCATCTGACCCCCCTGCCAGCCTGCCAGCTACATACTGCCTGCCAGGTGCTCTCTTTGGTCCTATCTATTTCACAGAGTATCCCTTAAATCCTGAGCACAAGGAATACACCACCAATAACATACTAGCCTGGAATCCCTTGGCCAGAACTACAGAGCTAACCAGATACAACCAAGAAGGCCCTTGGTATGTTATCAAACCCTGCCTGCTCAGAGATAAATACAAATTTCTTACTACCTACCAAATGGACATGGAGCCACCTGTTACCCCCAAACCAATACCTGCCTCCGCCACCAAGCTCCTCCTGGACCATACCAACAAGCTTTTTGGAATTGTATATATTACTCTCACAGGAGTAATAATAACATTGTTCCCGCTGCCAGTCTGTGGTTGTGGGTGGGCAAGTCAATGCCCTACCTCATTAAGTTAGCACCAATCCTTTGGCGGGCCCTGCCCACCCAGTCCGCAATCTGCCAGTTTCCAAATGCTAGTGAGCCAGCCAATCAGGGTTGGTTCCCTGAAATTATGACAATCTATTTTAAACCTGGTACCCTGAGCCCCAAGATGTTGATTATTCTTGGGGCATATTGTATGTTTTTTGTAATTACAATCATTTATTACACATTTATGATGACCAAGAACCTAATTTCTTCCACGTGAAAGAATGCAAACGTGAACCCAAACAACCCCAAGAAATCCAACCCCGCCGCCAAAACATCCAAAGGACCCTCCTCTCAGGTTCAGAATGTGATAGTCAACCAATCTCTCACCAAAGTGGAGATGCCCCAGATGGGAAACTCACTCTCAAAGAGGCCTGCTGCACCATGCCCATGCTCTGACTACATTTTCAAGCCAATGCCCTGTCCTATTCCAGTGACACTGAAAAGGTGCTTGGAGTAGCTGCCATGATATCAGGAGACGCCCTTGACTGGTTTGGCAAAGCCACCACCAAAGATGTGGAATTCTGCCTAGATTATGCCAAGTTCAAAGCCAAGTTGATGGCTACAGGGGAAGACCGCAACACCAGATACTATGTCCTGAACTCCTTGTTGGAAATCCGGCAGGGCACCCATCCCATCTAAGCGTACATTGACAAATTCCTCAAACTAAAGACCTGCACTCAACTGGAAGACAAACTGGCAGTCATTATCTTCTGAAAGGGAGTCAATCTAGCAATGAAGGGCCTGTTGAAGCGCCACCCGCCCACCCTCAGCCTAGACAATCTAGTTCCCCTGTGCAAGGGCCTTAGCATGAACCAAGATAATGCTGTCCCCTCCCAGACCTGCCAAACCTGAGCACCAACCCCCAACAGAACAGGAATGACACCTGAAGAGCTCCAACAACACTACTGCAAAGGACTCTGTTTTCACTGCCATGAAGTGGGCCACTTGACCAGAGCCTGCCCTAAGAAGAACACTGCCCCAATCTCATTGGTACAAATAAACACTTCTTCCCAGTCTTACAAATTCATCCAAGTGACCATAGAACTACTGGGAAACAAGTGCCAGATTTAAGCTTTTATTGATACAGGAGCTGATGAAAGCTTCATTGACGCCGGCCTGGCAAAGGAACTAGGCTTGACAGATTCAGAGTGTAGCCTACAAGTAGTCATGGGAAACAGCTCTCTGGACACTGGCTATGAGTGCTAACAAGAACTCATGTTGACAATTGGACATAATTTGTACCTGTTGTCCCTGATTCTCTTGCCAGGACTACCCCACCCCCTTATACTGGGCAACTCCTGGTCCGGCAGACATGGCCTGATCCTGAACTATTGCAAAAAAACTGCCACGTTGGGCTGACCTGAATCTTGTGACACTGTCCCCTTTTGCATGATCATAGCTGAACCCCTACCAGCAAACTCTTAACCATAAAGATAGAACCTAGTGTTGGGATACTACCTACTCCCCTACAGAAATGGGACCATGTGTTTAGTGAAGAAACAACCACAGAACTACCAGCCATTCAATCTACAATCACGCCATAGACCTGATACCAGGAACTCAACCACACCACGGCCTCATCTGCAGCTGTAACCACTGTGAACAAGTAGACTTGAAAGAATACCTGGAGGATATGACAAAAAAGGGCTTCATCCAAGTTTCAAAAGCCCCCTGCTTGTCATCCATGCTGTTTGTAGGGAAAAAAGATGGTGGGATGTGTCCATATGTAAACTACCAGAAGCTGAATGACATTACAGTAAAGAACTTTTATCCTATCCCCAATGCTGACAACCTCTGTGATGTACTGATTGGAGCCCAGGTGTACTCAAAAATTGACCTTGGAGATGTGTTCAATCAAATCCAAATCAAGGACAGAGACAAATACAAAACAGCCTTTAAAACCTCATATGGGTTGTACAAGTACCTAGTAATGCCATTTGGCCTGTGCAACACCCCCAGAACTTTCCAAAAGTTGATAAATACCATCCTAGGGGAATACCTTGACCAATTTTGTGTCACATACTTGGACAACATGTAAGAGAGGGGGGCTAAACTAACTAAGTTTGGCTCCCATCCCGGTGAAAGAAACCACCAGGATGCTGCCCAGTGGAGAACTGGGATGGCCGCTCTAAAGGGGGACCAAAAGAGGAGGACACCGGGGACAGTTGAGGGAAGTAGGAGTTCAATCCCATCAACACAAGGCCAGTGATTACCTAAGGGGCACGGGAAGCAACAGACAAAGGCATCTCAAGAACCTCAGGGGAAACTGAAGTGCTCTCACCCAGGCTGGGAAGGGAAGGCACTGATGTTCTCTCTCCCTCAGTGGAGGGCAAGATATAGTTAATAACATTCAAATCTAGGTCATCACATGTCAAACTTTTCACCACAGCCTCTCCAGAGAGGAGGAGACCACTAGGAACATTGAGGAGGCTAAAGGGATCTTCACCCACAAATTGGACAGAGGAGGAGATCCTGGCCCACAAGTCTGGCAAGGTGGACCATAGGAGCAGCACAAAGGGCACCAGAGAAAACACCACAAATTTGATGGCTGTGATTATCATAGCTGTGTTCCTTGCAAAATTTGGAGAAGAAAGGTCAGTTTTCCTTAACTGCAAGCAATAATTTTAGTGCTGGCAGAGGTAGCCACAAGTAAAGAACAGGACAGGAGCAACAGATAGAGGCCTGGGAGATCTTGGACGTGAACTTGGATGTCTTTATACTAATCAAAAACAAAAGCAGGTTTGGAAAAAAAATTCAAGAAAAATTCAAATATAAAGTAAGTTTTATATAGAAATCTAATTGAAAAATTTGAGTTCAAATAGAATTCTTGAAAGCAAAAGTAGTGTGGGAAGAGAACTATACGCTTGAGCTTCTCTAGAAGGCCACACAAGAGATGCCGGGTTCAAACCAGGGGGATATAAGGTAAGTTTCAAGGAAAAAACTAACACTTTAATCTTTAGATAATATGGACTTGAAACAGGGTTTCAGTCCAAATCAAATAACAAAACAAGTTCAACAACCAAACTTTAATGAAAATGGACAATTGACAAGCAGGGGACCCCAAAGTCCCCTGGCATTGTTAAAAGGGGGTGAGTTGCTGGGGGGAGGTCACCTGACTGTTTAGAATTGGATATGATTGGTTGGGTGATAAAATTTGCTGGCCAGAGCCAGGGAGGCTGGAAAGTTTCAGGGTAATTTCTGCGGGACCACTTAATTGGCTGGAAGGCTTCTCAACTAGTTCAGGTCCATTTAATTTTCTGATCATAGATGTGGCATCATTTGATTGGGTGTTTCTGATGGTTTTTAAGAGAGGCCAACACCATGCTAACAAATAGTCCAAATTGACCTGTGTTTCTTCCCAGGCCAGGGCATCCAAAGCCGGGGGGTCTGCAGGGTAGGCCAGAATAAATCTCTCATCAACAGTATGAGCTAAATCTCCTAGAAAATTGAGTGGCTTGGCTGTAATTTTTGGCCCCTTTTTGGTGCAGCGGGGGAATACAGTTCAATCCAAAGCCAGAGGTGGCAGTGAATTTACATTATCCTTTCCTCTTTCCTGAGGTTGCATGCCTCCCTGGGGAAGCGTGGCTACCAAGAAATTCTTATGCGCTTTGGGGATCTTGAGCGCCAGGAAGGACTTAGGGGGACCAAGTGCCGTGGGATTGTTCTTGTGAAATTCTTGTACCAGATCCCAACAATTCCTGAAGTCCAAAGAGCTTACCCAGCCGTTGTCGTAAGAGGGATATCCTTTCCAAGATACGCAATATTGGAGGGACTTGCAGATCCTACGCAAGGCTACGATGGCTTCTACCTCATACTTGGGAGAGCCATCCACCAAAGTGGGGTCAGGGATGCTGGGGAGATCCCCCTCAAAAGGGGACAGGCAATAGGCATTGAAGGTACTGTGAATCTGGTAGGAGGGGGGAAGATCCAACACAAATGCACCATTGCCCTTATCCTTCAAGACCTTGAAGGGACCCAGTCTCTTTGGAGCAAACTTCCTTGAGGGGACCTTCATTTGGATATTGATAGCATCCAACATCACAAGTGAGCCTACTGGATAATGGGGAGCAGGCCGCCTATTCTTATCTGCTGCCTTCTTTTACGCCTCAATGGACTTGGTTAAGATGCTTTGGACTTTGAGATGAATGGCCTTGAGGTGAGCTGCCATGTCAGCAAAAGCCGGTACGCTTTCCTGGAGCAAGGAATCTATCACAAAAGCTGGGGAAAACCACAGAGTAGCCTGGATGGTGACACCCCTGTGGAGGCATGCACAGTGTTGTTGTAAGCAAACTGGGCTAATGGAAGATCATTGGACCAGGAGTCCATGGAGGCATTTGCGTAGCAACGCAGATGCTGCTCCATGGTTTGGTTGACTCCTTCTGTTTGCCCATCTTACTGGGGATGAAAGGAGGTGGACCTGTATGGCTTAATGTTTAGAATCCCCAGCAGAGACTCCCAGAACATGGATGTGAACTGAGGGCCTTGGTCACTCATGATCTCCTGAGGTAAGCCAAAGTTGCTGAAGATGTGTTTCACAAACAGGCTTGCCATCCCTACTGAGTCCAGGGTGGTTAGGCATGGGATGAAGACCGAGTATTTGGTGAAATAGTCAACTACCACCATGATGAATTCTAATCCCCCAACAGGGGGAGAGCCACCACAAAGTCCACTGAGATAAATGCCCACGGACCTTGGGACTGCTGCAGGGGATGGAGGAGACCATTGTTCCCTGAACGGTCCGGTTTGGAGCAAGCACAGGTGACACACTTCTTAATCCATGGACCCACTGCTTTGGTTATCCCAACCCAACTGTAAGTGCGCCTGATGAGTTTGAGCAGCTTCTTGGTGCCGGGATGTCCAAACAGGGGAGGATCATGATGTTCAGTCATGACACGTAGCCGCATTTCCTTTGGAACCCACACTTTATTGTTTTGGTAAATTATCCTATCCTTAAGAGTATAGGGACCATTGGGCGCAGAGTCAGAAGACAGCTTAGCACAGATAGCCTGGCCGTCTGATGAGGAGTACTGGGCCACCAGGACGTCATGCAGAAGCATACCAGGGAGAGCCAGTGGCAGGGCTGCCTCAGAAGAGGGGGCAGGGGCAATGACCAGAAGCTGTGAAGAAGCAACTGGGGGTGTGGCTGGGGTTTGGGAGAGGGGAGAACCAGGGTCCAGGAGGACCAGGGACTCCAGGATGACAGTGACCTGAGGGTCCTTGTTGCCTCTAACTGGGTACATTGCGGGTTTATGGCTCAGAAGGTCAGGAAGGATATTGAGTTCACCCTTCACAAACTTGTACTTGAATTTGTAACCCAAGAGCGTCTGCATGACATGTGCCTGGCAAGGGAGTAACTTCTGGGTCTTGTGGAAGTAACAGAGGGCCTTATGGTCTGTACAAATCACAAACTTGTGTTGAGCGCCCTGCAAGTGATGTCTCCAGCGAGTGATGACTTCCACCACAGCCTGTAGCTCTTTGTCAAACACTGCCCAGGAGCACTCAGTGGGAGAAAACTTCCTGGAGAAGTATGCAACTGGGAGCTCCTGATCATTGTGCTCTTGAAGAAGCACTGCCCCAGCAGTCACATTAGAGGCATTGCAAGCTACAATGAACTGTTTACTTGTGTCAGAATGACGTAGCACTGGGGTGGAGACAAAGACCCGCTTGATGGCCTCAAAGGCCTCCTGGCATGCTGGGGTCCACACAAATGAAGTGTTCTTGCCAGCCAGGGAGTGAAGGGGGGCAGCAAGCTCAGATATGGCAGGAGAGAACTTATTGAGAAAGATCACTGTATCCAGAAAGCAGCGTAACTCCTTCTGATTCTGTGGGGTAGCCCACTCCAAAAGGGCCTTGGCCTTGTCAGGGGAGACTGTGTGGCTGTCCTTCAGGACCAAGTTGCCCAGAAAGGTAACCTTGGACTTGAAAAACTCACACTTGCTGGGTTTGATGAATAACCGGGCCTTGTGGATAGCCGCCACCACAGCCACCAAGTCCTTAGTGTGCTGCTCAGGAGTGGGGGAGTGGATTATAATGTCATCAATGTACGCCACGGCACAGGAGAAGCAGAGATCTCCCAAGGCATCCTCAATGACTTGCTGGAAGATTGCGGGAGCGTTTTTCAGGCCAAAGGGCATGACCTTGAATTGGAAGCAGCCACACCTAGTTTTGATGGCTGTAAGCCACTTGTCCCCCTCCGCCACATGAACCTGCTTAAAAGCATTAACAAGATCTAGCTTCAAAAAGACGCAAGACTTGGCAATGGACTGAGCAATCAAGGCTTCCAAGGGGAGGGGGTGGCAGTCCAGAACAGTGACATTGCTGAGGAGGGTATAATCAATGCATGGCCAAAGGGACCCATCCAATTTCTTAGCAAAAACCACTAGAGAGCTAACCAAGGAAGCCTTCTTGACTATCCATCTTTTTTCCAGCATGTTGTCCAACCACACGCCCAACACCTTGTCCTCCAATTTGCTAAGAGGGTACATTGGGGCATCAATCTTTACAAGGTCAACTGTTGTCTTAAAGGTCAGATTGTGGCAAGAGTGTGGAGGGAGGGTACAGGAAAGAGTAGCATCAAAGACGTCCTTGAAGGGAGCAAGGATGGCTGGAAGGGCAAAGGGCTTGGAAGGGGAGACAGGAGTTGCCGCAAGAGACAAGCATAACTCAGGCGGTTCCCACCCCAAGGGGAGAAGGGGGAAGGGACCTGAACACCCGTCCAGATAGAAGTGAAGCTCATTTGTGAGACAGTCAATCTGCACCAAGTGGCGCCACCACCACCCCACACCCACAATTACAGGGTACAGTAGATTCTCAACAGCAGAGAATTTACTCACAAACACGTGTGAGCCTGTACAGTAACTAAGTGGGTTAGTGAGGGGTAACTGAGCACTGGTACCTTGCTGGCCGCAATAAGGCTCTGAGGGGGGAAGCAGGGACAGACCCAAGGATTGGGCCAGTGCCAGGTCCATAAAGTTACCTGCAGCACCCATATCTACCAAAACTGTAGCCTTAGCTTGGCAGGATCTGGTATAAAAGGTTGCAGTAAAAAGGAAATAGGAAAGATCTTCTTTATTCTGCAGGGTCAGAATGGATGCAGCAGGGTCGCAGGAAGAAACCTCAGGGATGGCAGCCAAAGCCGCAAATACAGGGAGGAATACTGTGTAGGTGGGCCAGTTGGGGGCCTGGCAGGGGCAGCACATCACGTTGATGGCAGGCGTCTTGGAGGGCTTGGCCACAGGGGGCTTAGCCTGGGAAGACTTGGAGACCGGAAGATGGGCCAGCACACCAGACTTGAGCTGGTAGGCGGGCTTGGCTCCAAGCTTGGGGGCCAACGTGAATGCCTTCTTGAGGGAGGTAGGAGCTGGGTCCCACACACTCTTGTCAGCTGAGGCAGCATCTAAGGAGTTGCAAAACATGGCCACTGCCATCTCAGTAGGGAGATCCAGGGAGGCAAAGTCAGGGGCAAGACCTTTGGAACAGAGAGTCTCAAATATAACCAAGGCCTTGGAACCTGGAGCAACCACTGCTGAAGAGACCAGTGTAAGGAGGGATGAAGTATCCCCAAGATCCTGGCTCTGGCAAAGGAGAGTACACACCCAGAGGCAGGCGTCTCCATCAAGGGCATCCAAGAGGGCCACTGATCTCTGAGCGTCAGAGATGGGAGTGTCTGCAGACGCTGAGTCCGCAGAGAGGCAAAGCTGCAGCTCCCCAAGGGCGCCAAAGACCTTCTCACAGACAGCCACGGAAGGGGGGCGCAGGGTGACATCAGGGTAATATTCACCACTGATGCAGCCAAGGAAGCTGTGGAGGGGAAGTCAGACTTCTTTGTGAGCCACAACTTGAAGGAAGACAGAAGTGACCACGCGGCCCACACCAAGAGGAATTCAGAAAGGAGGGATCCCAAGCTGGGGCGGACAAAAGCAAGAAGTAAGCTCCACATCCAGTAGCAAAAGGCTTTGAAGGCAGAAGAAATGGGCTTGTCAATTATGTAAGAGAGGGGGGCTAAACTAAATAAGTTTGGCTCTCATTCCGGTGAAAGAAACCACCAGGATGCCACCCAGTGGAGAACTGGGATGGCCGCTCTAAGGGGGGACCAGAAGGAGGACACTGGGGACAGTTGAGGGAAGTAGGAGTTCAATCCCATCAACACAAGGCCAGCAATCACCTAAGGGGCACGAGAAGCAACAGGCAAAGGCATCTCAAGAACCTCAGGGGAAACTGAAGTGCTCTCACCCAGGCTGGGAAGGGAAGGCACTGATGTTCTCTCTCCCTCAGTGGAGGGCAAGATATAGTTAATAACATTCAAATCTAGGTCATCACATGTCAAACTTTTCACCACAGCCTCTCCAGAGAGGAGGAGACCACTAGGAACATTGAGGAGGCTAAAGGGATCTTCACCCACAAATTGGACAGAGGAGGAGATCCTGGCCCACAAGTCTGGCAAGGTGGACCATAGGAGCAGCACAAAGGGCACCAGAGAAAACATCACAAATTTGATGGCTGTGATTATCATAGCTGTGTTCCTTGCAAAATTTGGAGAAGAAAGGTCGGTTTTCCTTAACTGCAAGCAATAATTTTAGTGCTGGCAGAGGTAGCCACAAGTAAAGAACAGGACAGGAGCAACAGATAGAGGCCTGGGAGATCTTGGACGTGAACTTGGATGTCTTTATACTAATCAAAAACAAAAGCAGGTTTGGAAAAAAAAATTCAAGAAAAATTCAAATATAAAGTAAGTTTTATATAGAAATCTAATTGAAAAATTTGAGTTCAAATAGAATTCTTGAAAGCAAAAGTAGTGTGGGAAGAGAACTATACGCTTGAGCTTCTCTAGAAGGCCACACAAGAGATGCCGGGTTCAAACCAGGGGGATATAAGGTAAGTTTCAAGGAAAAAACTAACACTTTAATCTTTAGATAATATGGACTTGAAACAGGGTTTCAGTCCAAATCAAATAACAAAACAAGTTCAACAACCAAACTTTAATGAAAATGGACAATTGACAAGCAGGGGACCCCAAAGTCCCCTGGCATTGTTAAAAGGGGGTGAGTTGCTGGGGGGAGGTCACCTGACTGTTTAGAATTGGATATGATTGGTTGGGTGATAAAATTTGCTGGCCAGAGCCAGGGAGGCTGGAAAGTTTCAGGGTAATTTCCGCAGGACCACCTGATTGGCTGGAAGGCTCCTCAACCAGTTCAGGCCCATTTAATTTTCTGATCATAGATGTGGCATTATTTGATTTGGCGTTCCTGATGGTTTTTAAGAGAGGACAACACCATGCTAACAAATAGTCCAAATTGACCAGTGTTTCTTCCCAGGCCGGGGCAGCCAAAGCTGGGGGCTCTGCAGGGTAGGCCAGAACAAATCTCTCATCAACAGTATGAGCTAAATCTCCTAGAGAATTGAGTGGCTTGGCTGTGATTTTTGGCCCCTTTTTGGTGCGGCAGGGGGAAACAGTTCAATCCAAAGCCAGAGGTGGCAGTGAATTTACACATCATCTTTATCTACAGCAAGTCACACAAAGAGCACCTCCAACACCTGGACCTGATACTGAAAAAACTCTCCCAAGCCAACCTACACGCCAAACTTAATAAATGTGAATTCTTTCAGACTGAGGTCAAATTCCTGGGATATGTGGTGAAGACTGGCGGTTTTGCTATGGCATAGGACAAAGTAGAAGCAATAACAGCTTAGCTGGTACCCAAATGAAGAAAGGATGTGAGAAGTTTTTTGGGCCTGGCAAACTATTGCAGGGATTTCATCCAAAAAAATTTCTCATATTACTCTTCCCCTGACCTGTTTTTCTCTGACAAGGTCACCTTTGCTTGGAATGATGAGTGCACATCAGCATTTGAGGCCCTAAAACTTGTGTTCACCTCCGCACCCATCCTGGCAATGCCTGATCCATTCAAGCCATTTGTACTGGAAACTGACGTGTCCAACTTTGCAGTGGGTGGGGTCCTTCTTCAGGAAGGAGGAGATAGTATGCTACATCATGTAGCATATTAATCCAAGAAGATGCTGCCTTCCAAAGGAAACTACCCAATCTACAACAAGGAGATGCTTGCAATAATTAAGACCTTGAAACATTGGCGCTGGTACCTATGTGGCACTGAATTCCCAGTAAAAGTCCTAACTGACCACAAGAACTTGGCTTACTTCTTTAAACCCAGACAGTTGAACCAGAGACAGGCCAGATGGGCTCTAGAACTGGCCAACTACACCCTGACAATTGACTACAAACCCGGAAAAGTCAACATAGTACCTGACAAACTGAGCAGAAGAGCAGATATGATTCCTATCACAGCTGAGACCAAGGACCACAACACCCATGTACTCATTGACCCTTCCAGCATAGGCATCCAACTGATGTACATGAAGATCATGGCCTGCAAGCCTGACATAATTGAGGTGCAGAAATTAGACAAGTATTCAACGGAACTCATTGCCAACTTGACCTCAGACCCAGATAGCTGCCACTGCAAGAAGGGATTCTCATTGAAAGGAACCACCCTGCTATTACACAACCAGATCTATGTACCAGAAGGTGAAGCAAGGACCAAAGTACTCATAGACTATCACAACTCAGAGATGGCCAGCCACCCTGGCAGACTCAAGACATTCCAAGGAATCAAGAAGAATTATGCTTGGCCCCAACTGGACAAAGATGTGGCCGCCTACATCAAAGGCTGTGAGACATGCGGAAGGATCAAACCCCGTAGATCCAAACCTGAAGGCTTGCTAAGACCACTAGACATACCAGAGGGTCTCTGGCAGTCCATTTCAATGAATTTTATTGTGGAACTGCCCCTTCTAATTTGTTCAATACAAACCTAGTCATGGTAGATAGATTCACTAAAATGTCCTATTTTGTCCCTACTACCACCCACTGCACTGCCGCAGAGACAGCTAGACATTTCCACAACTGCATCCTAACTCAACACAGCACTCCGGCGGAAATCATCACTGATAGAAGATCACAGTTCACCTCCAACTACTGGACTCAGGTGATGACTGACTTGGGGGTAAAGTGCTGTGTATCAACCTCCTACCACCCACAGACTGACGACCAGACTGAACAAGTGAAACAAATACTTGAACAATATCTACAATGCTATGCCAACGCCAACCAAGATAGCTGGGCTGAGATGCTACCCATGGCACAGTATGCATACAACAGCAAAAACCATGCATCTACTGGAATGTCCCCTTTCAAAGCCAACTACGGGTTTGACCCCACATGGGACCCTAGCATTGGAAACAAGGAAACCAACCTGTCTGAACGTGCCTGGATTGAACAGATCTACAACACCCAAACTATATGCCTAGCAAACCTGAACCAAGCAGTAAAGACATACAAGGCCTTTGCTGATCAAAAACGGACCCCTGGTAAACCCCTCCAAGTTAGAGACAAGGTCTATTTGGACTCCTGGAACGTGCCTCTGCATGTGCCTTGCAGAAAATTAGCTCACAGAAGAAGTGGGCCACACAAGATCACCAAGCTCATTGGAGAAGTTGCCTTCAAGTTAGACCTACCCCCATGTGGAAGATCCATAATGTGTTCCACCGTGCCTTGCTGTTCAAAAAAGATGGAAACTCCCTTTCCCACCAGAAGATCAAGTCTAGCCCCCCGCCAATCTGGAAGGACCACTCAAATGAATACAAAGTTGAGTACATCCACAGCAACTGAGTCCACTACAAGACCCCCCAGCACTACGTCAAGTGGTTAGGCTACCCCTGGAAGAAAGCACCTGGGAATCCTTGAGTAACCTAACCAATGCCAAACAGGCTATCCAACATTACCTTGGGAAGAAGGCCCTGAAAGGGGGACTTTTGGGGGAAGAAGGGGATGATGTCAGGAATGATAATTTGTATACTCCTAAATCTCAAAATACGGAACCAGAGTTGAACCCTGGGCAAAACCCTTCATGGATTGCCAGAACCATGGGCTGGGAACCCAATAACCCACTACTGATCAATAAAGTTGTTATCAGTCCACCAGGACCCAAACTCTTAGCCGTCCCGTAGGATTCTGCAAGCAAACTGCCAGTGCAAGATGCCAAGAATTTCCCTGAGGTGCCAACACCTGAAACTGGTGGTTTGCTCAGTAAAATGCACAAGTTTCTTGATGAGAGTTATTCCAAAGTCCCAGGGGAGGCACTGAACCTGAAGAGGCACTCAATACCTGAATCAACAAACAGAAGGATTTGAAGTCTTCTCATCCCAAAGCAGCCAGTGGCAAACCGCCAGTGCCAAGCGCCACACTGCCATATGAGACCCCCAATGCCAACCTGCCCAAGCCCAGAAAACCCAACCTGGAAGTGAAGCCCAGTAGTGTGGTATAAATACCTGCCAGGCCAAGATCAACCCACATTTTCATTTTTAAATAAAGGTTATGAGATATTTGTCAGGGATCCAACCAGTGAGGGGTTCCTGGGAACTTGCAGGCAGACAGCCCGCGGGCCCAGCAGGGAGAGCTCACCACAAGATTGGGGCTAACTTTACAATATAAGATAACAATTTTCCAAGAACTGCCCAAGGTCCGCTTACAGGCACCATAGAATAAATCATTCCAGTGAGGGTGATATACATCACCCCAAATATCTGGGTGAAAGTGAATTCATTAGTGACAACAGATTCTTGTGGGTGGTTGGGCTGCAGGGTGAGGGGCGGTATCATTGGAACCAAATATGCGGACAGGAAATTATACTTGTTGCAGAATAGCAGAGGGGCCAGATAATTTTGGTGCCTTCTCTGTAAAGGACTTCCGTCTCTCTAGTTCTAGCTTCAAGGTCGTGAATTAGGATTTCCTCTAGAGTAAACTCCAAATATTCCGGGTTAGGTGGGTACTCGGTGAATTGAACTGGGCCAAAGGGAGCTCCTGGTGGACGGCAAAGGTTGGGCGGCTGGTCCGCGGTTTCTTGGGGTATGTGAGTGTGGGGTGCGGAACTGCAAGACATAGGCTGTAAATGAAGAAGAACTCATAACAAATAAGGTATGATCTGGTTGAACCAAAGGTTCATGCCACTTTATTGCAAGAATGATGATAGGCATCTTCTTGGCGGTCCAGGGTATAAGTATGCCCCTCTGTCATGGTAAAACTTTCACAAATTCCCTTGGCCTGGGTTTTCCTGTTTACTAGGTCTTCCCAGTCCTCGGTGGCATCCATTGCGGGAGTTATTTCATTGGTTGGCTCAAACTGTGAATGCTCACATTTCCTAGTTAGGTTGTGGGGTTATTTGTCTCTGGGTGGCCCGCATTCTATGGGAAGTTTCTCTGTCTCCCCTTCCAAGTGAGCCTGAGTTATTTCAGGATCTATGGCTGGAACCGCCCACTGATTGGTCAAGTTAACAGGAACCTTTAGCGTGGGAGGTGTCAATGTAGGTGAATTAGATTCATCAAGCTTCAAAGGATTTTCTGAAGTCAAATCCTGCTCTGGTTTGAGCCCAAAAAACTGCAGGCTGCCAGCCCGCAGGAGATCAGGGTTTGAATCCCGTAGTTGAGGCTTTTCAATAATCATAGTCGATAGGAGTTTGTCACTTGTATCAATATTGGTTTCCCCAATTATTGCCGTATTTTATTCTTGTCATCTGCCAGTTCACTTAAAAAATCATCTGACCCCCCTGCCAGCCCGCCAGCTACATACCGCCTGCCAGGTGCTCCCTTTGGTCCTGTCAATTTCACAGAGTACTCCTTAAAGCCTGAGTACAAGGATTACACTGCCAACAACATACTAGCCTGAAATTCCTTGGCCAGAACTATAGAGCTAACTGGATACAACCAAGAAGGCCCTTAGTATGTTATCAAACCCCGCCTGCTCAGAGATAAATACAACTTCCTTACTGCCTACCAAATGGACATGGAGCCACCTGTTACCCCCAAACCAATGCCTGCCTCCGCCGCCGAGCTCCCCCTGGACCATACCAACAAGCTTTTTGGAATTGTATATATTACTCTCATGGGAGTAATAGATACTATTGTTCCCGCCGCCGGTCCGTGGTCATGGGTGGGCAAGTCAATGTCCTACCTCATTAAGTTAGCACCAATCCTTTGGTGAGCCCTGCCCACCCAGTCCACAACCCGCCAGTTCCCAAACACTAGCGAGATGGCCGATCAGGGTTGGTTCCCTGACAGGTAGTATCAAGTGACTTTAATATTACATTAGATTATCAAGGTTAACTTTGCTTGGATACCTGGATCTTGAGTTTGTACGGGAGCTGCTGTAACCTCTTTCCTATCAACAGTTTGATTCAAGTCTGTTAAATCTTTCAATTTCTAAACCATCTTTCTTGATATTTGTGGTTTCCAACTGGGACAGATGATGCCTGGCATTGAAGGAAATACTGTGATATAAATTGGGTGATTTATGGATGTTAAGTTGGTTGGGTGCTAACCAAAGTAGCTTACATCCAAACCTTCAACACTTGGATCAGACATTTGAGTCCTATGAGAAACAAGATTAAGACAGGCCCATGACTATCAGGATCTACACGGATGCTATGTGGCTGGTCATGATACTATATATAATACTCCTCTTTAAACTTCCTCTTTATTTGTTTTATATACTTTTCAGAAGTATATTCTTGACATTATGAGTGACAGGTGGATCTATTACTAGCCTGTATACCCTGCAAAGTATAGTCATGATCTAACTCCCATGTGTAGGGATCCTTCAGCTCCAACTAGCTTCTGGCTCTGGATAATCCTGGTCAAAAGTTATCTATGATGTTTAAATATGATAAAAAGCTTCTTTGGGTGTAGCACCCTACTGATGGATAGACCCCTTGTATTTCTCAGTCCTTGGGCAAACTGGTAGATTTCCTATACTTGCTATTTTCCAGCTTTCGCCTACCAGCCCTTTGCAATCCCTGGGTACAGACTGCATTGCTAAGCTGAGCTCTTCAGACTGGAACGAATTGCTTGATTGGTAGTTGATCTTCATTTTATATGAGAGGAGAAAGGGGGTTGGGGCAGTAAAGTTGGATGGTGATTGGGTTAGGTATGGCCATATGGAAAGTCTGGGGGTAGGGAGTCTCCTGACACTTTGGAATACTGGGTTCCTGATCTTGACGGACGATACTCATTAAAAATTAGATACGATCCGACTCATGCTCTGTCTAGGGATGCTTCGGCTTAGCCCCGGCTAGCTTTCGGCTCAAGGCCGCTTTATCTAAAACGGATTTAATTAATAATTCATCTATTTTAAATAAATATTTGATAAGAGTGGCCAGGAGCCAGAAACTGGCCGCGGCTGCCCGGGCTTGGCCGAAGCAGCCTTAGCTCTCGGTACACAGCAGGTCCCTTTTTGCTTCTCCATATCAAATGATCCTTTTTAAAAACACAGTTATGTAGCGCCTAAACCAAGCCCCTGGCTTGTAATGGATTGATGGTCATGAGTGGATGGCTGCTGGGAATTTCTATTATTTCCCACCCGAGATTTAAGGATACATCCAATCTGATTGGAGCGGACATAAGTTAAAGGTCCGACTGGATCCCAGAAAATCGCAGGCCAAGCTGGAGCAATTTTCAAGGGAATGCCAATATAAATCATCCCTTCTGGCCAATGGTGACAGTTTATAAATCCAAGCAGCAGATATTTGATTTTACTTGAGCTTGGAAATGCTTTGCTGCTCTCTTATGATTATCCAATCAAAAGCGGGCACCAGCAATCACATGTTTAATCCTCCGGTTTCAACATTTATTAGTTGTAAAGAATAAGTTGTACTAAGTGTGATTAAAAAAGAGCTTTATTAAAGCAATGATTTTATAGAGTGTGGTTAAAATAGGACTTTATTAAAGCAATAAGTTTATAAAGTGTGATTAAAATTAAATAACAAATTGAGGAGCTTTTTCGAAAAGCAAACGTGTTACATACTCGCGTTTCGAATTCGGGTTTTCACCCCTGGCTTGGTGCATTGATTTGGGCTTGGTTCTATCCCTGGCTTTGAGGCAAACTGGTGCTGGATCATCCAAATATGGCCAGCAGTCTGCTTTAAATCAACTGAAAGTGTCACCCATCCTAGACAACGAAAGTTGCATGCTGAGAATGACTGGAAATCAAAGGCCGGATAATCATACAGTGGGGGAGGATAACGGCTGTCGAGTTGTTTCGCAAACCCAAGCCAAGCTTGATCAAGTGGGTTCTTGAGTGATCACTTTGACTAGTTTTCGGTTGGTTTGATTTCATCAAATTAGGTGGGGTTCCTTAAGTGAAAGTTTACTCACTTGCTGGTTATGCCAGTCCATCTGCTATTCTAGCTAATTACTTTGATATTGCAGTTTCTTTGGAAAAGACGAGCTGGTTCAGCGTCTCAAACTCCAATATCCACTTCCTTCTTTCCTAGGTAAGCTTAACCACCTGCTTAATCGTGCCTACATCCCTGGACAATTTATCCGCTTTCACTTTCTCACTAAAATAAATATGAAACTTCCCCTGATTTATTTTCTTCTTTAGATGCCTGATAATCGCAACCATTACAAGTCTCCCCTTTTTACCAAGGATCTTCAGCCTGATGATGAGGAAGAGGAGTCCCTCTCAGATATAGATGAACAGGAGGTCCAACGGTGGAAAGAAATCCAAACCCTCCAAAAGAAAGTTTTCGAAGCCATTTGTGCTGAGAGTAAACAACAGCTGGATAGCGTTTTATTCTGTCACAACCCAAGTTTGATACTACAAGTTCTGGTTACTTTTACCTATCCAAACCACGACGGACTATTTCACCACGACAATGATATTCTTAAAGATGCTGCTGAGCTTTTGGGTCCCTCAGTCCTCAACCTTAACGCGCTCCAGTCCGCTTGTATGCTTGGAGAGGAGGAGTTGGCCCTCCTAATAATTGATTATGTAGCTAAACAATCCAACATCATGTCGACCAAAAAGGTCCTATACGAATTCATGTCTAAAGTTTGGGGTTCTGGAAATACTATCCTACATTTAGCCAGCTTTATGGGCATGTCTAACCTAGTCAAGCGGCTAATTGATCTCGGGGCCAATACCAACAAGAAAAACGAGCGCAAATATAAGGCCGTTGATTGTGCAGATGATGACGTTACGCGGGCCTTGTTTTTGAATATCAAAGAAGGTATATTTTTCCAATAACAAAGCGCTCAGCCATTTATAGTTGTTCGCTATCCAGTTCGACGAACAATGTCGGTGGACGGCAATTCTCCAAGAAGAAGAGAGAGCGTTAACTTTGAGCCGGTCTTTACCAAGCTTCAGGATAAAACTCTTACCCTTCAGCGAGGCAAGGCTAGCCATGGCAAAAAGGCATCCGAATACAAAAGCAGGAGGGGGAATTTCAATGATGCGTCTAAGAAGCTCTCTATTGTAAGGGAGGATGTCATCACTTGCGTCTTTGATGATGGGTCCCTTTCGCCCCTTAACCTAGCTCGTGCGCAGTCACTGGGGTTTTCTGAATCAGATAGCAATGATAGTTTGGACCTAATTGACTACAATTCCATTAATGTTTCTTCGACGAGTGGCTCTTCAGACAAGAAAGTAAAGTGCAAGGTCATCTTTGACGCCAAAACTCTTGCTTTGGACTATGCCAAGTCAGGGGATTACATTGAATTGAAGCGCACGTTGGAGAATGAAAAATATCGTGAATCGCTTCTTTCTGATGGAGAAAAGAGTGTGTTCGATATTGCCACTAGACATCTCCGGCTGTCTCTTCTCCATCTGGCCTCCAGCTATAACCATCTTTCTATTTGTAAATATCTGGTCGAGAATGGTGCCTTTGTCAACCCCAAGGATCGCGAAGGTTGGACACCGATCCACTGTGCTGCGGCAGAAGGACACGAAGCAGTAGTTCGATTGCTACTTTCTGTCCCTAGCATCGTTATCCACACTTTGAATGTAGATGATGAGTCGCCCTGCGACGTAGCCGCCAACGACCATATCCGTGGGATGCTAAAAGGTTAGTGCACTTTTGTATTTTATTTCACTTGAAGCCTTGCTCACTTTTTCCTCAGAGAACCTCGTAAAGAAGATCAGCCTTGATTTCAATACTGGGTCGGCAAAAAGCTTGGATGAGTCCTTTTGTGAGCTTCAACGAGCAACTAAAATCATAACGGCATGCAAGGGAGGAGATTCAGGGCTTCTTAGACCCAACCGTAGCCTTAATTTCCATCGGACGGCTACCCCTTCCAAGCCCTTCTCGCCGCCGCATAGCTTCTCTAAGCCACTTGACTCCGTGCTTTCTAGCTCAACAAACTCTTCAATCACCACTCCCTCCCCGGATTCCAAGTTTAATCTGCAGTCAAAATCATACCAATTTTCCTTTGCCTCGTTTTAACCCGATTTATTTATTGTCCCACCACCTGCCTTGTATATCAGATTCAAAAATAGCCTGTATTCACCAAAAATATATTCTGTCCCGTGCACTTGGATATTTCTTGATTTTCTGACGAATATCATACTAAGTCAACTCGCTGCAATGCTCAGGCTATACAAAAATAAACCTTGACTAATTAATCTAAGTTTTCTGCTCCACAGGTTTATCATCCTTATTCAATGTACTCTTGCAACATTTTTATCCTAGCAAGTACTTAAAAGAGTGTCTCTTGATGAAACTGAAGTGTCTGGCACCAGAAATGATTCAGCAGCTTATCAGATATGGCTAAGATGGAGGTCCCGCCATGCAAACTTTCTCGCCAGTCCTCAACCTCTTCCAGGGTAAATCTCAAAGGCAAAACGTGGCTTCTGGCTGGTATCCACCAGGAGTTCTAGACATAGCGATAGCTTCCCTGTACCTCTATAGATCACCAGGTTTCGCCAACCCTGGACTCCTTAAAAGAACTTAAGTTTGAAACTTATCAGCCTCTCCTTCCGAGTCTCCCATGCTTTCTATTCGGTAGGTCGCTGGAGGTGCAGTTTGGCCCGGCACATTGAAAGGCAGCGCAAGGTCCATGGATATTTCCTGGGATAAGTGATTTATAGTATAACTACCCAAAGACGCTCCAGAAGGTAGTACAACTCGGTATAAGCGCTCCATATTAACTCTTGGTATGAAAGACAGTGAGACTTTTTAGTAAAGGATCCCCTCGCTTGGAAGTAATGATACGGCGGAAGCTTCTACCCCTGGTTCCAGGCTTTTAAAAAGCCTGTATTTGTCTCTAGGGATAAACATGGAAATGCTGCCTTAAAGCCATGGGAATTGGGACTGAAATAGATGCTCTTCAATAGGCTTGAGCTAGGGAGGGTACCAAATAGGTCAGAGGAGCTTAAACATACTTTATTGAAGGAAAGTATTACAAGTGCGTACTGGTCAGCAGACTGTCAAAAGCAGACAAATCATTCACGTTGTTCATGATTAGTTTCCTTTTAGACAGTCTACCTAGATCTGTCCCCAAGTCTCTTGCTTGGAATGCGCTTTGTAAAGATTTTTTATAATACAAATAAATAAATATTTAGCTGCAGATAATAAATTTTATCAGATATGGTTTGGTAAAAGGAAAGGTGTATCAGGCAGGCTGCCAAAAGAGCAAAGCTGTGCTACGCTCAGCTTCACTCTTTTACGGCAGCCTGTTGGTATGTGTTTCTGGTCTCATAGCTGATAATTAGCTTTGTTTGAAGGTTGAGGTAATTTTATATTTTATATCTTTGCAATAGTGTTGAGGATCTGGGTGTACAAGTAATCTGGCTACCGCCAACTCACTTAACTTCCAGTTATCGCCTGACTTGGTGCCCTCCCAATATACAGTTTGACATACTGGAAATGGCAACCAAGCAATATCACCTGACTGTCCAAGTATCCAGTGACTTGAACCCATCCCGCATATGACCAACCCCTAGGTTCAATCTAACTAAATCTCCACCACAGCTAAAGCTATATAAGCCTAAAGTATTATTCAATAAATATACTTCTCTTCTCTCTCATTTTCATATTTGAAGCTTCCCCAAAAGGCGCTCCTCATCACTAGTTGCAGCTACAGTTTTTTGACCACACCCATGAAAGAGAAAATGACTGACCAAACCCGCCCACCTTTGCTCATGTACTCAACCAGGCCACATCCCAGGAGACCTGGAAAATGTACTTCCGCGCCCATGACACTGACAAAGATATACCTAGTGGATGCACCATATTTGAAGGACTGGTCATGCCCAAAGCATGCGCCAAGATAATTTAATAAAGTTGCTCTCTTCAACCACAAACAAACACACAACTATCTATCACAGGTGAAGTTACCAATACCTAATATATTGGTATCAACAAGCTCTTTGGTAAAAACAAAGAAAACATCATCAACTGGCTAGACCACTCAGCCGCTAAACTCCTCGCCAACCGCATCCCCCACAAAAAATGGGTCCAGGAAGCCAGCAAGCGCCTGTACGAGGCCACAGCTAACTGGTTCACCACCTGGGTTGGCTCACAAACTGACGACCAGCTTGACAACTGGAAAGAGTTCAAAGCAGACATCACACACAATTTCTGTATCACCAAATCTCTCCAAGACATTGCAATACAGCTCAGCAATCTTCCTCAGAAGACCACTATCACGGCTTGCGCCAATGAATTCGAGGAAATACACTGCAAAATCCAAAATCCAGCGCAAGCTGACAACAAATACACCAGAGCATCATTCATCAATAGAATGAAACCCTCTGTTGCTACCCTCATCCTTCCAGAGGCCAACACCTCCATGCCCACGCTCATTGCAGAAGCCAAGCACACAGAAAACGCGCAAACATGGAGTATGCTGCACACAACGACAATCACTCCTCAAATGGCAATGGCAGAGAAAACTCCAATGGCAACAAACGCCAAAACACCAATCATAGCAACAGCAACTCCAATTGCAACAATGGCAATCACAATCACAGCCAAAGCGCAAACCGCTCCTGTCCCAAGAAAGAGGACACCACTGAAGTAAACAATGCTGAAACAGCAACCCACTATGAATCTGACCCCACATTCTCTGACCTCAAAGATCTCAAAACAAGGAACAGGGAAAAAAGAAGGGAGAACAGGCTTAAGTGCCCCTGTCCCCCTCAACTTGACAAGAAATTGTACCAAGGCACAAACTTTGCTGCTCGCATCTCACGTGTCCCGCAATCTTCCATTTTTATGAACGTAAAAATTAAAGATCACTCACAACTTCTTGTCTACCCATGTACTTACAAATCACATACACATAAAATTTTATTTGACTCTGGTGCACAACACACTATGGTTAGCAAATCATTTGTAACCAAATATAAAATACCAGTTGTCAAATCCAACTTCAAATACGCCAGAATGGCAGATAAATCAAAGTTTCTACTCAAAGGCAAAACAACTCCCTTCAGAATTGACCTCCAAGGCATACAAACGTCCACAAAAGAACTTGTCATGAACATAAACTACGTCATTGTAGCAGGCATGGACTGGTTCACCCAAGTGAACCCCAGCGTATGTTGGAAAATAAAAACCATGACCATCAAACACAACGGAGTCAACTTCAACATCCTCAAAGAACCCAATGACCTCATTCTAAGAGACACAGTATTTGTCTAGTTCATAAACCAAGATGACTCAGAACATCTAACCAAAGATAGTACCCTCCACATAATGAGGTACACTGAGTTCAATAACATACAAACACAAAAGATCCAATGCCCAGAACTCGCAACACTCCTAAATGAATACACTCATGTATTCAAGGAAGAACTTACCGAGCTACTCCCAAACAGGAGGTCAAACATGGCATTGACCTATGCAAAGCCATGCCCAAACCTGCACCCCTATACAGACTCTCCCCCATAGAGACCCAAACCCTCAAAACCCATATTGAGGACAGCCTAGCCAAAGGATTCATTTGCCCATCCAAATCCTCGTGGGGGGCAGCAGTGTTCTTTGTAAAGAAAAAGGAAGGCACTCTTTGTCTAGTAACTGACTACAGAGCACTAAATGCAAGCACAGTAAAGAATACATATACCCTTCCACTCATAGAGGATCTGTTTGCAAGACTCTCTGGAGCCAAATTTTTCTCTAAAATTGACCTCCCCTCAGGTCCTAACCAAGTCAAAGTAAAGGAAAAGGACATATCAAAAACTGTGTTCCATACACAATTTGGATCATTTGAATGTAGAGTAATGAACTTTGGGATGACCAACACTCCTGCAACATTTTCATCATGATAAACCAATTGCTAAATGGTCTCTCAAATACATTGTTCTACCTTGATAACATCATCATATTCTCAAAAACAAAAGAGGAACACCTCACACATGTCTGCAAGACACTCAATTGGCTTGCAAAGCACAAACTTTACGCCAAGCCCAGTAAGTGCCAATTTATGGAAAAGGAATTCCTGTTCTTGGGCCACATTGTCTCTGAAAGTGGCATCAAAGCAGATCCAGACAAAATAAAAGCCATAAATAACATGCAACACCCCACCTCCTTTAAACAAGTTAGATGCTTTCTTGATATGGTAGCTTACCTAAGGAAATATATCAAAGACTGCGGGAAACTAACCACACCAATCAATGAATTAACCAAGGGTAATGCCAAAAAGAAAATCATCTGGACACCATAATGTGACAAGAATTTCCAACTATTAAAACAAGCTTTGATTGAAGCACCAATCTTGCAATACCCTAATAACAACGGGTGCTACGAGCTCAAGTCACATGCCAATGACACCACCATTGACACAGTCCTACACATCTGCCAGCCAGGGCAGCAAGACTTCCTGCCAGTATGTTACAAAAGTAGAAAATTAACCAACACTGAGCATAGGTACCCAATACACAATAAGGAATTGCTAGCAATATATCACACATGCAAGAAATAGAGATGTTATCTAGAAGGAAATTTAAACGTCTGAGTACTAACTGACCATAAATCCTTAATCTACTTTAAAACTCAGAACATACTTGAACGGCAACAAGCCAAATAGATGTCCCTTCTGGAACAGCTCAATTTGGACATCCAATACAAAAAGGAGGCATAGCTGGTCACGGCTGATGCTCTCTCTAGGCTATGTCAGCCTATAGGGAATCATCCTGACCACCTGGACCCTGACTGACCAAACCTATATAATACTGAGTATAAAACCAAAGGAAAAGACCACTCACCACACCAGCTAACCCACAATACATTAGTAAGGAACAGAAAGTATTTCCATATATCAAATGGCACTGTATACCAAATCATTAATGAAAAACATGTTCCCTACATCCCACTTGCACAAAGAGTTGACACCATATTAAGACATCACCACCTACTAGGACATACAAAGGCTAACAACCTATACCTCACGTTAAAAGAGATAGTATGGTGGCCCAATTTTAAACAAGATATTATTGATGTTCTGAAAAAGTGCACAGTGTGCAAGAAATACGCCAGCACAAAGGCTCCCCAGCCAACGGTTAACCCAGTACCAGACCCTGAACCATTCAAGGTTTGGGGGCTAGACATAGTGGGCCCCTTCCCAGAAACTAAAACAAATCAACGTTTCTTAATTGTAGCCATTGACTTTGCTACACACTGGCCCATCTTCTGGGCAACAAAGGACCATAAAGCAGAAACAATAAAATGATTCATTAACAAAGCAATCATAGCTGACTACGGCACTCCAGACTACATCATAACTGATGGAGCAACAGAGTTATCAGGTCACGTAGTAAGCAACAATTTAAAATCCAAAAACATCAAACATTCTACAACCTTGCCCTACAGGCCACAGGCCAACGGCAGAGTTGAACGCCTAAACAGCAGCCTTTTCAGAACCCTTGAGAAAATAATGGATGGAAAAGCCAAAGACACATGGCCACTATATGTGAAACATGCATCATTAGTATCCTGGGTCCCACCAATCAAGGGACAGGCTACTCACTTTTTGAACTAACATACAGATACAAACCAGAGATAGTTACCTGCAATAATCAGCCATACATAAAGATCCCCTGGGGAAACCCCCCACAGTAGAACAAGTACCAAATCTACAACACATACGCCTCAAAGCTAAAATAGCAGAAATAAAAAGGCTCAAAACACAAAAGATAACCTCTACAGAGGAACCACTCCCCATCAACTCCCCAGTCTGGGTCCTGACTAGAAACAGAAAGAAGCTAGACTCAGTACACAGGGGACCAGGAATAATCATCAAGTACATACCAGACAGGAACACCTATCTAGTGAAATTCCAAGGTGTCAAAGACCCCATCATCAAGAAATACCACAGAACTTGCCTCCACCTTAGCAAAGAAGAACACTTGGCCTGACTGGTACCAACTAGCAAATAACTCCAGGAACATCAGGCGGCAGCCGTTAAAACAAAGCCCCCTCCTGATGTACCAGAGTGATCCCTTAAGGGTGTATGTGTATCAAGGATCTGGATGTACAAGTATTCTGGCTACCGCCAACTCACTTAACATCCTGTCATTGCCTGATTTGGTGCCCTCCCAATATACAGTTTGGCATACCAGAAATGATAACCAAGCAATATCACCTGACTGTCTAAGTATCCAGTGACTTGAACCCATCCCACGCATAACCAACCCCTAGGTTCAATCCAACTAAATCTCCACAACAGCTAAAGCTATATAAGCCTAAAGTATCATTCAATAAAATATACTTCTCTTCTCTCTCATTTCCATATTTGAAGCTTTCCCAAAAGGTGCTCCTCATCAATAGTTTTTAGACATGATTGTAAAATTTTATCAGAAATTAGTGAGTATAAAGCTATGAGTTGTGAGCAGGGTACACAAAGAGAACAGTTGTGTTACAATTAGGTTTTTATAGCTGCTAACTGGTATCTTTCTGTTACCCTAGCAGAATTTTTTGATTAGTTCAGCAAAAAAATCTAATTTTGTTCATTATTCAAGTTTTTATAAGATTATTAGTAGTACATAAAGTTATAGTTTTTATTGTAAAAATGATAATTATTTTGTTTGTGCAACTTTCCCTGGAGAACTTATAAAAATATGTTATGCAAATATCTCTATTAATCTATCAGCAAGGTATTTTTTATAATTTTTTACCTTTATTATGAATTATACTTTTGACATATAAGCAATGGGAGATTAAATAATTCTTGCATTATCTTGAAACTACAATACTTTTGAAATAATTTTTTATTTTCAATAACAATTTTTGAATTCCAAAGAACAATTCAATACCTTTATTTTAAATTTTAAGCATTTGATATAAATATATATTTTTTCTCTGTCATAGCTGATGTAGTCTATAGTCAAAACCATATAATACTCTTTTTTAACTGAAATATGTATGTTTGATTCAGTTTATCATATAATTTTTGTTTTGTAATTTTTATCTTTTTTATTGTATATCTAAAATTATTTTTTTATGACATTAGATGCTACTTATCAGCTTATAATTTTTAATTTTTAGCAGCATCTGAGTTAGTTGTGGACATTTCATAAAACATTAATATTTTTTCATTTTCCTGGGTTTAATTTCTAGCATATTTATCCTTTTAATTTTTAGCAAAAAGTTCAGAAATAAAAGCCATTTCAAATAATTTTTTTCTTTAGTCTGTCTTGATTCTTTAGGGTATTAACTTTTGATAAGTAAACAACAATGTAGCTTTGAAGATAGAGATCTTTATAATAATAAGGCAAATGTAATAAAAAAAGCATATATAATAAAACACTCTTTTTAAGTATTATAGTTGTTTTTTGACACTTTAAAGATAAAAAATATTTTTCAACAATGCCAGTTGGATCTAAAAACTAAAAAAGTTGCCAAAAAACTTTCTTTCAACTCTATAAATAAATGAATCTAAGTATAGAACTTGCTTAAACCATTTAACAATTACTGAGTGATAACAATATGTAGTTTTTGGCAGTAAAACTTTTCAAATGACAAAAGGTAAATTTTTAAAGCAAATAAGTCAAAAAAAATAAAAGTAAAATAATTAAGATAGATAATAGTTAATTTTAAGTAAATGAAATGTTTTTATTTAATATTTAATATTTAATATTTATATAGATCATGTAAAGAATAATATATTTTTTTAAGTGAAAGTTGGATCAAAAATGATTAGAAAATAGTAGATATCCTAAGACTAAAAATACTTACCATACCTAAGTTTTGTTAAAAAAAAACTTACCAAGCTAAGATCTTATTAAAGCCAAAATCTTGAGATGTGAAATTAAGTTAGTAAGTTGGAAACAATGACTTACCTATCCATGTTCTGCAGCAGGTAAAATAGGGGTTTTCAGATAAAGGTTAGTGGTTCACACAAAGAAAATGTCTTACCCAGCCCAAGATTGGCTTTGGGGTGAGAATCTGAGAGTCCCTAATCTAGTTTAGTAAATTTTAAAAATGGCTTGCCTACCCAAGATCAGCTTTAGGACAAAAGTCTGGTTTTTTAAATCTAGGTTGGAAAATTAGTGAAAATAAAACTTACCCACCCCAAGATCTGCTGTAGACTAACTCTATCTAAAAGGATTAAAGGTTAGTAGTTAATTAGGAAATGGTTACCTGATGAAGTGCAGCTTTATTTTAATAAGATTTGAGTGTCAAAACATTAATTACCAAACCTTAATCTACTTTAGGAAAAAAGACTGGTTTTTAAATTTATGTTAGTAAATTTGATATGTTAAAATGACTTTCCCACCCCAAGATCTGCTGTGGACCAAGCCCATCTAAAAGGGGTTGAAGGTGAGTGATTTTTTTGAAAACAGTTACCTGGAAGGCAGCTTGGTAAAAAATATTAGTGATTCAAACCATTACTTAACATTCCCATGATTAAATTCAGGGCAAAAATCTGGGCCTTTTTATTTAGGTTAGTAAGTTTGATAAAAAATGACTTACCCACCCCAAGATCTGCTATGGACCAAGTACATCTAAAAGGATTTGAAGAAAGTCAGTAATTTTAATGAAAAGCTTACCTGAAATGCATAATCAAATTGAATTTTGAATTAATTAGTTTTTTTTAAATTATTACCTTTATAAAGCAAAGTTAGCTTCAAATTTTAAAAAATATGCTTACCTTGAATATCCTTGATCTACTATTATTAAAACAGTTAGTATTATATATATTTAGAAGCTTACCTTTGATTTGAAGTGAATCTATAGATTTTGAGTTAAAAAAGTTAGTATTGTGTTTAGTGAAGGCTTACCTGGATGCTTGGTTGATGCTAATCTATCAAGCCAATCAAACTCAAGAGTTTAAGCTTTTAAGAAGCTTAATTTATTTTTAAACTGATGATCTAACCTTCATATGAAATTTTGCAGGACTACTTTACATCTTAAAATAGAATTTTATATAATTTTTTTTACAAAAGCTTCACCTCAAAGCCTCCAAAGTCCACCCTGGAAGCGTTCCCCATTGCGCCGGACTATCACTCATCCAGAAGACTATCAGTAACTTAGCGGCTCCGCTGACAGCTCTGCCAGCCACAGGGCAGCCTGACAGGCTGCCACCAAAAGCTTAAAAGTGTGGCTTGCCAGGTTGAATAAGTTATGGATCATTATTTTAAAGATTAATCTGTTTCCTATTAACTGTGCTACTTTGCACTTTAAAATTTTGTTTTAATTTTTTATCAATAAATTTAAATAATTACAACAATTTTAATAAAATAAATCTTATTTAATCCTTATAATATAAAAACCTGTATTAAATTAAGCATTTTCTACTTACAGCTAAATTAAACTGTATTAAAAGCCAATAACAATCTTAAATCATATACCATTACTTCTTGAAAGCTGATTAGTACAAAATGACATCATTCTAAAAAGATCAACATAAAAATACAATAAAAACTGGTATGATGCTTTTTGTTGGAAATTAAATTGCTGCCTAAAATCTTACCTTTTTTGCATATTTAATAAATAATTATTAAATAATTCTAGAGTAATTTATAAAAAAATCTAGTAAAAAGTTAAAAAACTAAAACTAAAATTAAAACTAAACTTTTATTGAAATTTCAGTGGTTTTATTTAGCATAAGTAATTTATTCTTAAGTTAAATTTAATAGAAAATATATTAAGAACTTATAAGAGAGTAAAAGTTTTTCTTTTCAAATTCTTAATTATTTAATATTAATAAAATAGCTCTATACAACTATTTAATAAAATTATATTTTTATACTGTATGCTAGAGATAATATATATAAAATTCAAACATGAAAAAGAATCTATCAAAATCTTGCTTTATTTAATTAAATTTAATAAGGGTTAAAATTTATTTAAACTAAATTGAAAATGATCTGAGTCATTTTATCTATAAAAATAAGATACAACTTTAATTATACAAGCAAATATTTATATGTGATTAAAAATAACATTTTATTTTGATAGATTTAAGATATATAAAGTTCATTTTTTAAGAACTGTTAAAATTTATAATAAACTTAAGTTTATTTAAAAAAGGATTTTTGAGTTGGTTACTAAAAGTAAGCTAAATAATGATTTATACTTTAAATTTAGTTTACTGATTAAAATATCATACTTTAAGAGTTAATTAGCATATTTTATTTCAAATAATAATTTTATAAGCTTACATTCAAAGCCACCTCAATATACTAAATTGGTATTGAAATATAAAATTGCAGCACAATTCCAAAAGCTGAGATTAAGGGCTTTCTAATGATACTAGTTTGAGTGAGATTGAAGTACTATTCGCGGAAATATCAACAGTTAACCAGAATATAAAAAGGGGTAAATAAACAATGATATCAGACTTCAGGGGTGATATTGATAAATTAAGGAGATCAGTTGGGGGTCAGTTGGGGATTTATGCCTGTAGTGCAAAAGCTCAGCTAACATGGTATTTAAACAGCTTAACTTTACAGAAATTTACTTTATAATCCACACCTTTACTCCTCTCTGATAACTACACAGCTATTTCCAAGCAAGAACTGCCTGAACCAAGCCAATGAACCCAACCACTATCATTATGAAACCTATCAAGTTTGCACCTCAGATGACACCCTTCTTCTCACTGGGGGCTTCTACTAAGAGAGAAAGAATTTTTATGCTTAAAAAAGAATTCCTTTTTACTGCTGGCAATGATCTTAACAGCTTTGTTGAGCACTTCTTATTAAAAACAGAGTTTGGAAAAAGTACCTTCTTACCTGTCATACAAAATTCTAAGACAGATGATTTCCTTAAAAACCTAAAGTAATTGATATCAGAATCCCCTGCCAAGCACCTTCCTTCCCTAAGAGCATTGGTTACATCAAGCTACAGTTTGAAAGAGCTTTGGGATTGTGGATTTAAAATGACAAAAAATGAGTATTCATATTATAAAAAATGGTAAAAAAGTATCATTAAATTCAAAAAATAAAAAAGGAAAAAATGATTTCTTTAAAGAAAGAAAACATAAAAAATATTTTAAAACATATATGAAAAAATTCATTTCCAACCAGCCAATTCACTAAAAAATCCTCTAGATTGATTTATGAAGAATTACAAAAAGAATTGAGTGAATACTCAACTAAAAAATACTCATTATTGAAAACAAAAAAAGAAATTTATGAAGATATGAAAATAAAAAACAATATTTCTATTTCACTTTCCACTTTTTATAAGCTTATTCCTAATAATATAATTAAAAGCAAAAAGCAAACTGATATGTGTAACATTTGCAACTTAAAAAAATCATTAGAAATGAAGAAAAAGGATTTGAGTATAAAGAAGTTGCCATTGCCTAAATCTATTAAAGAAAATTTGGAATCTATTGACCTACATAAAAAGTTTTATAAGCATCAAAATAAAGAATATATTAGTGATATAAATAATCTTGATAATAATTCATGTGTTATAGTAATAGACTATAAAGAAAACTTTAAAATAGGTGGGGGTCCTATAGAGACAAATAATTGTTTTTATGAGAAAACACCTATTTCTTTATTAGAATTTGCAATTGATTTTAAAGAAAATGAGAAAATTAAATATGAGTATCATGACTTTTTATCTGAAACTTTATCTCATGACTCTTTATTTTTAGATCAGTGTTTGATAAGTCTGCTTAAAAATAATAAATTTAGGTATATTAAAAATATTAAAGTTTGGACTGATAATGGTAATCATTTCAGATCTTATGAATTCTTATATTATCTTTTTAAAGAGGTACCTAAAATTATAAAAGGAACTATTAAGTTTAATAGATTTGTTGAGTGTCATGGCAAAAGTATTGTTGATGGTAATTTTGGTGTATTATCTAAAATATTTAAACAAAAGGAAAATGAGATTTATATAAAAAATATAAATGATCTCAAAATGGTTTTTGAGAGAGAGGAAGAAAGAAAGGGTTTATATGAATCACTTGTAAATAATTCAGATGTTTCCCAAAAAACCTTTTTTACATCTATGATAGAAAATCTAGGCCTAAAAAAAGCTGGCTTGAAGTCAAAGCATTTTATGTTAATCTTTCATATTTAATGAAAGATGGTGAGCTTTATGTTTCACCTTTGACATTTGAGAATGTTAAGGAGTACTCCAAAATAAATTACTGTGAAAATTTCTGCACAGATGACAGAGAAACAAAGAGAGCTGATACTACTAAAGGATTGGTAGGACATGTTCATGAAGTTGGACGCATAACAAAAACTTATATTTCACATAGGGTAAATAGTCTTTTAAATACAACAACTTTTTTTCTAAAAATAACTAAGAAATTAATTATATGGGCCAAAGATAGGGTAATAGCAATTATAGCTTTGGGGCTGCTACTACTCTCCCATGCAACTCATATATTTGATTCTTGGCTTATTAAAATAGAAAAAAGAGGTTTAGAAAAAAATACAGTTAATAAAAATAAAATTTATTTTTATTATTTTTATATTTTAAACTCTTAAACTTTTCTTCAGTAAACTAAGCATCATATTAATATTCAAAAAACATAAGTTTATGACTTAAATGATACCAAAGAAGTTAAAATGCTTTGAAATGCTTAAGCTAGCGCCTTGGCTTAATCCAACAAATAATGACCCAACTGTTGGTGGCGCCTAAAAACTACAGAGATATTTTACTGATCAAAGATATGCTCTGAGCACTGAAGGCATCAGTGCAAGCTCCATTGATCAATTGATCATTACTAAAGAGCAGAAACTTTCATGGCATGAAGAGAGATTCCTCCTCCATGATGATGGACAACATGCTCCAGAGCGTATCATCTGCTTTGCAACAAGCCAGGATCTGCACAACCTCCTCAAGTGTAAGACCTGGCTTGCAGATGGCACTTTTCCCACCTGCCTAAAGCTCTTTAGCCAGCTTTGGAATATCCATGGGCAGGTTGGAAATATGGTTCTTCCCCTGATCTTCTTTTTCCTCCCAAATAAGAAGCAGGAAACCTATGTCCGGGCACTCACAATTTTAAAGGCCAAACTGGATGAAATCCTCCCAACAATTGAAGAGGAGCCCAAGGAGACTAGAGGGCGTAAGAAAAAATCCATCTCCCAAGAAGAAGATGATCCCACCCCAACCAAGAAAAAGCCTGAAAGCCTTCCCTACCACAAATATCTGGTAGTGGATTTCAAACAGGCTCAGGCAAATGCCTTTATTTGTGTCTTTAAGAGCTCCCCTAAGGGATGCTACTTCCACTTCTGGCAGGCACTCTGCCGCCACCTCCAAAAGTGCTCTGACCTCCATGAGCTGGTCTACACTGAAGGCACCAAAGAAGCAAATGACGTTTTTAATTGCTTTGCTTCTCTTGCCCTTGTGCAAAAGAAGGAGACAAATGCCTTTTATGATGCCCTCCTCCGCCATCCCTATATCCAGGCCAACCAGGCAGCCTTTGCGCCCTTTATTGAGTATTTTGAGACTCAATGGGTTGGCATCTTCCAAGGAGCATGCCACATTAGAAAAGGTGGTGACTAAATCACCTGGAACTGCTATAAGCAGGTCAAAGACGGGTTGATCAAGACCACCTCTTCCCTTGAACGGTGGCATAGCCAGTTTGCCACAAGAGTCAGGGTCCAGAAGCCAAAGTTTAATAAGATCATGGTCCACCTCAAAACCCAATAAGCCATCTCTGCCTGCCTCTTCAAGACTGGCATGAAGACCAAGGGTGATTCCCCCAAGATGACCAAAGCGGTGAAAAAGTACACTGAAATCAGCAAGGTGGTCCTTGCCTACTATCCCAAGGATAGCAAGCTTGAGCATCTCCAAGCTATCTCAGTTGCTCTTTCTACCAATGTTTGAGCCTATTTGCAATAAACACTCCTTTATTTTCTCTCTTTTTTTTACTTTTATAATTATTTTAGTTTTGTTTAGTATTTGGTATAATTGTATACTTATTTTAAAGTATAGTTTGTAGTTAAAATAGATGAAAATAGTTATTTTAGGGATTATTTTAACTTTTGGGCTTTACGAAACTATGTTGCTACTAATCAACCCCATTTCTTTATTGTAGATTTGGGATCCTGAGGCTTTTTAAACCTAGAAATGTTTTTTGAATTTTTATTTTTGGGAATTTTTTGGGAAATTTTTGGAGTTCAAAAAATCTAAAATTTTAAAACCGTTTTTTTCTTAGTCAAAATGCCGTAAATCAAAATGGAGTTTTTACTAGTAAATTGATATAGCAGAAATTTGAGATGGCATATTTTGAGATGTCGTTTTTTGAGATGCTGTTTTCAAAATGGTGTGTCCTACCAAGTCCTTGCCGCGGAGAAATCCTTGCGCATGTCAACCATGCTCACCAAGGAGCACAAATGGGCAATCTGCCAGTGGATAAACCGTGATTGTCATCTTGAACTGGCAAATATACAGGCCATGGTCAAATCTACTTTTGGGATTGAGGCCTCAATTTCCTTTTACTACCATCTGCTCAAGGGAATGCGCTTTTCCTGGAAAAAGCTCGGGGTATCTCCCTACAACAGAAACAGCCCAGCCAACATTGACGTCTGGAAAAACTACGCAGAGGCAAACACTGCCCTCAAAGCCAAGGGGATGGTCAAATTTTACTATATTGACAAATTAGCATTTTCCTTGTCTATGCACAATGCATATGGCTATGTCCCCAAAGGCTCCAATGACGGGATGGCTTGGCGTGCTGCAGTTTGCGCCACAGCCTACTTGATGGTGGCTCTCCTCGGTCCAAAGGGGGTTGAGCTATACCAAATGATACTGGGCTCCCACAACAGCTGTACCTTTCAATCATTTCTCTGATTGATCCAGGAGCACCTGAGGCACATAAGCCCTGGCTTCACCAATGTCATTGTGTTGGACAATGTTGGTCTCCACAAAGTGGCTGATATTCTCAAGGAATTCCCAATGATTGACACCAACAGCGCAGTGGGCCCCAGCAATTGGCCACGGCAAATATGTGCCTTCTCTTCCTCCCTGCTTATTTGCCCTTCCTAAATCCCATCAAGGAAGTCTTTGGGTGGCTCAAGCAAGTTGTCAAGCAAGGAACCCCAACTGGGACTGAGGAACTCTTTAATTTGCTGCAGGCCAGGATCCACACCCTCCCAGCCAAGACCGTGGCCAAATTCTATGGCCACGTTGATTTGTTCATCCCTGTGTGCCTATCCAAACAGCCAATCAATTAAAGGCTTAGCATGTCTAATTCTTTTTTATATTATCTAATTTACTATTCAAGATTGATTAATTATCATTTTATATTTAGATGTTTCCAAGCCTGCAATCACATTCAGTAGGACAATCAATGAAGGTTAGTAATTTATAATCATTTTTTATTGTGTTGTCTAAGGGTATCCAAAATGCTTGATACTGGATTACGCAAACACATTAATATCACTTTTGGAAAATAAATATAATAATCAAAAAAAGTTAAATTTAATGTGTACAAATAAGAAGTAGACTTTATTGAAATATATTATAATGCTTTTATTAAGACCTTCTCTGGGATATATTTCTGCAAATCCCGTTTGCTAAAATAAGAATTAGAAAATTTTATTTTAATAAAAATATTGTAGAGTATAAAGATGTTTATTAGAAGAGAGAATTTATTACAAACACCTGTAGTGTGTTCTTCTGTATGTACCCACCCTGCGATGGAGGTGGCGCACAACCTCCACTGCCACACTGTGGACGGTGGATACACCCTTATTAAAAAACTCTCACCTGCTGGTGAAGGGGAGCAGGGTTAGGTGCAAATGGAGGAGCAGCTTTTTAGACAGAGCTGCAAACCTGTAAATCCCTGCCAGGACCAGGGAAACTTGTATCACGTGGTCCACCAAGTCATACCCAGGGGGGACCTTCTTCCTTTCAAGTGCAAGCTGGGCCTTGTCAATTCCTAGAAGGACCCTGTCTAGATCCTCCACGCTGGTGCTCATCCCAAAGAAGAAAAGATACCCGAGTAAACCACCAAGTGAAGCCTTTTCCCAGCAAAGGCTTCCGTAAACTCACATAATTTATTATAGACCACACTGATCTTATTGTGCCTGATCTTTGCAAAGGTAAGATCCATTGCCAAGGGGAGCCCTGTCTCATTTGCACTCCAGGCTATCCCAAAGTCTGCCAGGAGGATCTTAGTTTTCTTGACGGCTGTTGCATCTGCAACAGCCAATTTCCCCACCGCGCGCCCAAAGTTGTCCAGAAGGTAAGATAGGGTGTGCTCCACTGGGAAGCAGAAGCAAGCAGCCTCATGAGCCTGGCCCATCTCTGGTACATTCTTGAATGAGAGCGTTGCCAGGACGTCCCAAACAAGCTCAATTTAGTTTACACAGTAAACTCCACTGAGGTTAACTGGGTCCAGGTGGACCAGTTGGGCATCCTTGTAGGCAGTAACTGCCCACTTGGATGCCCCCTTGCCATGCGTCAGCCCAGCCAATGCCTCCCGCAACATAGGAAAGGACCCGTGGATGCAGTCCTCCAGATCCACAAGACAGGGGGGACAGAGACAGCTGCTTGGCCACATGAGTGGCGTAGTTGGCATAGAATGTGGCAGGGACAAAGGGGACCAGGACTTGAGGGAGTTCACTGTCTATGTTCTCTAAAAAACAGGTAAGTCTTTGCAAATTTTAATTAATTTCATTTTTTATGTTATCTTCACATGTTTCTTCCTTGCCGGCCACTTCAGCAGGCTTAGCCATTCTTGGCGCAAGCAATTGCGCTGGCAATTCAGTATCCTCTGTTCTGAAACGCTTGGCAGGTTTGAGATGTTCATACATCTCCAGGTTGTCAACCCAGATGGACAGTGCAGAAAGATTGTATGCCTTAAATTGCAGGCCCTCAACCACTGTCTTCTAGATGTTGAGAAGATGCTTGATGGTCTTCTCAGGGGTGTCTGGCATTTTTGTCATTAGTGCCTTTGCAGAAACCTTGTCAATTTTGTCCCCAGTGAGGACGGCAGACTTAATTTTGGCTTTGACCTTGCAGTCAATGTCTTTGATTTTGGCAATTGCCAAGTTGAGATCCTTCAGAATCTTCTCCATTTCTCTCATTGATTTTTTACTAACCTTTTCATATGTTTTTATAGCTTTTGCACCAATAAATTCTGTATTATTTTAATACTGTTGCCTCTTTATTTATTCCTTTTTTTTCCCATTTACTACATTATCCCATCTTTTTACCCATTTTGTATATGTTTTACGCTCATCTCAATATGGTTTGTTTGCTTTGTGTTGGCATTGTTTCCTTGATTACCATATTATTTTTGGCGCTTGACATAGCCCTTTGTGAAAATATTAACAACAATTTGGTGATCAGCTAAATTTGAATTAGAAAATTATAGTGTTAACTGTTTTTAGATAAAGTTGTTACTGATCCAAATTCAAAACCTTAATGATAAACTTTAAGCCAATCAGGAGCCAAGTGATAAAGTGATTGTTGTGACATAAAGGGTCATTCAATAATTCTTTAGTGCATGTGTGCTAATTAATATGATTTGTTGGATGTTTTGCCAATGTATGCCATTGCCGCTGTGGCAAGTTGTTGATGGACTAGTGCTAACCCAGTAGCTGATTGGGCACTAGTCCACCAACAACTTGCCACAGCAGCAATGGCGTACAATGGTAAAACATCCAGCCAATCATATTAATTAGCGCACATGCACCAAAGAATTATTGAATGATCCTTTATGCCACAACAATCACTTTATCACTTGGCTCCTGATTGGCTTAAAGTTTATCATTAAGGTTTTGAATTTGGATCAGTAACAACTTTATCTAAAAACAGTTAACACTTTAATTTTCTAATTCAAATTTAGCTGATCACCAATTCATTGTTAATATTTTCACAAGGGGCTATGTTTAAGTGCTAAAAATAACTGTGTTCTGGATCTAGATACATGGCATAGTAAATATATGATTTTATAGAAATAAGCTGAACATAAAGAATAAAACCAACTATAAACAAAGATAACATGAACAATTGAAATTTTTTAAAAAAAAGATAATATAAATAGAAAATGTTTGGTGATAGGGGTTTATTGGGGCAGGGGAGAGTGATGCCTAGGAGGCAGAATAGCGCAGGAAGGAAGACGTAGAGGCAGTACTGGCCTGGGGGGTCTGGGATTGGGTGGGTTGGGCTTGCAGGTGAGGGGTGTTGGTGGTGTTGGTGGAGGCCGGAGGATTTTGCAGATGGCTGACATATAACGCTCCTTGTATTCCTCATCAATCATTGGCTGGATAAGCTGGTAGGTGGCAGTGGCCCAAGGTGGAAGGCACTTGTTTTCCCTGATTGGTTGCCCATGTTCATGTTTAAGACAATTTGGGCAAACAAGTCAGCCACCATTTGACAACCAAAGAGAAAATTGTGGTCAAGGACCCCAAGATAGAGGTTGTTGAAAGCCTGAGGGCAGTGCTCCCGTAGTGTATCTTCAATGTTGAAGAAGACAACATCAGCCAGATGCAAGTCTGCATGGCCAGCAGGGTAGACTGAGGCCTGGTGCCCGCGTCCTGGATGGCCTCAAGGGCGGTGGAGCTATCCTCCATCTGGTGGCTCAAGAAAACCCAGTACTTGGAATTAGAGCCATCCCAGGAGCCAAGTAATCCACCAAGGATGTGGCCGTACTTGTAGCCATTGGTGAAATCTGGGTTTTCCAAAAATAGAAAGAACCCTTGGCTGTAACAGCCAGAAACGCACAAATGGGTTTCCCCTTCTTGGCCTTCTTCCTTCCTTTTTGGGTGGCGGCTCTTCCTTGCTTGCCAAAATTGTCAAAAGCTATTGATAGCTTGTAATAGGAGATTAACATGACATCATCAGTTGGACTAGTCAGGCATTGGACCAGGGTTGATTCAATGGCGGTGTCATATGGGGAATCCTCAGCGCCATCCCATTGGTTGCCAGCAAAATTGGTAAGAACCCGTATGGAAGCCACCTTCCCATACATCCAGAGCTGCACCATGCGCTCAGACACCCAAATGCCATGGTGCGCAAGCTGCTTCCAGACCTGGGTCAATGGAAGCTTGGGATACCGCTGGAGGAGGTCAAGCATGATTGGGTATGCCTCAGATATTTGTGACTTGGGGGCCTTCTTGGGCTTCTTGGCTGTCCCAATCAGATTCCCCCTGTTCATCAGGTTGTTGAATTCCCACATGACAGTAGCCCAGGTGAATTGTAATTGGCTGGCTATCTGATCCCAGGACAGACCCTGCAGGTTCAGGGCTACAATTTCCTGGAGAATTTGGGCAGTAATGATTCTGCTTTTGGGGAGCTGAAGCCTGATTGGCTGTAGGGGGCAGGTTGGCTGGTGGCAGGAAGTTGTTCCAAATCAAGGTTGCCATCCTGATTAGTTGATTGACAGGCAGCTTTTGCAAGGGTGGGTACGGGAGCAGGGGAAGAGCTAGACACTATGTGACTACTGAACAAGTCAAAGCCATAGGGGTTGGTGGTCAGGTACAGGTCAGCTTCCTTGTTACCCGCCTCAAAGGCTTGGGTGTAAACAGGTGCCTCCACATTCTGAGCCTTACCTCCATTGAAACTGGCTTAGCTGCTGCTGGCTTGTCTGCTTGTGCTGTCAAAGATATTTCTAGTAAAAACCATTGTAAAAAAACCTAGGATAAAATCACTAAAAGTAGAAATTTTAAAATTTAAAGATTTATTTTTATTGTAATCTTGAGTCCATATTTGGAAGGTTCTCAAAACTATTTTATACAAATCTGGAGCCATGAAAATGAATAAAATGCCTTTGTCCCTAAATTGGATAGCTGTTGATAGGCTGTTAAACTGTTATTTTTCTATTTTAAGGTGCTCATACTACACATCTTGTATGAGTTCATTTTGTTTTGTGCTTGTAGAATCTTACTTCTAGATTGTTCAAATTTGTTTCATTTTAGTACTTCTGTCAGTGCCTCATATGAATCCTGGTTGGATTATAATATACTCCAGAATATCATCCATCCATCTCACTTGTTGCGTCAGTTCATTTTGTTTGTGGTTTGAACTACACCGCTTGATGTTTGATATAATTTTGTATAATGGGCTAGTGAAATTTTGTTTTTTGTTTGGCAGTTCATTTATTAACTGAAATTTTATAAATTAATTGAATCCTGAATCTTGTGCAACTTGGATTTTGTTCAAATCTGAAATCATTTTGTTTAAATCTGAGGTATTTTTGGTTGTTGCCATAGCTTTTAAAACTACTGTAGCAATTCCAATCCAGTGGCAACTTGATTTAGCACTTCACTCACTAAAAGGAACAAGCCACCCCCTTACTCATCTGAATAATTAATCTGCAGAAATCTTGTTCCTGCAAAGCAACTTATCACAACCATATAATTCCAAATATCTCAATAGAGATAATTATCTAGTTTCTAAACATTTTTTTGTAACTTTGCTAATACAGCACAGTTATGGCAATATATTTTAAGAAAATGTACAGTAGTTTTAAAAGCTATGGCAACAAGCAAAAATACTTTGGATTTAAAAAATATGAACTCAGATGTAAACAAAATTAAAAATAAACAAAGTTATTTTAATTTACAATAGATTTATTTATATTTAATTTTGTTTACATCTGAGTTCATTTTGTTTAAATCTGAAGTATTTTTGCTTGTCGCCATAGCTTTTAAAACTACTGTACTGTAGTTTTCAAACCTGTTGAGATAAACGTAAAATCTCAGTCTAAAAACAAAATAAAAAATTAAGTAATTTATATTAAATTACAATAGATTTGGATCCAATTTTTTTCAGACTGAATTGTATACATTTTTAGACTGAGATTTTACGTTTATCTCAACAGGTTTAAAAACTACTGTATGAATAAAGCAATGAATATAAATTTTATAACTTTAAATTGTTAAGTAATACAGCAAGAATGTCATCAATGGTAAATACTAAGATTTTATCAGCTATCAGATGAAAAACTGGGCACAGATCATGGAGAAAGTTAAAGAGCAGGTGTATCAGGTCTTTCTATAACTATCTGATCACACTAAGTTACACATGTAGGATAGTTTTCTCTACAACATTAATAAGACTGCCCACAAACCCCCCAAAACTTTAAGGCATTAATTTGAATATTACTAACTATCACAGCTTATAAAACTGCCTAATTCTTTATACCCTTATATATTCAAGCAGCCTACATATAAATAAGGCCAACTAAATATTTTAAGAGCAATCAATGTCAAATAAAACTGCATAATAAAACCAAAAAGATGATTCCATGGTCAAAAAGCAGTATAAAAAGCTGTAAAATTTAGACATTTAAAATTTTTGCATCTGTTCTCAAGCAAATACTGCCTCTTTTTAAGACCAGCTGACTCTACCAAGGACAAACCCCACCCTAACTTTTAACTTCTATTTTTCAAGGTTAATTGCTCTTCCAAATGAATCTCACATAAGCCAAATTTAAAAAAATCAAGCTTCCATACTGTAGATTCAGAATCTGTTGGGAAAAATGTGGGATTGTCAAATTCTTTTGCATGAACTAATCAACTTAATAGAGTAACTTTTATCCTGGAACAACTTACTTTTTTATATAAAAAGATGAAAAAATTCCAGCAAGTTGATGAGTTTACGCAAAAGAATTTGACAATACCACATTTTTCTAACAGGTTCTGAATCTACAGTACCTTGTATCCAATAGTGTGGTTTGTTTTGACTCAAAATTTTAAGCCCTGTTAATATTTTTGGGTCTTGATATATATTACTGCAATATGTAGACATCTTAAGAGATTGTTGATATGAGTCAAACTTTTATAGCAACATACAGTAGGTTTAAAAGATATGGTAACAACCAAAAATACCTCAGATTTAAACAAAATACAACTATGAGGTTAAAATATACACTCTTTTAACAGGGATTTTTGGCGTTAATGGACAAAATGGGTCAACATAGCAAAGAAGTGCTCACGCAAAAAGAGAAACCATGAAAAGTACAATCCAAAATACATTGATTCACAAAAAAATGATGTGAGTTGACTTTTGGTGTACATATGTTTACTATGTGAATTGGTGACAAAATATGCCCAAGCACAGTGTGTCAAAACTCAATCCAAAAACAAAACACAATAGCAACTCACTATGTAAACAAAATCACTCAAATGTTGTGTGCAATGGATTGTAATCAAGAATGATACCAAGGTATCTAAAATAGGGCACACAATCTGAAACAAAAATATTAAAAATATTGTGTAGGGTGTTTGAATTTGGCAGTAAAATCTGGGAAAATGGGTGGATTTTTTTTGAGTATTCTAAAATGGGCGTTGTAAAACCAAAAACAACTAATTAAAAAACAAAAAATCTATAATTGGGATATTGGGGAGGGGGAAATATTAACTAAATATCCATATTCAGATAAAAGCAAAAATTAGGTAGTAAATTAATTGAATTTTATTTAATATTTTATTAAATTCTCAAAATGGAAGGAGCACAACAACAGAGTACCAATGCACCTGTTGTACGCTGCAGTTGCAGTTGCCCCCGTGGGCCAAAGAACAGAGTTAGTGCAACCCAAATTCCTACTCAGGAAGGAGATGGGAGAGGAGAGTTCTATAGTGACGCTGCACTGGCATAGCCAGTTTAAGGAGAACAAGCTGCTATGGTACAGAGCATCAATCCTTGGGTCCCCAAGCTGACCTGGAAGCCTACCAAGATTACCTTTACCAAGAAAGTTAAAAACAAGGAGGTAGAACTTACTTTGTATGTGTTCAACATTGTGTAGTGGCAAGAGTCGGTCCTGTCAGACATGCTGGAGAAGGTGAAGCCTGTACTTGATACTAGCTACAAGCCCTACATCAGTGATGGCAATCAGCAAGAGGACAAGGAGCCTGAGTTCTTCAGAACTGATGAGGGACAGTTAGTGCTAAAGAAAGTTGCTGCATTCTACACCAAGGTACCCATGCCCTGTGTTGTGCATAATGCCAACAAATCAATCCCCACTGCCAAAACGCCCACCCAGAAGCGCATCCCTGATATCAAACACATCATCCTGCTTAAGCTAATGCAGGAATCAGGTGATTACAAGGCGGCTACAGCTCTTGTTGGGGTGGATCACAAGTACACCTCAAAGACATTCAACAAGTTCATCAATATTGTCCAAGTCCTTGCTGCAGAGAAATCCTTGTACGTGTCAACCATGCTCACCAAGGAGCACAAATAGGCAATCTGCCGGTAGATAACCCGGAACTGTCATCTTGAAGTAGCAAATATATAGGCCATGGTCAAATCTACTTTTGGGGGTGAGGCCTAAATTTTCTTTTACTACCATCTGCAAAGGGAAAGTGCTTTTCCTGGGAAAAGCTTGGGGTATCCCCCTACAACAGAAACAGCCCAGCCAACATTGATGTCCAGAAAAAATACGCAGAGGCGTACACTGCCCTCAAAGCCAAGGAGACAGTCAAATTCTATTACATTCACAAATCAGCATTTTCCTTGTCAATGTGCAATAGATATGGTAAGTACCCAAAGGCTCAAATGACAGGATGGCTTGGTGTGCTGAAGTCCACGCCATAGCCTATTTGATGGTGGCTCTCCTTGGTCCAAAGGGGGTCAAGCTGTATCAAATGATATTGGGTTCTCACAATAGCCGTACCTTTCTATCATTCCTCCAATTGGTCCAGGAGCACCTGAGGCGCGCAATCCTGGGGTTTACCAACGTCATTGTGCTGGACCATGTTGGTCTCCATAAGGTGGTTGATATTATTGAGGAATTCCCAATGATTGACACCAATAGCGCAGTGGGCCCCCAGCAATTGGCCACAGCAAATATGCGCCATCTCTTCCTCCCTGCTTATTTGCCCTTCCTAAATCCCATCAAGGAAGTCTTTGGGTGGCTCAAGCAATTTGTCAAGCAAGGAACCCCAACTGGGACTGAGGACCTCTTTAATTTGCTGCAAGCCAGGATAGATACCCTCCCAGCCAAGACCGTGGCCAAATTCTATGGCCACGCTGATTTTTTCATCCCCGCGTGCCTATCCAAACAGCCAATCAATTAAAGGCTTAGTGTGTCCAATTATTTTTTATATTCTCTAATTTACTATTCAAGATTTATTAATTATCATTTTATATTTAGATGTTTCCAAGCCTGCAATCACATTCAGTAGGACAATCAATGAAGGTTAGTAATTTATTTATTTATAATCATTTTTAATGTGTTGTCTAAGGGTATCCCAAATGCTTGATACTGGATTATGCAAACACATTAATATCACTTTTGGAAAATAAATATAATAATCAAAAAAGTTAATTGTAATGTGTACAATCAAAAGTAGACTTTATTGAAATATATTATAATGCTTTTATCAAGACCTTCTCTGGGATATATTTCTGCAAATCCCGTTTGCTAAAATAAGAATTAGAAAATTTTATTATAATAAAAATATTGTAGAGTATAAAGATGTTTATTAGAAGAGAGAATTTATTACAAACACCTGTAGTGTGTTCTACTGTATGTACCCACCCTGCGATGGAGGTGGCGCACAACCTCCACTGCCACACTGTGGACGGTGGATACACCCTTATTAAAAAACTCTCACCTGCTGGTGAAGGGGAGCAGGGTTAGGTGCAAATGGAGGAGCAGCTTCTTTAGACAGAGCTGCAAACCCGTAAATACCTGCCAGGACCAGGGAAACTTGTATCACGTGGTCCACCAAGTCATACCCAGGGGGGACCTTCTTCCTGTCAAGTGCAAGCCGGGCCTTGTCAATTCCTAGAAGGACCCTGTCTAGATCCTCCACGCTGGTGCTCATCCCAAAGAAGAAAAGATACCTGAGTAAACCACCAAGTGAAGCCTTTGCCCAGAAAAGGCTTCTGTAAACTCACATAATTTATTATAGACCACACTGATCTTCTTATTGTGCCTGGTCTTTGCAAAGGTAAGATCTATTGCCAAGGGGAGCCCTGTCTCATCTGCACTCCAGGCCAGCCCAAAGTCTGACAGGAGGGTCTTAGTCTTCTTTACAGCTGTTGTATCTGCAACAGCCAATTTCCCCACTGCACACCCAAAGTTCTCTAACAGGTAAGACAGGGTGTGCTCCACTGGGAAGCAGAAGCAAGCAGCCATGTGTGCCCAGCCCATCCCTGGTATATTCTTGAATGGGAGCGTTGCCAGGACATTTCAAACAAGCTCAACAGATTTTATACAGTAAACTCCATTGAGAACCACTGGGTCCAGGCAGACCAGTTGGGCATCCTTGTAGGCAGTAACTGCCCACTTGGATGCCCCCTCAGCATGCATCAGCCCAGCTAGCGCGTCCCTTGTCATTGAGAAGGACCCATTAATTCTGTCTTCAAGCTTCTACAAGACAGGGGGGACAGAAACAGCTGCCTAGCCACATCATTTGGCATAGTTATCATAAAATGTGGCAGGGACAAAAGGGACTAGGACCTGGAGTTGTTCACCGTCAACGTTTTCTAACAAAAAAAGGTAAGTATCTGGAAAATTTTATTAATTTTATTTTTTAGGTTACCTTCACAGATTTCCTCCTTGTCTGCGGCTTTGGCAGGCTTGGCCATTCTTGGCGCAAGAAGTTGAGCGGACAATTCAGTATCTCCTTTCCTTGCCCGCTTTGCAGGTTTCAGGTGGGCATACATTTTAGGGTCATCAACCCAGAAAGATGGCGCAGAAAGATTGTACGCCTTAAACTGGAGGCCCTCAACCACCGTCTTCTGAATGTTTAGTAAGTGCTCAAATGTCTTCTCAGGGGTGTCTGGTATTTTAGTCATAAGCCTTTGCAGACAACTTGTCTATTTTGTCTCCATCAAGGATGGCAGATTTAACTCTTGCTTTGACCTTGCGGTCAATTTCTTTGATCTCTGTAATTGCAGAGTCAAGGTCCTTCAAAAGCTTCTCCAATTCTCTCATTAATTTTTACTAATATTTCCTTATGTTTTTATAGCTTTACCCCCAATAAAACCTGTATTATTCTGATATAATTGCCTCTTTGTCTATCCCTGTTTGTTTTCACATTACTCCAATATTCCATTTTTTACCCATTGTGTATATGTTTTACACTCAACTCAATATGTGTCATTTGCTTTGTGTTGGCATTTTTCCTTAATTGCCATATTATTTTTAGCACTTAAACACAGCCCCTTGTGAAAATATTAACAACAATTCGGTGATCAGCTAAATTTAAATTAAAAATTTATAGTGTTAACTGTTTTTAGATAAAGTTGTTACAGATCCAAATTCAAAACCTTAATGATAAACTTTAAGCCAATCAGGAGCCAAGTGATAAAGTGATTGTTGTGACAAAAAGGGTCATTCAATAATTCTTTAGTGCATGTGCGCTAATTAATATGATTGGCTGGATGTTTTGCCATTGTACACCATTGCTGCTGTTGCAAGTTGTTGATGGACTAGTGCTAACCCAGTAGCCAATTGGGCACTAGTCCACCAACAACTTGCCACAGCAGCAATGACGTGTAATGGAAAACATTTAGACAATCATATTAATTAGCAGACATACACCAAAGAATTATTGAATAACCCTTTATGTCACAACAATCACTTTATCACTTAGCTCATAATTGGCTTAAAGTTTATCATTAAGGTTTTGAATTCGGATCAGTAACAAATTTACCTAAATACAATTAATCTATTTTTTTCTAATTCAAATTTAGTTGATCACCAAATTGTTTTTAATATTTTCACAAGGGGCTGTGTTTAAGTGCTAAAAATAACTGTGTTCTGGATCTAAATACACAGCATAGTAAATATATGATTTTATAGAAATAAGCTGAACATAAAGAATAAAACCAACTATAAACAAAGATAACATGAACAATTGAAATTCAAAATAAAGATAATATAAATAGCAAATGTTTGGCAACAGGGGGTTTATTGGGGCAGGGAAGAGTGATGCCTAGTAGGCAGAATAGCGCAGAAAGGAAGACACAGAGGAAGTGCTGGCCTGGGGGGTCTGGGATTGGGTGGGTGGGGCTGGAAGGTGGGTGGTGGTGGTGGCAGGGGTAGGGGTAGGAGGATTTTGCGTGATGTCTGCCATATACCGCTCATCATATTCCTTGTCTGTCATTGGCTTGATTGGCTGGTAGGTGGCTGTGGCACAGGGTGGGAGGCGCTTATCCTTATGTGATTGGTTGCCCATGTTCACATGGAGAACCATTTGCGCAAATAAGTCAGCCACCATTTGGTGACCAAAGAGAGAATTGTGGTCAAGGGCCCCAAGATAGAGGTTGTTGAAAGCCTGAGGGTGGCTCTCCTGTACTGTGTCTCTGATGTTGAAGAAGACAACATCACCCAGATGGATGTCTGCGTGACTGGCAGAGTAGACCAAGGCCTGGTGCTTGCGTTGCTGGATGGCCTCAAGGGTGGTGGAGCTACCCTCCATCTGGTGGCTCAAGAAATCACGGTGCTTGGAATTTGAGACATCCCAGGAGTCAAGTAATCCACCAAGGATGTGGATGTACTTGTAGCCATTAGTGAAATCTGGGTTTATCTGATAATAGACAAAATCTTTGGCTGAAACAGCCAGAAATACAACAACAAAAGTCCCCTTCTTGACCTTCTTCCTTCTTTTTTAAGCTGCGGCTCTTCCTTGCTTGCCAAAATCATCAAAAGCTATTGATAGCTTATAGTAGGAGATAAACATGACATCATCAGAAAAAATTGTCAGGCATTTGACTAGGGTGAATTTGATGGTGGGATCATGTGGGGAATTCTCAGCGCCATCCTATTGGTTGCCATCAACATTGGTCAGCACACAGACTGACACCACCTTCCAATACATCCAGAGCTGCACCATGTGCTCAGACACTCAAATGCCATGATGTCAAGTTGCTTCTGGACCTGGGTCAAGGGAAGCTTGGGGTTCCACTGCAGGAGATCAAGAATAATTGGGTACACTTTGGTTATTTGGGACTTGGGGGCCTTCTTGGGCTTTTTGGCTGTCCCAATCAGATTCCCCTTGGTCATTAGGTTGTTGAACTTCCACATTACAGTGGCCTGGGTAAACTTCAATTTGTCAGCAATCTGATCCCAGGACAGACCCTGCAGGTTCAGGGCTACAATTTCCTGGAGAATTTGGGCAGTAATGGTTCTGCATTTGGGGAGCTGAAGCCTGATTGGCTGTAGGGGATCAGGTTGGCTGGTGGTAGGAAGTTGATTTAAATCAAGGTTGTCATCCTGATTGGTTGGTTGACAGGCAGCTTGTGCAAAGGTGGGTACAGGAGCAGGGGCAGAGATAGACACCATGTGACTACTGAACAAGTCAAAGCCATAGGGGTTGGTGGTCAGGTACAGGTCAGCTTCCTTGTTACCTGCCTCAAAGGCTTGGGTGTAAACAGGTGCCTCCACATTATGAGCCTTGTCTCCATTGAAGCTGGCTTGGCTGCTGGTGCTTTCAAAGATGTTGCTTGTAAAAACCATTGTAAAAAACCTAGGATAAAATCACTAAAAGTAGAAATTTAAAATTTTATAATTTATCTTTATTGTAATCTCAAGTCCATATTTGGAAGGTTCTTGAAACCATTTCATACAAATCAGGATCCATAAAAATGAATAAAATGCCTTTGTCCCTAAATTAGATAGTTGTTGATTGGCTGTAAAACTGTTGTACTTCCATTTTAGACTGCTCATACTACACATCTTGTGTGACTTCATTTGGTTTCATGCTTGTGGAATCTTGCTTCCAGACTACTCAAATTTTGTTTCATTTTAGCCCTTCTGTTAGTGCTTCATATGAATCCTAATTGGATTATAATATACTCCAGAATAGCATCCATCCATCTCACTTGTTGCGTCAGTTTATTTTGTTTGTGGTTTGAACTACACCGCTTGATGTTTGATATAATTTCATATAATGGGTTAGTGAAATTTTGCCTTTTGTTTGACAGTTCATTTATTAACTGAATTTTTTTAAATTTATTGAATCCTGAATCTTGGGTGTCAGAACTTTTGGTTCTGCTCTCAGACCTGGCAGTCTGATTACAATTTGCGTTATTGAGTAATTGGGATATCTTGGTCATTGTGTTGATAGATGCTTGTATGGCAACAAGCGTTACTTGTGGCATCTGATATTTCCTTGGCAAGGTGACAGCTAGTGATGTCCAAGGGAGGCAACTTCCAAGCGGCTTTCTATACAGGTGGCTTGCTAGTTCTTTGAGTACTGACAATGATCTTTGAGCCCAGATATATTCTTCTACTGAGAAAAGGTTCTACAGTAGGATATGGGTATAATTGTCTGCCTTCCATTAGTCCAATGGAAGGGCTTTTATAGAGCCAGCACTCTATTGCCAGGATATGATCATCTGACACATCTAACTCTTGCTTGGTAGCCTTTTCACCCCCAGACTGCCAGCATCAACCCCCAGAGTTAGGAATTCTTGCAATGGCATGGGATTCCATATCATAGTACCCTTCACTGGGTACTAATTGCTGTAGAGTGCAACATGATTTATTAGAGTGCCAGCAGTGGCAGCGCTAATTTATGACTCTATTTTTAGCGCATGACACTTTGTTCCTAGGCAACCTTTCTTGCATGGATTTTTAATGGCACTGGCAGTTTGCTAGAGTATTCTGGAATAACTCTAGCCAATTGGGAACCAGTTTTAATTGGAGTCTATAGTATTCATGGTTGTTCTTGTAATAAGTGATTCAAATCTACTTTACAAAGGCTTCTCAGATCAATTAATCCTTCTAGTAATATTGGAAGCTTCTACAATAGATTGCTTGGCAGGCTGCCAAGGTATCCAAGGTAGAACAAAGTCAGTATAAATTCCTGACATTGCGCAACTTGGATTTTTTTCAAATCTGAAAGCATTTTGTTTAAATATGAGATATTTTTGGTTGTTGCCATAGCTTTTAAAACTACTGTATGTGCATCTAATTGGTGGTATGAGATGGCAGTGACTGGCAGGCTTTTGTTCTGAGGTCACTAAAGGTAATCAAGGAAAGGATTTTCTAAGTTTTCAGACAAAAAACAGCAGCTTTGGGAAGGAGGTGGCTTAGCAGAGGTCCTTGAAGTAGCAACAATAGTCTTTGCTGACTTGTTTTAAACTAATGCAAAATAATTAACAGTTGTGTTATTGGTTAAAATTGTCTGCCTTACAAGTTCACCTGGAAGTGCTTTTTATAGAGTGAGTGCTCTATTGAAAGACTGGTGTCTGGTGCTACTAACTCTTGCTAGCCAGCCTATAAATCCCAAGATGCTAGCTTTAATCCCCAGAGTTGTGGGCTTAACCCTGAATGATGTTTTAAATTAATCTTATATTTTTCTACTTAATTTATCCTCTTTAGTACAGATACTTCTTTGATAAAAGTTAGTTTTTTGGGTGATAGTCATTGGACGGGATCCTGCCCTAAGCTTGAAAAAATACACAACAATTAGATGGTTCTTCATCCAATTCTCAATGTAATAGGCTATAATTGAGCAGGGCCTCATCTATCAATGATAGGTTTCTCCAAGACAATCTTTTCAAATAAAATTCTGGTGGTGGCAAATACATGATAGTGCTCTTGAATTGAATCACATGAGTTCTTGATTATCTGTGGTCTTTAATCAGCCACTAGTAATCAAACCAGAATGTCTTGGATATCTTTCAAATAAGAGGATCCTATTTTTAGACTTTTGTGTTTCACACAATACTAGGATATTCAATCAAACTAATGGTCATATGGTTTAGCATCCATAATAGAAGTTTCACTTCTGGCAGTAGTCTGTCTATTTTTTTAGTGATCATTGTGATAGAGAGATGGATAAGTCAACCCCAATTACTCAGGATTTTCTGAAAAGGCCTTAGGCATTTTTGGCACAGTATTTAAAACATGAAAAATGAATGCATGATTGTCAGAATTGACAAAATCTTCAAAATAATAATAGATCTGTAAAGCAATAAAATAAGGCATTTTTATGATGGGGAATTCACTCTGAAGCTCAGATGTGTTAATGAAGTTAGAAATACTGTAAATTCAGAACCTAAACATAAAATGTAGGTTGTCAAATCCTTGGTCCAAATTTTGAATCACTTTTGCAGGCAACTCAGCTGAGTGAAAATTAAAATATTTAATAAAATCAAACATTTAATTTGACTTTTTTGATTTATTTAAATTGGCAAATTTCAAATCTCTTGAGCAGATAACTCAACTAACAAAAGACAAAACACAGCAAAAAAATGCGGGATACATGAATCAGAAATGCGGGATTATAATGTACAATTTGAGATTTCCTGTATTTCAAACAAATCATAGACAACATGTAAAATTAAAAAATATGAAATTGTAGGATTGTCAAATCCAAAAACCAAATTTCAAATCAAAAATGAGGTGAATTTGAAATAAATATAATTTATGGGTGTCTCAAAAAGGATGCTAAAGAATCTTGAGTGGATTTGTGCTAATTATTTTAGGAATCTTAGGCATTCTCAAAGATTGCCCTATTCCAGTTTAGGACAGCTAAAATTTAGATCCTAATATTCATAAAATTAACATATATAACAATAAAATTGACTAAAATATACACTTCTCTTTTTGAGTTTAATTTTTTTAATAAAAATTTATTATGCCTTATTTCAATAACAACCAAATAAACGAGCTGTTCCCTGGCCTTGACAAAATTATGCAGGGCTACACTGGGTCTTCCAATAGTGAAGCCTCTGTATATGGTCACTCCCAACCTGCAGGCCCCTCCTCAAGCACTACTCAGGAGTGTGTTTTTTCTCCTGCGTCCTCAAGCATGGCCCTGTTTGCCCATCACACACAGGCAGCTGCTAACCCAGATCATGTATCAAAACTAGCATCTGGAATCAGCCAATTGAGCCAAGGAGTCACTCAGAGAAGCCAAAATCCAAAAACAGCCAATAAGATGGCACCATCTGGTTCCCAAGACAGACACATCCCACCTCCAGCAAATAATCCTGCAAGACGCAGAAGAAAGCTAATTACCCCAGAAATTGTTCTCAAAATGGTTGAAAAGCAAGGGATGCTTATGTTCCTTTGGGAAATTGTGG
>QTSX02004392.1:0-239108 GCA_014839935.2 Entomophthora muscae
TTTTGGGGTTGAGGCCTCCATTTCCTTTTACTACCATCTGCTCAAGGGGATGCGCTTTTCCTGGAAAAAGCTCAGGGTATCTTCCTACAACAGAAACAGCCCAGCCAATATTGAGACCCAGAAAAATTACGCTGAGGCGTACACTTCCCTCAAAGCCAAGGAGATGGTGAAATTCTATTATATCAATGAATCAGCATTTGCCTCATCAATGTGCAATGGGTATGGGTATTTCCCCAAAGGCTCCAATGACGGGATGGCTTGGCGTGCTGCAGTCAATGCCACAGCATACTCAATGGTGGCTCTCCTTGGTCCAAAGGGGGTTAAGCTTTATCAAATGATATTGGGTTCTCACAACAGCTGTACCTTCTTGTCATTCCTCCAATCAGTCCAGGAGCACCTGAGGCGCACAAGCCCGGGCTTCACCAATGTGATTGTGTTGGACAATGTTGGCCTCCACAAGGTGGCTGACATTCTTGAGGAATTTCCAATGATTGACACAAGCATTGCAGTGGGCCCCCAGCAATTGGCCACAGAAAATTTGCGCCTTCTCTTCCTCCACGCCTATTCACCCTTCCTAAATCCCATTGAGGAAGTCTTTGGGTGGCTCAAGAAAGTTTTCAAGCAAGGAACTCCAACAGGGACTGAGGACCTGTTTGATTTGCTGCAGGCCGGGATCCATACCCTTCCAGCTGAGACTGTGGCCAAATTCTATGGCCATGCTGATTTGTTCATCCCCGCGTGCCTAGCCAAACAGCCATCAATTAAAGGCTTAGTGTGTCCAACTTTTTTATATTCTCTAATTTACTATTCAAGATTTATTGATTATCATTTTATATTTAGATGGTTACACACCTGCAATCACATTCAGAAGATCCATCAATAGATGTAAGTAATTTATTTATTTTATTATATATTATTTAATATGTCATCTGAGGTTATCCCAAACGCTTGATACTGGATTATGCAAATATATTTATATCACTTTTTTCAAATAAATATAAAAGAGTCTTATAAAAATTAAACGTAAATTGTAAGGTTGAAATTTATTTTATTACCATATTATTTTATACTTTTATGAAACCCATTTCTGCAATATATTTTGAAAATCTTGTTTGCTAAAATATTATTTGAAAAATTATTAATAACATAAAAATATAGTAGAGTATAAATATATTTATTGATATAGAGATAAAATTAAGTGCACCTATAATGGGTTTGGCGGTATGTACCCACCCTGCAATGGAGGTGGCGCACAACCTCCACCGCCACCTCGTGGACGGTGGATACACCCTTATTAAAGTATTTGCGCCTGCTGGTAAAAGGAAGGATGGTGAGGTGAGAATGTAGGAGCAGCTTTTCTGGTGGGGCTGCAAACCTGAAGATGCCAGCCAGAACCAGGGCGTCCTGGATGATGTGATCCACTGAGTCATACCCAGGGGGGACCTTCTTCCCGTCCAGTGAGAGCCTGGCCTTGTTGACCCCAAGAAGGACCCCATCTAGGTCCTCTACACTAGCACTCATCCCAAAGAAGAAAAGATACCCAAGGTAAACAACAAGGTGAAGCCTTTGTCCAGCAAAGGCTTCTGTAAACTCACACAATTTGTTGTATACAGCACTAATATTCTTCTTGTGCTTGGTTTTGGTGAAGGTCAGCTCCATAGCTGCAGGGACTCCCGTCTTGTTGGCACTCCAGGCCGGCCCAAAGTCTGCCAGGAGGATTTTTGTCTTCTTTACAGCTGTTGCCTCTGCAACAGCCAATTTTGACACCACACACCCAAAGTTCTCCAACAGGTAAGAGATGATATGCTCCAAGGGGTAGCAGAAGCAAGCAGCTGCATGAGCCTGGCCCATCTCTGGTATATTCTTGAATGGGAGTGTTGCCAGGATGTCCCAAACAAGCTCAATGGAGTTTACACAGTAAACTCCACTGAGGTTAACTGGGTCCAGGCGGACCAGTTGGGCATCCTTGTAGGCAGTAACTGCCCACTCAGATGCCCCCTCACCATGTGAAAGCCCAGCTAATGCCTCCCTGGACATTGGGCATGTACCATGGATCCTGTCTTCAAGCTTCCGCAAGACAGGGGAGGACAGAAAAAGCTGTTTGGCCACATGAGTGGCGTAGTTGGAGTAGAAGGTGGGGGGGACAAAAGAAACCAGGACCCGGCGGAGTTCACCATCAACATCTTATAAAAAAAGGTAAGTATTTAAGAATTTTTATTGATTATAATTTTTTAGGTTACCTTCTTGGGTTTCTTCCTTGCTGGTGGCTTCAGCCGGCTTTGCCATTCTTGGCGCAAGCAATTGCGCCAGCAATTCAGTGTCCTCTGCTCTGGCATGCTTGGCAGGTTTGAGATGTTCATACATCTCTGGGTTGTCAACCCAAACAGACAGCACAGAAAGATTGTATGTCTTAAACTGGAGGCCCTCAACTACCGTCTTCTGGATGTTGAGAAGACGCTTGATGGTCTTCTCTGGGGTGTTTGGTATTTTGGTTATAAGGGCCTTTGCGGACACTTTGTCTATTTTTTCCCCTTCAAGGACAGCAGAATTCACTTTGGCTTTGACCTTGCAGTCAATATCCTTTATTTTGGCAATTTCCAAGTCAAGATCCTTCAGAAGCTTCTCCAATTCTCTCATTAATTTTTTACTAACCTTTCCATATGTTTTTATAGATTTTGCCCCAATAAATTCTGTATTATTTTGATACTGTTGCCTCTTTGTTTATTACTTTTTGTTTTCCCATCTACTACATTATCCCATCTTTTTACCCATTCTGTATATGTTTTGCGCTCATCTCAATATGTGTCATTTGCTTTGTGTTGGCATTGTTTCCTTGATTACCATATTATTTTTAGCACCCAAACACATCCCCTTATGAAAATATTAACAACAATTTGGTGATCAACTGAATTTAAATTAGAAAATTATAGGTTAATTGTATTTAGATAAAGTTGTTACTGATCTAAATTCAAAACCTTAATGATAAACTTTAAGCCAATCAGGAGCCAAGTGATAAAGTGATTGTTGTGACATAAAGGGTCATTCAATAATTTTTTGATGCATGTGCGCTAATTAATATGATTGGCTGGATGTTTTACCATTGTACGCCATTGCTGCTGTGGGGAGTTGTTGATGGACTAGTGCTAACCCAGTAGCTGATTGGGAACTAGTCTACCAACAACTTGCCACTGCAGCAATGGCGCACAATGACAAAACAACCAGCCAATCATATTAATTAGCACACATGCATCAAAGAATTACTGAATGACCCTTTATGTCACAACAATCACTTTATCACTTGGCTCCTGATTGGCTTAAAGTTTATCATTAAGGTTTTGAATTTAGATCAGTAACAACTTTATCTAAATACAATTAACCTATAATTTTCTAATTTAAATTCAGTTGATCACCAAATTGTTGTTAATATTTTCATAAGGGGATGTGTTTGGGTGCTAAAAATAACTGTGTTCAGGATCTAGATACACGACATAGTAAATATATGATTTTATAGAAATAAGCTGAACATAAAGAATATAGCCAACTATAAACAAAGAGAACACAAACAATTGAAATTCAAAATAAAGATAATATAAATTGATTTTATTTGGGACCAGGGGGTTTATTGGGGTAGGGAAGAGCAATGTCTAGTAGGCAGAATGGCGTGGGGAGGAAGACGTAGAGGCAGTGCTGGCCTGGGGGGTCTGGGATTGGATGGGTTGGGTTTGAAGATGGGGGGTGTTGGTGGCGGGGGTGGAGGCAGGAGGATTTTGCGTGATGGCCGCCATATACCGCTCATTGTACTCCTCATCAGTCATTGGCTGGATGGGCTGGTAGGTGGCTGTGGCACGGGGTAGTAGGCGCTTATCCTTGCATGATTGGTTGCCCATGTTCACATGAAAAACCATTTGCGCAAACAAGTCAGCCACCATTTGATGACCAAAGAGAAAATTGTGATCAAGGACCCCAAGATAGAGGCCGTTAAAAGCCTGAGGGCGGCGCTCCTGGAGTGTATCTCCAATATTAAAGAACGCAACATCTGCCAGATGGATGTTGGCATGACCAGCTGGGTACACAGAGGCCTGGTGCCCGCGTTCCTGGATGGCCTTGAGGGCAGTGGAGCTACCCTCCATCTGGTGGCTCAAGAAAACCCGGTATTTGGAATTTGAGCCATCCCAGGAGTTGAGCAATCCACTGAGGATGTGGCCGTATGAGTACCCATTGATGAAATCAGGGTTTGTCCAATAGTAGACAAAACCCTTGGCTGAAACAGCCAGAAATGCACCAATGAATGTCCCCATCTTGACCTTCTTCCTTCCATTCTTGGTGGCAGCTTTTCCTTGCTCACCAAAATTGTTAAATGCAATTGATAACTTGTAGTAAAAGACAAAAATGATGTCATCTGTTAGACTTGTCAAGTATCTGACCAGGGTTGATTTGATTGCAGTGTCATATGGGGAATCCTCAGTGCCATCCCATTGGTCACCGGCAAAATTTATAGGAACCCTAATTGAAGCCACTTTTCCGTGCATCCAGAGCTGCACCATGCGCTCAGACACCCAAATGCCATGGTGTGCAAGTTGCTTCTGGACCTGGGTCAAGGGAAGCTTGTGGTCCTGCTGGAGGAGGTCAAGCATTATTGGGTATGCCTCATTGATCTGGGACTCTGTGGCCTTCTTTGGCTTCTTGGCTGTCCCAATCAGATTTCCCTTATTGATCAGGTTGTTGAATTCCCGCATGACAGTAACTCAGGTGAATCGTAATTGGCTGGCTATCTGATCCCAGGACAGACCCTGCAGGTTGAGCGCCATAATTTCCTGAAGAATTTGGGCAGTGATTATTCTGCATTTGGGGAGCTGGGTGGCGGGAGCTGAAGCCTTATTGGCTGAGGGGGGCAGGTTGGGCGGTGGCAGGAAGTTGTTCCAAATCAAGGTTGCCATCCTGATTGATTGATTAATTGATTGACAGGCAGCTTGTGTGGGGGTGGGAGCAAAGGCAGAGCTAGACGCTAAGTGACTCTCAAACAAGTCAAAGCCATATGGGTTGGGGGACAGTAACAGGTCAGCTTCCTTGTTACCCGCCTCAAAGGCTTGGGTGTAAACAGGTGCCTCCACGTTCTGAGCCTTGCCTCCATTGAAGCTGGTCTGGCTGCTGCTGGCTTGGCTGCTGGCGCCGTCAAAGATATTGCTTGTAAAAACCATTGTAAAAAACCTAGGATAAAATCACTAAAAGTAGAAATTTTAAAAATTAATAATTTATTTTTATTGTAATCACAAGTCCATATTTGGAAAGTTCTCAAGACCATTAAACACAAATCAGGAGCCATGAAAATGAATAAAATGCCTATTTTCCTAAATTGGATAGCTGTTGACTGGCTTTTATACTGTTATTTTTCTATTTTAGGCTGCTCATACTACACATCTTGTGTGAGTTCATTTTGTTTTGTGCTTGTGGAATCTTGCTTCTAGATTGCTCAATTTTGTTTCATTTTGGTCCTTCTGTTGGTGCCTCATATGAATCCTGCTTGGATTATAATATACTCCAGAATAGCATCCATCCATTTCACTTGTTGTGTCAGTTCATTTTGTTTAAATCTGAAGTGTTTTTGCTTGTTGCCATAGCTTTTAAAACTACTGTACTAAACTTTAATTATATCCTAGAACAAGGGCCATCACATGGGCTGTCATTTGAAACACTTTTAGAAGAGTCCAAAATGGACTGGGCTGTCAGGCCAAACACTCTAAGCTAAAAAGGCCTCAAGTCTATTGTATTAGAGTAGCTCTGATTAAGTGAAATAATCATCTCTGTGAACTAGTAGCCAACCACTGGCTAGCTAGCCCTGGAAGTGGCCCAGGTAGACAGAAAGGATACCAATCTGTGGAAGATGTCAAGTTAGCCTTCCGTTAAAACCACCCCAAAAGGATAGGCCTCCTGCCGTGTTGACCTAATGCTACTTCAGTCTCTTTTAGCCTTGTGAGCTAATTCAGATAAAACGTGGGCAGGTGGGCCGGCTTAAAGCCAGTCCATTAGAATAAAAGACTGATGACTTTGTAATTTACTTGATGATTGATCCAAGTCCTATTTCCTTAATGAAACCCTCTCCTAGGCTTTACTAGTGGAGAGCCAAAGATGATACTGTTGTCATACAGTATAATTATCTATAGTAAAATATAGAGACAACTATGAACCTATATCCAGAAGTAGGAAGAACTGTCCCAAATCCTCTGGGCCTTGGGCCTCTTCAGACTTGCTACTTCTGATGACAACAAAATATTCTGGGCCAAAGGTTATGCCAAAGTCACAGGTTCTCTGTACTTCCCTAATGTTAGAAGACTTAGGATATCATCTAGCGGATGACAAAATACCATGGTCCACAATTTTCTTACAAACAGCAAAACTGAAACATCTACAATAAAAAAATTAAGTGAGTGTTTAAAAATATTTTTTATTAAATTAATAGTTATAGGTATTGTACATATAGCAGATTGTTGAAATATTCATCTTATAAGTTTAACTGTGGCACTTATTCTGTCTTTAATATAATAAATTGATTGGTGGCTAATGGCAATCCAATAATTTAAGTGTGAGTTACTAAGTAATTTACTATATAACTTATTAATAATAATGCCAACAATCAAAAATGTTGTCTATTTGCTTGTGATCATCTGCAGGGTGGATTTAAGAAAATTAGAGTGGCGCTTTAAGCCTAAACTACTATGCCGCCTCCTATTGAAGATCTTGTAAGCGGCAAAGTTGGCACTTTACCTTTTTGATATCTAACAACAACTTCTTAACAACTCATTATATGCCATGGTAAAATACCATATTCCCACCACCAAAATATACTTTTTAATTAACAAATAGAAGCTTTGACAATTTTTTAACTTAGTTTCAGGTTTTTTATATTTATTATGTGAACAAAAATTCACTAAAAATGGTTAATATTTGCTAATTTGCTTAAATTTGATTAAGTGTACTACGTATTGAGTATATACTTCTGGGAAGTATAAAAACAAGATAAAGGGGAAATTTAAGAAGAGAATGATACTTTATTGGATATGAATATTGGATAATATATAGTATCATGGAAAGCTACATACTGTCCATGTTTGTCATGGGAATCATGTGGCTTATCTGAGTATTGTTCTCATAAGTCACGGGGCTTACTTAAGTTGTGTTCCGCTTAGGATATAGATTGTTTGATCCCTGTAATAGATGGCCAAATGATAGTGATGCCACCAACTTAATGATTAGTTGGTGAGTCATTTGGTGACCCATTTGGTGAACTACTCAGGGTGTTAATTACCCAAGAGGGAGTAATAAAATATGTTGCAACATATGAAAAGACATAGTGAATTCTCAAAATAATGTCAACAGTGCCAATGTTGTCTTTTAAAATGTCTACAATTTTCCTAATTGTCAGTGAGAATTCAGCTTTTTTACTAGTTGTCACTCATGATGTCAACACTTTTCATTTCTCACATATGAAACTTTATGTTTTACATAATAAAAACATTTGAAATTTCAACATGGTGTAATTTTTACTTTTCTCCTTCATATTATTTAATTTTTAAAATAAATTTTATATCTAAAACTACTACTTTTAAATATTTCTTTTAACTTTAACATGTTATTTAAAATTCTAATAAATAAAAAATTTACAGTATTTTTTATATTTTAAATTTCACTAAAAGTATTATAAGTATTAAGTTACGATATGATGATTTCTATAGTTATTTTTTTGTTTTTAAATACAAAGCTTTATCTCAGAGCTTGTTACTTATTATTTTAGGACAAGAATACATCCAAACAGCCCAAAGGCACCAAGCGTCCCACCAAGGCTCCCTAGACCCCCAAGGAGAAGCCTTCATCCTCAAAGAAGGCTACCCCTAAGCCCTCCCCAAGAAGATACCAGCTCACTCTACTGGGGGAGAGAAATCTGATGGTTTCCTTACAGACCACAGTTATTACAACTCACTTTCAGATGAGGAACCCAAAAAGAAAGCTGCGCCAGGCCAAAAAGACCCCCAAGGATAAGTCTCCAACACATGAGGAGCACCATTATAAGCCCCCTTCTGCTTCCCCAACCAAACTCCCCTCCTTCCAGCTTGTCAGGGGATGACTCTAAGCCCCGGCCTTGCTACTTTCCTGGCTTCTGCCATGCTCCTGCTGTCCCTTGGGATCCTCTTGTGGCCCACAAAATTTGCAATGTTTATGGGAAGCTTAAGGTACCTTCCTAAGTACTTCCCCATAATGAGCGTCAAAGGGGGGCCAGCCATGGTGATTAACGGGTACATCTTCAGCTTCAATAATGCCAACCGGGGCTTCAAGAGCTGGCACTATACCTATGAGGACCACTCCTGCCCAATGCAGCTCAACACTGAGTTCTGGGGCTTGGTCCAAACTATCAAGGGCAAGCACACTTGTGTGATGCTCAACACTACCATCTTCTGCCTTCTCAAATAGTACCCTGTGCAGATTATGCCTACCTCCAAGGACCTTTCCCCAACCCAGCTGGCTGTGCTTGCCTGCAAGTAACTCTCCCTCACTAACCTCAAGAGGGTGCCAATCCACAGCCAGTTGGTCAATCTCATGAGCAATAGGCGTCAAGCCTACAATCCCCTGGCCAAGAGCGCTACCACCATCAAAGACCTGGTCCTCACAGATACCCTCAAGAAGACAGAGAGTGGTGAGATGTTCCTGCTCCACGGCAATAGGCAGGAAGTAGAGGATAGGATTATAGCCTGAGCCAGAATAGCTGGATAGTAAGAAGCTGCCTCTAAGTGGTGGGGAATCACCACCCAAATCCACATGGAGTTAATGATTAATCACCAGCGCAGCTTCAAATACCGTTCTTTAAAATTTCCAAATGAGATACTAGGGTTAAGTAAAATGATTAACCATAACCAGAAAAGCCTAGATAAATGGACTGCAAGAGAATCAGAGTGTCTTCAGCATAAAATTCAGAGCATTGAGATAGAACCAAATTTTCAGTTTTTAATGTAAGAGAAACAACTCTGATATTGACAGGCATTGAATTAACATTTGGCAGCAACAACAACAAAGTACCGACAGCAGGCCCCATTTTCTCATAATAATTTGGCTAAGGATTAAATTGTAGGGAATTTAGCACAAAAATCCAACTAAAGGATGCATTTCAAAAGTAAAGTTAGACCAGGGAATATGCAATCTTATTGAGTAAATTTTGGGAGGACTCAACTCTTAAGAGTTGAAACAGTGAAAATTATTCAATATATATCAAAGATTGACTAAGCAATACCACCTGGATATTGGGCTCCTATTCCTTCCACATCCTCAAGTGAGTATCTGGTCCAAGTTGCAAAGAACCTTTGAGTGACCAATTTCTGACAACCATGCTGATTAACAAGCTCATATCAGGTGACCCTCAAATTACGTCACTTTATCAACATCAATTTGCAAGGAGGAATTGGTTTCAGCTGGCAGACTGGAGCAGCAGTAACCCATTTTCAATCAACTGTTTGATTCAAATCTTTTAAATAAGTCAGTTTCATAAAGGCTTTTGGGCTTTCTGCACTTTCTTACTCAGCTAAATAATCCCTAGCATTATGGAACTTATTGTGACATTACCCTCCATTTTAGCCTGGGGCACAATGTCATCATCTGGGAGATGAGACAAGAAGAAGTTCTTGTGGGCAGGCGGAAGTTTCATTGCCACTAAGGTAAGCTTGGGGTGACAATGGCAATGGGATTGTGCTTATAGAATTCTTGGATAAGATCTGGGGAAATGGAACAATCATAATGAGGAACCCAGTAATTTTTGGAATTGGGATAGTCTTTCCAAGCCATTAAATATTCCAACCATCATTGGTTCTTATAGGAAGCTAGAATACAATCAACTCATACTCAAGCTCTCCTTCCACAAGAATGGGTTGGGAAGAATGAGTCTCCGTGTCCTTAAAGGGGGTAAGTAGGCACTCATAGAAAGCATGAAAAATCTTAAAGGATGGGGGTAAATCAGACTGATATGTGGAGGGACCAATTTGACGTTCAACTTTGAAGAGACTGACTTGCTTGGGACCTAACTTGCGGCAGGGAACCTTAATTTCATATTGCAGGCATCCACCATGCCTAGATCACCTGGCCTGTAGGTAGGACCTTATTGGCACTTGCAATCTGTGTATTCCTTGTAAGTTGTCACAGCAATGAGAGTAAACTGAAGCTCCTGATGAGCCTGCTTCAATGCAGAATCTTGATCAGTTGCACCTTCCACATTATTAGCCAATCAAGGACCCATGTTGGATGAGGGATTGTAACCCAAATTGGCATATAATGGCAAAGCCTGAGTCAAGGTGTTCAGGGCGTTATTATATGTGAACTCTGCCATGGGTAAGTTAGCACACCAGTCATCTTGTCATGCATTAATGTAGCAGTGTAGGTAAACCTCCAAATTTTGGTTTACCCTCTCTGTTTGTCCATCAAATTGGGGGTGAAAAGCCGTGGAGCAGCACAATTTGATACCAAGAATTCCAGTAAAAGCTTCCCAGAACTAAGCAATAAATTGAGGCCCACAGCCACTCACAATCTCCATTGTGATGCTATGTAGGGAGAAGATTCTATTCACAAACAACCTAGTTGTTTCCACTGAAGTAATTGTGGTTGAGAAGGATAAAAAGTGTGCCATTTTTATGAAACAATCTACCACCACCATGATTGCATCAAACCCATTAGAATCAGAAAGTTCACCAATAAAATCCACTGACACCAATGTCCAGGGCCCTGCAGCTGGTTGTAAAGGAATCAACAAACCAGTAGTCTTGTTCTGTCTCTCCTTGGACCAAACACATACCAGGCAGTCTCAAATATAAGCTTCTACCTACACTGTTAAACCTTTCCAAGAAAACTGTCAGAAAATTAATTACACTGTTTTATTTTTGCATGGGTGGCCTGCTGTAGGACAAGTTTGATAAGCCTCCATGATTTTGTCCTGAATAGTTCCCTCTGGAACCCACAAGCAACCTTGATGATATAGAATTAATCATATCTTGTGATAACCCTGTGGCTGGATAACAGGATATGCACATGCTAGTTCCAATAACCTATCATAACCTTTGGACAGAGGCTGCAAAAACTTAACTTTGGAGTATAAGTCTAAGTCTACACCCTTGGTTAAGGACATGGGGGCAAGAGTAGCGGGCAGAGTTAATACAAAGGGGACCACAGCCTTGTCTGGAATCAAAGTATGCATGTTAAACTTGACATCCATATTAGCGTCTGGGAGATGAGAAGGGTTTCAGCTCAACGTGTTTGCCAAGTGATTATCAGCACCCTTAATAAACTTGTAGCAGAACTTGTATCTTGTCAGATCACCATGCCATATGGATTGGCAACCCAACAAACCCCTGGGTTGACAATAATACAGGAGAACTTTATGGTTGGTTCTTACCACAAAAGGATGATGCGCTGACATGAGGTGGTGATGCCAATGCTTCAGAGATTCCACAACTGCCAATAATTCCTTGTTTTAAATCATGTAATTGTGTTCCTGAGCCTCCATCTTCTGGGAGAAATACCCTACAGGTCTCTCAATCCCATTGCTAGCAGTTTGTAACAAAACACCAGCCACAGCATATTTAGAGGCATTGGTGGAAACCACAAAAGAAAGCTCAGGATCTACATGTCTCAAAACTGAGGAGGATAACAAAAGAGCCTTGAATGCTGCAAATGTTTTTGTGCACTCAGGCGTCCAGACTAAAGTTGTTTTCCTGCTAGCCAAATACAAGGGAGCTGCTACTTCAGACAGATGAGGGGTAAACTTTTTCAAGAAAGTACAGGTAACCAGGAAAATGAAAAGCTGGGATATTATCACAGGAGTAGCATACTTGCAAAATGCTGCTTCCTTGTCAGGTGCAATATTGTGACCATCCTCAAAGATAATACTACCCAGAAAGGTAACCTTACGTTTAAAGAATTCACACTTACTCCTTTTGATAATCAAATTAGCCTTGAGGATACACTCTACAACTACTAACAGATGGGCCTTATGAGACTCCTCATCTGGATAGAACACCAAGATGTTGTTCATATACACAATAGCACATATACCCAGGAGATCTCCCAAAACTGAGTCAATCAACCGCTGAAAGCAAGCCAGGGCATTCTTCAATCCAAAAGGCATAACACAGAACTAAAAGATATCTTTCTTTGTTCTGAACGCTGTCAACCACTTCATTCCCTCTACAATCCTAATCTGATTGAATGCATTCAAGAGATCAAGTTTTTAGAATACCTTTTCTTTCTCAACACACTGAGAAATTTGTGCTTCTAAAGGCAAAGGGTAGGGATCAGGGATTGTGATGTTGTTCAAATTTCCATAGTCAACACAAGGTCTAAGAGACCCATTGTATTTTTGGACGGACAACAAAGGAGAACAAATTGATGGTACCTTCTTGAAGATGTATCCTTTTCCAAGCATGTCTTGATTCAACTCCTCTAAGCATGTGTTCTCCTTTAATGTCAACAGGTAGATAGGGGACACAATAGAGATAAGGTTGACAGTAACCTTGAAGTTAAAATTGAACCAGGTATGCTTGGGGAGAACCTCACCCCTAGTGGCGTCAAAAGCTGCGGACCAGGGCTGAAGACATGTTGATAGGTCTGAACTCACAGGTGTAGGAACAGGAACTGTGAGAATTGGGAAGCAGGTTAAGAGGAAATAAAACCAAGCTCTCAACCACAAAAAAATTCACAGTTTCAGCAACAACCAAAAGATTGTTGCCAACAATTCCTGGGAGGTCAAAGAGGGGATGGAATCAACTGAACACCAAAAGAAACAGAAAAAACCAAATGGCCAGATTAGACTAACAAATTTTGAACTTTATTAGAGTAGAGAATGATTAAGCAAGGTCTTTTACAACTCTTGCATTCATTTAAAGGAAGAGGATGGAATTTAGATGGGAAGTTGAATGTCCAAATCTGATTGACTAATGATATGAGGGAATATGAATCATCTCTTGAGGCAGGAAAATCTGGAAAAATCCAAATGGACAAAATCAAAGGGAAAACTGACTCAACTAAAAATTGAAAAACCTGCCTTGAATGCAATTACCACTGCTCCTGCTGCTCTTACACATGATATTTGACCAGATGTGTCTCTTGGGTGGGTTAGGTGGGGGCATTTTCAAACTAATTCTGAAATTATTAGCATGAGGACCTTTCTTGGGGGTTTTCAGTAAATCTTTGGGAAATATCCAGGCGTAAGTTGGCAGAGATCCCAAAGCATTTGGTGAGGATTGAAGTAGAGGCCCAAGGTGGAGGCGTAACTTTCCAGGAACCAACTGGATTGTCTGTGAAGACTGCTCTAATTCTAACATATCTAAAAATGGTATAAAAAATTATGTTTCCTGAAGAGTGGTCCACTTTCAATTCATTTTCTTTTAGAAGAGTTGATAAATTATGATTCCACCACCAGCCTACTCCTAAGATAATAGGATATATAAGAGTAGAGCATATGGAGAACCTTGCAGTAAAAGATTGACCCGCAACTACAAATGCCATAGGCTTCTTAAGCTGGAAAGAGGGAAATGTTTGACAGTTTCCACCCCTAACCAGCATTCCAGGATGATAGTTGAGTTTAAACAAGTCTGCGGTCTCAACACTCATGAAGTTCTCAGAAGCACTAGTATCCAGCAAAATGGCTGATCAATAGATAGTTTGGCTGTTATCAATGCTATCATAAAACAAGAAGTAACCAGAAGTATATTTGTTTGCAGCAAATGTTGCAATCTAATCAGGATCCTGCTTCTCTTTGGTGGTACAGACAGCAGCTAAGGAGGCAGGGTGCTCCTGAAAATATTGCTCAATCATTTCTTGGACAGAAACAGGAAGAACGGGATGATCACAATCAATGGGAACAAGGGGCAACTCTTTGGAATCAACTCAAAGACTTTGCAGGTACAACATGCTGAAGCATAGCTAATGAACTCCTGAGGACGGCCACTACTGGTGCTTCAGTCACCTCAGCAGGTTTATTAAAAATTGTCAATTGCAACTGGGAAGAAACACGGGGAGAACAATCCTGACTCTGGCTAGAGAACACCACCACAGAACTAGTCCCAGAAAACCAGGAGTGTGCAGCGGTTTTGGCTTCAACTTCCATTGCACCTTGCTTGAAAGTCAACAGATTTAAGACCAGAGAAAGAATTTGGCTTACCAGGGCCTCAGTTGTGGTTAACAGGGAATCCCAAACTGCCAAATCCTGGGCAGTCTGGTCAACTGTTAACCATAACACTGAGAGTTTATTCACCTTGGGAACATTGCTTGTACAACAGTAGGCAAGAAACTGAGGAAGGAATATCAAAAGCAGAGTAGTACCCTGTTGGAAGGTGTACAACTTACAATATACTTTGAGCTCCTCAATAGATAAACACACATCATTTAACAGAGGATACACAGATGCACTTTCAATTGAAACACGTGGATTGTGCTCCACCACAGACAATAATCCTTTGAAAGAATCCTCTGAAACCTTTGTCATCACATGGTAAACTTGAAATTTGTGACCAAGGCTAGAGCCAGAATAGAATGATAAGGCTGACAAAATTTCTTCAGTGGGTGGAGCAGGAAAATAATCCAGACGCCAACATGACATGACACAACAGAAATAAGAAATAGATGATCCAGTATCAACAACTGTTACCAGAGATAAAAAACCAATAATTAAAGAAGAGCACAAACTGAAAACTCAGAAAGAGTATGATGCAAATAAAAATTTTAAACACAAATATCTCAACAGAACAGGAGAAAAGAAACACCAATTCATGACAAAATGCTTCCAAAAACTCAGATGTAGAAGAGTTGAGTAATGTGACGGAAATAGCCAGATAGTCAGAAGCTGCATCTAAGTGGTGGGGAATCACCTAAAAAATCCACATGGAGTTAATGATTAACCACCAACACAGCTTCAAATACTGTTTTGTTAAATTTCCAAATGAGATACTAGGGTTAAGTAAAATGATTAACCCTAACCAAAAGAGCCTGAGATAAATAGCCTGCAAGAGAATCAGAGTGTCTTCAACATAAAATTCAGAACATTGAGATAGAACCAAATTTTCAGTTTTTAATGTAAGAGAAACAACTCTGATATTGTCAGGCATTGGATTAAAATTGGGCAGAGGCAACAACAAAGTGCCAACAGCAGAGCCCCATCTTCCTGTAATAATCCAACTAAGAATAAGATTGTAGGGAATGTAGCGCAACAATCTAACTAAAGGATGCATTTCAAAAGTAAAGTTAGACCAGGGAATATGTGATCTTATTAAGTAAATTTTTGGAGGACTCAACTCTTAAGAGTTGAAACAGTGAAAATTATTCAATATATATCAAAATTTGACTAAGCAATACCGCCTGGATCCTAGGCGCCTATTCCTTCTAAATTTTCAAGTGAGTATCTAGTCTAGTTTGCAAAGAGCCCTTGAGTGACCAACTTCTGATGACCATGCCAATAAATAAGATCATATCAGGTGATCCTCAAATTACGTCAATTTATCAATGTCAGCTTAAAGGGGGAATTTGATTCAACTGGCAAACTGGAGAAGCCATAACCCATTTTTGATCAACCCTTAGATTCAAGTCCATTAAATCAGTCAATTTTGTTAAAGGGTTTACAGTCTTTTGAGCCTTCCCACTTGGTCAAATAATCCCCAGCATTATGGAATTTACAGTGACATAGCCTATGCCACAACCCAAAAACCTGGAGCAGCTCAACACTGCTATCACCTGGCTGTGTGATGGCACATTTGCAACCTTCCCCACCCTCTTTAAGCAGCTTTGGTTCATACACGGGAAATTCAACACCAAGTGTCAATATTCTCCTTCATTTTTATTCTTGCTGTTAGTATTTTATTTTACTTCAATTGGTCATTTTATAATCCTTTAGCTAGGATCTCCAACATTTTTTACAATTCCCCAGTTCCCCTCTTCATTTTCTTACCTTTCAGTCCAATTAACCTAAAGATTAACGGTTAGTTTCAAGTTCAAACTTACCTTCCTTTTGAAAACGGGATTTGAACCCAGCACCTATACACTGGGTTAGTTTAAATCCAGTCCAAATTCAATTACCTTTTGCTTTTGCTCTGCTTTCCTTCCTGCTTACGCCAGCAGCCTCAGACCAAGTTTTCCTGCTCTTTTGCCTTGATTTTCTAGTTTTAAACAAACAATCAACCACCAGCTTCCTAGTCCTTTCCTTTATCTTTCCTTAACCTTTTTAAGTTTAGAAATTGTAAACATGTGCTTGTGGTTATTTTTCTTGCTTTAAAACCAACTAACTATTCTTGTTTAGTTCACATACCCTTTACTTTCACCTCAAAACCCAGACTTGAATAAAAGCCTGAGTTTTACTCAGTCTCAACTTAAGTTGAGATTGTTTGACTTGCACCCCAAAAAGGTACTTTTTAGGTTTTGTGGCTTGTGTTTTCAGTTTTATTCTTTATCTTAGTTAAAGTCTTAGCTCATGATTCCTTCTAATTTTCTTCTTCACCAGTTAGGCAGTTTTTACAGTAACTGTGACAGTCCACATGTTTGGTGGTTTACAGGCGGGGCTAATGTTGGCCAAGCAAAAGTTTGGTTGTTTGTTGCAGGTAGAGGCCTAGTAGGTAGCATAGGACTACTAGGGGTAATTAAGGTGAGCCTAGTAGGTAACATAGGACTACTAGGGTAAGTAAGGCCTGGCTGGTAGGTAACAAAGGACTACCAGAGGCAGATGTTGCCTCCACCCAGCAGAAGATATTAGCTGCTTTGGGATATAGTTCTTCACCTAGAAGGGAACTGTGTTTGCGGAAGGGTGAAGACTGAAATAGCAAGCAGGGAACTTTGTCTTTCTGGGAGAGAGAAGGTTATGGACCCCTGGCGGGTAACACAGGCTGCCAGGGAGGGAAAGAGCTCTGAGGGCTCTATGTACCCTGATACACTTACAGGAGGTCTGTGAGAAAGCATCCTACCTAACAGACTGGTAGGGTGTCCTCATTTATGCCCCTATGAGAGCTTTGGAGGGAACCCAAAGTGAGCATTGGAGGGCATGAATTTTCTCAGAGGTATCATCAAGGCAGTTTGCTTGGGGAAGCAATCTGCAGAAGTTGGTGTGATCAGACCTCTGGGAAGTAGAGCTGATTACTCTGCAACTGAAAGCCCAGACTTAATCACCTGGGTGAGTAAAAACAATGCATAGACATTGATCTATGGTTGGATGGCCTAAGTGGATTGCCACTTACAAGGGCCCAGTCAAACGCCAGTTCAATGTAGACTCATGCCTGGGTCTACAAGTTCTGGTAATGGGGACTGAGATAAAGAACTAAGGTGGTTCACTAGAATCAGCAGAGAAGACTAGTAAGAAGGACTGTTTGATCACAGTGAAGACTAGTTAAGGGACTGTTGGTTCATATTAAAGTTTGGAACCAAAATGATTCATTGTGCAGGTGGAATCAAGATGGTTCCTAGTGAGGATAAGTTGAAGGGCTCAGAGATCATGATGCAGGAGTAGCTGGTCATGATAAAGGAGTAGCCAGAGGACTGATGAGCTGTTTGGAGCCTGAAATAGGCTGTTTGTTGACTGAGATGAACTTATTGCTGGTTAAGCTGAAAATATGGAAGATGTGGTTGAAGATCATGATTCAGGATTAGCTGATCATGATACAGGAGCTGGCTTAAGGATCAGAAGATGCTGATGAAGAACTAGTGATCTAAAGAAATGAGCCAAGATTTTGCCAAATTGATTTGCCAAAGTGGGAAGATGTGGAATGTTTTTCCTTGGTTTAGTATTAAAATCAAGAAGTAATTTAGATAGAAGTGTGGGTAAGATATCTATTTATTAAGTTCCTAGGATAGATGAAGGTATGTTGCTATGAGAGCTGGATACAAAGTTGTTTTGGTGGGACATTTTCCTTGGATTTTACTATATTTGAAAACATATGGAGAAAACGTTGAAGGAGTCCAGAAAGAACAGTTTGAATGGTATTCTACTATTTAAATGGGTTTAGGTTGAATGAAGGAAGAAATGGTGCCAGAATAATGGACTGGGTAACACTTTGGTGCGCAAAGAGTTGTCAATTTAAGCAGTTTGAGCTGTGGAAATTATTTTCATAGTTGGATCCCGGTGGAACTTCAGAAACGGTCTATTTCTGTGCTCTGCATTCATTGGTTGAGTTCTGGAAGGTTTCCTGATGAAAATGATTGGTTGTAAGCCAAAAGCTTAAAGTATAAGCAAGGAAATAGTGAATTAATACTTTAAGCTTTTGAGAAAGTAAGTATGTTAGCTTAAGTTAAGATAAGAAAAAGTGAGTGGCAATGTTTTAAGCTTCTGAAGAAAGCCATTTTGAAGGCGGAACCAGTGGGAAAAAGACACTATAAGAAGGTGGCTGGCTGGAAAGTTACGGGGTCTTTTAGGAGGTCTTTCTGGGTCTTTGACAGGATCTTTCTGAGGCCTTCTAAGTTTCTGCCAAGAGATTTTGGAAGCCTTTTGATCACCATCAGGAGCTTGGTTGGACTGATACAACCCAAGATAACAGAGCAGGAGCCCAATAATAAGAAGCTGGATCCTAAGCGCGGCGCCAGAGTCCAAGTTTAAGGTGCCAGAGTCCAATTTTAAGGAGCAGGCGTCCAAGACTAAGGTGTAGGAGTCCAAGATTAAGTAAAAGGAGTCCAAGATATTGTTGGAGGACTCCAAGTATTGTAAATTCATATTGTTTCTTTGACCCCCTGGGCCATATACCAGAAGGTTTCTAAGGGGATCTTCCTTCTGAGAGTGAATAAACGCCCATTTCAACCCCTATACATATTTCTGAGATACATTTCCCCTTAATAGAGAATGACAATTCCTTCCAGCTGGTCCCTGGCTACAATCCAGGACACACTTTGGGGACTGGTGGACAGGAACCCCATAGTAACACTCACAATTTAATTTTTGATAGCTTTAATCCTCCTGCTAGTGCAGACCATTTTCCAGACTTAGTAATTGACTTTTTAACCAAATTGTCAGTCATTAAGACTGGTCTCTATTTTATTTTACCAGGGTTAATAAATTGTCTTAGTCCTTATTTTACTTCATATAAGCTCTTAAGAGCCTTAGTTTAGTTACTATTGCAAACCTTACCTACCTTTTTATATCTGATCAATATAAACATCCTTGTTTTAAAGGCTCTAGTTTACAACAATTTGCCACAAGCCTTCAGACCTTACATTTACCATCTTTGGTTGCTTATATTTCCGCAAATACTGAATCATTTCAGCCCAAATTAATTTCAGCTAAAAGCCCTTGATTACAGCTTTCAGAATCTTACTCCTGATGATATATTTTTAATTCCAAATATGAGTTAATATTGCTTAAACATAATTCTCCTATCATCTCCTTTTCATAGAATTGGGTATAAAAACCCTCACAGTTCTATTATTCCAAGCAATTCAATCTCCTCCTGTTTAAGCTCATCAATAAAACTATTGTCTCAATCCTAGCTGTATCTCTTTTATCCTTGGGAAATAGTAGTTTGTTGGTGATGGTTGAGCACAGGCTTTGATACAACTGCAGCTTTTGTTGAAAAAGTCTGAAGTTTTACAGTAAAGGAGAAACAAACAAACAAACAGAAGTCTTGGCATAAATGTCAACAAAATAGAAAATATCAGTTGAGACTATACTTCTCAGTCCTGACACCAAGGTCATCCCCCTTGATTTTTTTCCTCTTTCCTGGTGCTAAGACTGAAGTCTACACTGGAGCCTTCAAATTTTTCTGGGATGCTTTGAGCTCCCTTCCCATCAACAAGCTCCCCCATCCCACCCACGCCACCAGAGCAAGCCCTTCCTCTGCTGAGAAAGATGAGTCTGCCCTAGACGCTGAGCAGCTAGCTCATGCGCACTCAATTGGGCCAAATATTATAATACGGGCTTTTGAGCTTGCTCAGTTTTAAGCCTTCAAGGCCACCTTTAATAGGGAAGTTCAGGGCTGCTTCTTCCATTTCAGGAAGGCCCTCATCAAGAATCTCCAGAGCAAGAAGGGCCTCTTTGAGAAGTATCTAAACAGTGGTAAAGGAAAGTGCCACTTTGCCTTGACTCAGTTTGCTGCCTTGGCTTTTGTGAGGACGGAGCATACTGGGCTTGGCTTTGAGGCCCTTCTGGAGGATGCTTATGTCAAAAAGCACCCCACCATTTTCAAGGGCTACCTTGATTACTTTGAGCGCCAACAGGTAGGAAATAAGGTGACTGCCCAGAGAGAAAAGAGCGGGGCTACTGCCCCTTGGAACTGCAAGAGCTCCTGCCTTAATGGGGAGATGAAGAAAAATTCAAGCCTGAAGGCGTGGCATAAACACCTGAAGGCAAAGTTTGGGGAAAACCTCAAGTTCAACAAGTTCTTCCTAAAGCTGCAGGAGATGCAGGCCCAGAATGTCTCTAAGTTTTGTGACCTGGTTAACTGGGTGGCCCCCAAGAAGAGGAAGAGTAAGGAGCAGGACTACCAAGAGATGTCCAGAAGGTAGTCAAGAAAAATTATAAGGTGGAAGAGATTAAGAAGTACTATGATGACGTGGCTACTGTCCTTGCTGGTGGCTACAATTAGCCTAATAAACTCTGCTTTGCTTATCCTTTATGGGTTTCACTTTTGAATATTTATATTTATTTTTTGGATTGTACTAATCTTTTTAGGTATAAATGAAAAAGTTTAAGATACAGTTTCAATGTGGTTTTGTAAGAAATACTTTATATTTTGTTAATTTATCTTTAAGGTGTGAGGTATTTTCAGTGGTGCTTATATAAAGTATAATAAATTAAATATAGAATTGTTTTATATTTTGTAGTTGTTATGATATATCAAATTTCTTTATTTTTGTCTCATTGAAATTTTAATTTTCATGGGAATGAAAAATATTTTTATAATAAATAGTGTAATTTACATAGTAACTTGTAAAATACTTGCTTATATATACTTATTATTATTACTTATGGTATTTTTTATTGCATTTCTAAACTCTCTGAGGTCATTTTAGTATAATAATGTATTTTCATTTGTTATATTAAAAGTTTCAGAGTAAAGTATTTTGTCTTTAAAAAAGTGTTGAATCCAGAATACAACATTATTATAAACTGGGCTGTCATTTTACTATAGTGTCAACATGGCCACTGTCAACATTATTACTGTCAATATGGTTGCTTTTGCCTTTCCAAATTACCCAATGCACACCAAGCCATACAGCAATACTTGGTCAAGAAGGGGAGTAAGGAGGGGAGCACCAGGAAGGAAGGGGATGATTTCACAAGTGACAAATCCTTGCTATCAATTAGCAAGGAAAAATCCTAATTTTGATTTAAAACCCCAAGACCTTGCAGGCTGCCAGCCTGTGGGCCCAGCCACCCGCATTTTTTTGGGCTCAAATAAGAAATAGATTTGACTTTGTAGAAACCTCTGAAACCCACCAGTGTAGCACCTTCTACAATCAAACTCTTCCCTCTGAGGGATCCTCTTAGCCTAGCTAATAGGAGCACCATCCCAAGCAATATCCCTGTAATTACTTGGGCCATTGCCAATGGAGTACTGCAGAACTTTTCTGCCAGGGAATTATCTCCTGACTACAACAATGTTCCTTAATTAGCAATAGTTCAACTTCACCAATTAGATCAAAATAAAAACCCAACAAAGAACTTAATTTTAATTAAATGTTGGAAATAATGACTAGGGCAGGAATCAAACCCGGAACCGTAAGAACAAACCCAACGTTAGCTTTAAACCAAACTATCAAAATACTTTAATTATTTATATTGTTTTCTTTCATTTGGGGTTTGCTTTTGCTTCCATCCCTAGAATATTAAATGTTAGTACAATCAAAGAAAACGTCACCTATCACTTGGAAGATGATTGGCTGCATCCTCAGCAGTTTTTCCCTGTAAACCAGACAACTAAGCCACAGGTTTATTCATGTGTTATCACACCAAACCATCAACAACTCCTCTCTCTCATGTTCTGTCACCTCAGAAAGTGCTCCTTTTTCCTCTGTTGTTTATTTTTCTGCCTTTCTTTGAATTCATTAACCAATCAGGTTAAGAAATCAATTATGAAAACATCTTATAGATTTCTTGAAAGAAACTTGGGGTTTCACCCTCTACTTTATTTTTATCTTTATAAGCAATATTTAAGCAAACCTTGATCCCTTCTCATCCTTGTTCCAACAATAAAGATTATCTTTTCTATTCCAGCTTACACACACTTCTATTTTGAAATCCTCTTAGAACCATGAAGGGAAATTATACCTGTTCTGGTTGCTAATACCTTTACTGTCTGTTGTCCTTTCCCTTGAAGGACCAACATGTACCACTGATTGGCGCAACTCCTCACTAGATGATTCTCATCAAGAGGAGTCCCTGGCTAATGGTTGGTTTAAATATCCCTCTGGACATTGAGGAAGAAAATTCCACTATGGCATCTCCACTACTCTGCCTCTTGAAGCTGAGATTTTCTTAGTTAGAACCAACATGTCCTTCTACTTTTTGATGTATCTGGTAGGATAATATCTCTTAAGAAGGCTTAGCTCCCTTATGAAGAGATTTGCCTATCTATGTCAATTCTGATACCTTGTGATGGTTACAGTTCCCATTGGTTTGGTTATTGCAGGACTAAATATAGGGGCCTTGGCCCACAAGATTGAGGAATAATTCCCTTTCAAATGGGTCCCTGACATTTCCCCAAGAACAAGGCTGCCAAATGATGACAAATCCCATGTCTCAAAGAAGGAAATCAAGATTCCCCATTCCAGCCCAGCCAATGATGAATCATCTACATTGGATGGCTCCAAGGATTTCCAAACCCTGGTGTATGCCACCACCCAGCCCACAAGAATTAGTAAAAGTTTTCACAGTTTTGATGAGCATACTAATACCCAAGGGATGACAGGAAGATGCTCATTGCCATCCTTACAATAAAGTGTTTTGAACCTTTGGTTCACACAGGTTTTACCCTACCTCCTTTTAGCACTTTATTGTTTTCAATTTATCTTGCTGGATCAGTCCCTCTTTCCCACCAAGCCCAAGAAAACACAGACCAACCACTTGAGCTATTATGTTCTCCAGAAGTTCCCTACAGCCCAGTCCATTTTACAGAGCATCCTACAAACCCTGCTATTTGGAGTTTACCTTGGAGGAGAACCTAATTTACAACCCAGAAGCCAATACCAGGGAAATAGAGCTTATTGGGTGTGAAAGAACTTGGATCACCAAACAACCCTTGCCAGTCTGTGACAAATATAACTACCTGTCCGCATATTTGGTACCAATGACCCCCCTTGACCCCGCAGCCCAACCATCTGCAAGAATCTGTTGCTACTAGTGAGTCCACCCCCACCCAGATATTTGGAGCCATGTACATTACCCTCCCTAGTTTAAATTATTCTATGGTTCCCTCCAATGGGCCCTGAGCCATCCTAGGCAAACCCTTATCATATATTGTAAAGTTAACTCCTATCCTTTGGTGGGCCCTACCCTCCAGGCTGCAGGTTGTCCGCCTGCAAGTTCTCAGGAACTCCCCGCTGGATGGATCCCTGACATTCCTATTCCTTCTGTATCCTCTAGTGAGTACCTAGTCCATTTTGCAAAGAACCCTTGTGTGACCAACTTCTGATGACTGTTCTGATAAATAAGGTTGCATTGAGTGAATTTCAGGGCCCATAATGCCCTGGACAATCAGCTGGCCTTCCCAGAGGGAAAACCCCCACAGCTTAGGAACCTTTACCAAGTATCTCCTAGAGCAATAAAGCCCCCTTCCAACTAACAAATGGCCCAGAATTTTAGAGGCACACAAGCCTTGAATCTCTGGCTTCAATTCTATTATCAATTTTGGGCCTCTCAACTATTAGGAAATAGTACATTGGGAGCGCAGTCAGGCGCTCAATTGCTTGTGGGATCTATAAATAACTGTGGCACCTTAGCATGCTGCAGTTTAAGAAAGGTTCATGTTATACCCACCCATGAGCACACACCTCCTGGCCCAAGTACGCAACTTCCAGTGGAAACAGTAAGTTCAACTGAAATTGATGCCATCAGTTCTCTGGTGGAACAAAAGGCCACTAAGTTACCAGTAAGTATAGGTAGTGAGGAGGAGAAGCCCTCCTCACTGTTGGTATCTCAAAAATAAACAGCTTTATGCCCAGGGTTCATTATTTCCTTGCAAGAACTATCTACTTTTGCACCAATATAACTATTCTGTTTGCATTTATTTGTAACCCCACTACACTTTACAACCCCACGTTTTAGGGTGAAATGGTAGGCTGCGTGATTCAAAGAAATACAATGAGGATATAATAAACATATTTTAAGTTACTTGAAAAGCAGGAGACCAAATTGGGAGGACGGGTTCAACATCTTGGATCCAATGGTAGTGTAGCAGAATATGGAGGTAGAAATCATCAATAAGAAAATTACTTACAAAGGAAAATTAGAAAAAGAATCTGAGGGCATTGACATGTAAAGGGCGGGCCAGGTTGCAGCCATGGAATTGACAGCCACCTTGACTGCCACAAAGGCTAGTCTTTTGAGGACAGGGGCAAATAGCCCCAGATATGCCATCATCTTGGGATAACTTTCTTTTATTTTTGAGGAAAATTAAGCTATCTAAAAACAAGTTTCTAGGGGGGAAATGGGGAGGTCTTAAGGGAGTTCAGGATGGGGCAGGAGGGGATTCTGCAGCTTCTGATTGGCTGGTGAGAATATTTTCAACAGTTAGTGGTCCTGCATTGGAATTTGAGTCAACAACATCATAATTTGAAAAAATTTGGCAACCAGCAGGTCAAGCGCTGCCATCCCCAAATAGTGTATAACACATAATTTTCTTATCATAATTATTTGGGGAAGAATAAGGCAGGTCCAGATTTTTGAGGGCTATTTAGGCAACCCCAGCTTTGACCCATTTTTTTTCAATTGATGCATTTAGGTCATCTACTTCTTTCAGGGGTTTGGCTGTGGTTCTTTGCTGATTTTGGGTTCTACAAGGGCGTACTATTCCTTACATTTGATTTTTTATTGTAACATCACGTATCTGCTCCCTTCTGGCCACCAAGAGTGATCATTTCAACCTTCATGCTGGAGATTTCTCCTGCTCCTCTACTGCCAACTGTGCCTCCTGCCCAGGACTTCAGTAAGTTAGGGTTCGTCTACATAAAAGTATTGGGGCTGGCCAACCAGGTTGTGCCCCATACTGGGAGTTGGTGTTCCCTAGCTACTGCAGTCAACTATCTGGTCAGAATTGCGCCTATTGTGTACTTGGCCTTCCATGCCCGGCCCGCCTCCCCTGAAGGAGTCCAGCCAGACTCTGGTATGGGCTATGACAGTGACTGTCATGAATGACATTTCAATACTTGTATTGAAAACCCAAGAGTTGAACCCCAGCTCCCTAAAGGCAGATCAAACTCTCCAGGACAGTCCAGGACCCGCCAATTTGTTAAGTCACAGGCTCAAATTGTTAAATTACTCCGCAACCCGCCAGCCTACTATGGAGGATTCCCTGAATAGTTGCCAGTCTGCCGCCAAACTGGTGCCAATGAAGACCCATACCTACAAAGGAGATGTAACCTGGCTAACAAAGGTTGGGTAAGAACCTACTTTCACCCTGCCAAGCGCTAATACTGAAGTTTTGAAACCAACATTGGAAACCCTGGAATCAAACCCTGACCCTCCAAAGACTACTCAAGTCACACAAAGTGGACGGGAAACCACCCACTTGCTAAATTGCAAACCCAAGTTGACAAGTTATTCTGAGGCCTGCCAGTCTCCCAAGGACAATTCCCCAAATGGTCACCAGATTGATGCCAACCTTGAGCCACCAAATATCTGAACCTATGCAGAGGTTGCAGCTTGTCTTAAGGAGGTTAAAACAAAACCTATTTTTAACTCTGCCAATGACTACCAGCAACTGCCAGCCTTCCGTTCAGAAGGGGTAGTACAATTAAACTACTCAGGTGACATAGTAAACAGTGGTGTTGGAACAAAGCATTACCACTTATATTTGCCAGAGCAGGCACAACTTGGATCTGCCACCCTCAAGACTCTAAGCCAAGATTCATGCCCCGCCAGTGCCTTGTCTGCAAACCTGAACCCTGCAAAAATTGAAGAAACAAAGTCCCATTGTGGGGTTCCTGGCTGCCAGTCCCCAAGTGTGTCCTGGATTGTAGCCAGGGACCAGCTGGAAGGGGTTGTCATTCTTTAGTAAGGGAACATGTATCTCAGATATATGTATAGGGGTCAAAATGGGCTTTTATTCAATCTCAGAAGGAAGATCCCCTTAGAAACCTTCTGGTATATGGCCTGGGGGGTCAAGGAAACAATATGGATTTGCTAACACTTGGAGTCCTTCAACAATATTGTGGACTCCTTGTACTTGGTCTTCAGCTCCTGCTCCTTGGTCTTAGGCTCCTGCAATTTGGTCTTGTGCTCCTGCACCTTGGTCTTGTATTCCTTTACCTTGGTCTTGGGCTCCTGTGTTCCCATCTTAGCCTCCTGCGGCCTGTTCCTAGCTCTGGCTTACTATTCTTGGTCTTTGGCTCCTTCTGCAGTTTCTGTGGCCTTTGTAATCCACTTGATCCAGTCCCTGAAGAGTCTCAGATAGCTCTCCCTTTTATAGCCCCTTGTTTCAGACCAAAAATCTCTCTTAGAACTCTGGTTCTTTAAAGCTTAAACTATCCTGTTTTTCTTCTTCTATAATATATAAACCTTTAAACTTACTTCAGCCAATGAAAGCCCTGAATTTTCTGCTTCTGCTCCTCATTTTTTAGGCTTTAACTCTTAAGTTAAAGCCCTCAAAACACTGATTAAATAGACTTCAGCTTGCAGCCAATCATACACCTCAATTCAATGGTTTTGCCAAAAAGGTTTCCTTGGATGACCCGTCCTTGACCCTGGTTTAAACCTGAGGCTGTCTTGCTCTGGGTAAACAACTGCTCCGCGTTTCAAACAGTTTTGCCGTAATTCCTGTCATGTTTCCCTGGCAAATCTTGAGCGCTTTCACATATGTTTTACTTAGACAAATTTTGACCCTTTGATTTTTCAATGTTTCTCTCAATGTTTTGCGACTTTGAACCTGCCTGTTGCTTGTCCTTTTGCCTCTCCTAGTTGTCCTTGGCAAAATTTGCTCTTTTGCCCTTACAGTTTCTCTGTTCTTCTTCCAGCTTCTTTCTGGCCTATTTCCTCTTTAATCCTTCTTTTTAAAACAACATATAGTTCTAAAAAACCATATGTTATTTTTCCTTCTCTTTCTTTTTCATTATATTATTTTTAATCCTTTTTAATCATAATCAGGCAGTATTTAATTATTCTTTAACTTCTTTTTTATCTATATCTCCTCTCAAAAGTCACTAAAATCAGCTCTTCCAGCCTCTGCGTCCAGTCCAGCTAGTTCATCCTCTCAGCTCTTCAGTTCTTCAACACCAACTTCTGGTCCTTTGGTCATCCTTCTTCTTGATCAGCTAGTCCTGCATCAAAATCTTCCTGTTCTTCAACTTCTCTTTAACCAGTTCCTCAACAAATCCTCATGGGGAACCTCCTTTGTTCCTTCTACACACTGAACCATCTTAGTTCCCACAATTCAATATGAATTAATAGTCCATCAACTAGCCTTCACTGTGACCAAACAGTCCCTCCTGCTAGTTTTATCTGTTAATTCTGTGAACTACCTTGGTTCTTTATCTCAGTCCCCATTACCAGAACTTGTAGACCCAGGCATGAGTCTACATTGAACTGGCGTTTGACTGGGCCCTTGCAAGTGGCAATCCACTTAGGCCATCCAACCATATATTAATGTCTATGTATTGTTTTTACTCACCCAGGTGATTAAGTCTGGGCTTTCAGTTGCAGAGTAATCAGCTCTACTTCCCAGAGGTCTGATCACACCAAGTTCTGCAGCTTGCTTCCCCAAGCATGCCGCCTTGGTGACACCTCTGAGCAAGTCTATACCCTCCAATGCTCACCTTGGGTTTCCCCAAAGCTCCCATAGGGGCATAAATGAGGACACCCTAATAGTCCGTTAGGTAGGGTGCTTGCTCACAGACCTCCTGCAAGCGTATTAGGGTACGTAGAGCTCTCAAAGCTCTTCCCCTCCCTGGCAGCCTGCGTTACCCTCCAGGGGTCCAAAACCTACTCCCCCCAGACAGACAAAGTTCCCTGCTTGCTATTTCAGTCTTCACCCGTCCGCAGCTACAGTTTTCTGCTGGGTGAAGTACTATAGCCCCAAGAAGCCAATTCCTTCTGCTGGGTGGAGGCAACATCTGCCCCTGGTAGTCCTATGTTACCTACCAGGCAGGACTCATTTACCCTAGTAGACCATGTTACCTACTAGGCTCACCTTCAACAAACAACCAAACTTTTGCTTGACCAACATTAGCCCTGCCTGCAAAACCACCAAACATGTGGATCATCACACCCATGGTATAAAAATCCTGGCAGTATGGTGATGACCACATTGTCATTTTTGATAATAAAGTTTTATGAACCTTTGGTTCAAACAAATCTTACCTTACCTAGTCTTAGTGATCTTCCATCTTAACTCTGTTCAAGTAGACCATCAGGCAACCGCCCCCTCTGGAGACCAACCTGCTGATCCTACCCAGGCACTATACCGTCCCCCAGGAGCCCCCTTTAGACCTGTGCATTTTACTAAATACCTGCCCAACCCAGTCTATGTGGAGTACGCCTTGGAGACCATCCTTATTGCTGACCCCTTGGCCAGGACTAGAGAAACTGAATACATAGGACGTGAAGGAAAGTGGTACAAAAGGCTGCCAAGGTTGTTCAAAGATAAGTACAATTATCTGCCTGTCTACTTCGTTTACATTACTCCACCCTTAACCCCACGACCCAATTGCCCAATGGAGACCCCCACCACTGCAGAGACCACGTCCACTCAACTGTTTTGAGTAATCTATATCACCTTGACAGGAATGGTGGATTCCATGGTCCCTACCTCTGGACCCTGGTCCTTGCTCGGGCAATCCATGTCTTACATTATCAAGTTAGCACCCATTCTATGGTGGGCTTTACCCGCCGGCTTAGCCCAACCCCATCCCGAGCTGCCCAATGCCTCTACCTATGCCTGGTTTCCTGATAGTGACCCACAGATTGTGTTGATTTATCAGCGTCAACGGACAAGGGGGAATCAAATCCAAATGGCAAACCAGAGCGGCAGTAACCTATTTCTGATCAACCTTCTGATTCAAATCCGTTGAACCAGTTAATTTGGTGGACAGCTTTTTGAGCTTTCTGACTTGGGCAAATAATTCCTGGCATTATGGAGCCTACCTTGACAGGAGCAATCAGCGTTTAACCTTTCTGCATGTTACATCCTCCATGTTGACAATCCCCAAAAAATATTTTTGTATTTTTATTGCACAGTTATTGATTTTTTTGCCTTAAATAATTTTTCCTGATGATAAAGGTTAAATTTGATTATAATTTTCAAGTTTAAAGTGAAATTGTAAAAAATAAAGCTAAAATAAAATTTGAGATTGTCATTATGGAGGATGGTATATGTAGACAGTTTAAATGCTGACTGTTCCCACTGTGATAGTGATAAGGAGTGCCTTTTTGGGGAAGCTTCAAATATAAAAGTAGGAAAAGAAGTATATTTTATTGGATAATACTTTAGACTTATATAGCTTTAGCTGTGGCGGGGATTTTAGTTGGATCAAACCCAGGGGTTGGTCATGTGCTGGATTGGTTTGAATTGCTGGATACCTGGACAGTCATGTGATATTGGTTTGTTGCCATTTCTGGTATATCAAATGGTAAATTAGAAAGGCACCAAATTGGGCAATGAGTGGATGTTAGGTGTGATGGCAATAGCCAGAATACTTGTACATCAAGACCATTGACACCCCCCCTTAAGGGGTTACTTGGGTACATCAGGAGGGGGCTTTGTCTTGACGGCTACCGCCTGATATTCCTGGAGTTGTTTACTAGTGGGCACCAACTGGGTCAAGTGTTCTCCTTTGCTAGGGTGGAGGCGAGATCTGTGATTCTTTTTGGTGATGGGCTCTTTGGCACCCTGGAACTTAACCAGGTAGGTGTTCCTGTTGGGTTGGTATCTGATTATTCTTCCTGGTCCTCTGTGTACTGAGTCTAGCTTATTTATGTTCCCAGCTAGGACCCAGACGGAGGAGTTGATGGGGAGTGGGTCCTCTGTTGAGGCTACCTTTTGAGTTTTGAGTCTCTTTATTTCTGCCAGTTTGGCTTTGAGATGTATGTGTTGTAGAGCTGGTTTCTGTTTTACTGTGGGAGGTTTCCTGGGGGGATCTTTACATACAGTTGGTTATTGTGGGTGACTATTTTTGGCTTGTACCTGTATGTTAGTTCAAATGGTTAGTAGCCTGTCCTTTGATTGGTACAAACCCAGGATACTAGTAATGCATATTTCACATAGAGTGGCCATGTGTCTTTGGCTTTGCCATTCATTATCTTTTCAAGGGTTCTGATAAGGCTGCCATTCAGGCGTTCAACTCTGCTGTTGGCCTGTGGCCTTTAGGGCAAGGTTTTGGAATGTTTGATGTTCTTTGTTTTTAGATTGTTGTTTACTACGTGTCCTGTTAGCTCTTTTGCTCCATATGTTATGATGTAGTCTGGAGTGCTGTAGTCCGCTATGATTGCTTTATTGATGAATTGATTTATTGTTTCCGCCTTGTGATATTTTGTTGTCCAGCAGATGGGCTAAAATGTGGCAAAGTTGATGGCTACAATTAGAAAACATTGATTTTTTTTGGTTTCTGGGAAGGGTCCCACCATGTCCAGCCCCCAAACCTTGAATGGTTCAGGGTCAGGTACTGGTTTGACTATTGGCTGTGGCGCCTTGGTGCTGGCGTATTTTTCACACACTGTGCACTTCTTTAGAACATCAATTATGTCTTGATTCAGGTTGGGCCACCATACTATCTCTTTCAATGTGAGATATAGGTTATTAGCCTTTGTGTGTCCTAGCAGACGGTGGTGTCTTAGTATAGTGTTGACTCTTTGTGCAAGTGGAATGTATGGGATGTGTTTATCCTTGATGATTCAGTATACCATGCCATTTGATATGTGGAAATGTTTTTTGTTCCTTACTAGTGTATCATGGGTTAGTTGATGTGTAAAGGGATCCTTTCCTTTTGTCTTGTACTCAGTGTTGTATAGGTTGGGCCAGTCAGGGTCCAGGTGGTCAGGGTGATCCTCTCTTGGCTGGCATAGCCTAGAGAGAGCATCGGCCGTGACCAGCTCTGCCCCCTTTTTGTATTGGATGTCCAGGTTAATCTGTTCCAGCAAGGACATCTATTTGGCTTGGCGCCGCGCGAGTGCATTCTGAGTTTTGAAATAGATTAAGGATTTGTGATCAGTTAGCACTCGGACGTTTAAGTGTCCTTTGAGATAAAATCTCCATTTCTTGCATGCGTGGTATATTGCTAGCAATTCTTTATTGTGTATTGGGTACCTTTGCTCAGTGCTTGTTAGTTTTATGCTTTTGTAACATACTGACAGGAAATCTTGTTGCCCTGGCTGGCGGATGCATAGGACTGCGCCAATGGCGGTGTCACTAGTGTCTGACTCAAGCTTGTAGCACCCGTTGTTATCAGGGTATTGCAAGATTGGCGCTTCAATCAGAGCTTGTTTAAGTAGTTGGAAATTCTTGTCACATTCTGGAGTCCAGATTAATTTCTTTTTGGCATTAATTTTGGTTAGGTCATTGATTGGTGCGGTGAGCTTTCCGCAGTCTTTGATGTATTTCCTTAGGTAAGCTACCATACCAAGAAAGCATCTAACTTGTTTCACAGAGGTGGGGCGTTGCATGTTATTTATGGCTTTTATTTTATCTGGATCTGCTTTGATGCCACCGTCAAAGACAATGTAGCCCAAGAACAGGAGTTCCTTTTCCATAAATTGGCGCTTACTAGGCTGAGTGTATAGTTTGTGCTTTGCAAGTCAATTGAGTGTCTCGCGGACATGCGTGAGGTGTTCCTCTTTTGTTTTTGAAAATATGATGATGTTGTCAAGGTAACATAATGTGTTTGAAAGTCTGTTTAGCGCCTGGTTCATCATGGTGACAAATGTCGCTGGGGCGTTTGCCATCCCAAAATTCATTACTTTACATTCAAACAACCCAAATTTTGTGCAGAACGCAGTCTTTGGAATGTCTTTCTCTTTAACTTCAACTTGGTTATAACCAGATGTGAGGTCAATTTTTGAGAAGATTTTTGCTCCAGAGAGCCTTGTGAATAGGTCTTCTATGAGGGGAAGTGGGTGTTTATTTTTTACTGTACTTGTGTTTGGTGCTCTGTAGTCAGTAACTAAGCAAAGGGATCCTTCTTTTTTCTTTACGAAGAACACTGTTGCCCCCCCACGGGGATTCAGACGGACAAATGAATCCTTTGGCTAGGTTGTCCTTGATGTGGGCTTTAAGTGTTTGGGTCTCCATGCGGGAGAGTCTGTAGAGGGGTGCAGGTTTGGGCATGGCTTTGCATAAGTCAATGCCATGTTTGACCTCTTGTTTGGGGGGGGGGTAACTCTGGGAGTTCTTCCCTGAATACATGGGTGTATTTATTTAGGAGTGTTGCAAGTTCTGGGCATTGGATCTTTTGTGTTTGTATGTTATTAAATTTGGAGTACCTCATTATGTGGAGGGTACTGTCTTTGGTTAAATGTTCAGAGTCATCTTGATTTATGACTTGGAAAAATACTGTGTCTCTTAGAATGAGGCCGTTGGGTTCTTTGAGAATGTTGAAATTGACTACATTGTGTTTGATGGACATGGTCTTTGTTTTCCAACATACGCTGGGATTCACTCGGGTGAACCAGTCCATGCCTGCTACAATGTTGTAGTTTATGTTGTTCATGACAAGTCCTTTGATGGACGTTTGTATGCCTTGGAGGTCAATTCTGAAGGGAGTTGTTTTGCCTTTGAGTAGAACTTTTTGATTTGTCTGCCATTCTGTTGTATTTGAAGTTGGATTTGACAACTGGTATTTTGTACTTGGTTACAAAAGGTTTGCTAACTATAGTGTGTTGTGCACCAGAGTCAAATAGAATTTTATGTGTATGAGATTTTTAAGTGCATGGATAGACAAGAAGTTATGAGCAATCTTTAATTTTTACGTTCATAAAAATGGAGGATTGCGGGACATATGGGATGTGAGCAGCAAAGTTTGTGCCTTGGTACTTCTTCTTGTCAAGTTGGGGGGAGACAGGGGCACTTAAGCCTGTTCCCCCTCTTTTTTCCCTTTTCCTCTGTTTCAAGACCTTTGAGGTCAGAGAATGTGGGGTCAGATTTGTAGTTGGTTGCTACTTCAGTGTTGTTAACTTTGGCGGTGTCCTCTTTCTTGGTATGGGAGCGGTTTGCGCTTTGGCTATAATTGCCATTGTTACAATTGGAGTTTCTGTTATTGTGGTTGGTTTTTTAGCGCTTGTTGCCATTAGAATTATCTCTTCCATTGTCGGTTGAGGAGTGGTTGCCGTTGCGTGCAGCATATTCCATGTTGGCACATTTTTCATTGTGCTTGGCTTCAGCAATGAGCGCGGGCATGGAGGTATTTGCTTCTGGGAAGATGAGGGCAGCAACAGAGGGTTTCATTCTGTTGATGAATGATGCTCTGGTGTGTATGTTGTCAGCTTGTGCTGGGTTTTGAATTTTAAAGTGCATTTCCTCAAATTTGTTGGTGTAAGCTGCGATAGTGGTCTTCTGAGAAAGATCACTGAGCTGTATCGCATGTCTTGGAGAGATTCAGTGACGCAGAAATTAAGGATGATGTCCACTTTAAACTCTTCCCAGTTGTCAAGCTGGTCGTCAGTTTGTGAGCCAACCCAGGTGGCAAACCAGTTAGCTGTGGTCTTGTATAGGCGCTTGCTGGCTTCCTGGACCCATTTTTTGTGGGGGATGCGGCTGGCACGGAGTTTGGCGGCTGTGTGGTCTAGCCAGTTGATGACATTTTCTTTGTTTTTACCAAAGAACTTGTTGATACCAATGTACTTGGTGTTGGTAACTTTACCTGTGATAGGTGGTTGTGCGTTTGTTTGTGGTTGTAGAGAGCAACTATATTGAATAATCTTGGTGCATGCTTTGGGCATGACCAGACCTTCAAATACAGTGCATCCACTAGAAATGTCTTCATTGATGTCGTGGGCGCGGAAGTACGTCTTCCAGGTATCCTGGGATGTGGCCTGGTTGAGTACATGGGCGAAGGTGGGCGGGTTTTGGTCAGTCGTTTTCTCTCTCATGGGCGTGGTCAAAAACCATAGTGCTACCAGTGATAAGGAGCGCCTTTTGGGGGAAGCTTTGAATATAAAAGTAGGAAGAGAAGAAGTATATTTTATTGGATAATACTTTAGACTTATATAGCTTTAGCTGTGGCGGGGATTTTAGTTGGATCAAACCCAGGGGTTGGTCATGTGCAAGATGGGTTTGAGCCACTGGATACTTGGACAGTCAGGTGATATTGCTTGATTGCCATTTCTGGTATGTCAAATGGTATATTGGAAAGACACCAAATCAGGCGATGACTGGATGTTAGGTGTGATGGTGATAGCCAGAATACTTGTACATCCAGACCCTCGACAATAGAATGTGGAAGTTGACTCAAATTCCCAAATCCAGCCACATGACCAAATGATGATCCCTGTATGGCGGAGAGCTGGGTTTAGTGCTTGGCTCATTACAAGGATCAAGCCACCTCCTCAACCATCCAAATGAATGGTCTTTATAGCCATGCTCCTACTATCCTGATTCACAACAACCTTATAACCTCTATATCCCAATAAATGATGTTATCTGGGTTCCGGTTGTTTTTCCCCTGTAGCTCTGCTATAACAGTCAGCTACGGCATCACCTTTAAATGCAGGAGTCGGCATGGTTGGCTTGGATTTCGGAGCTTAATTAGCCAATATATTAGGCTTGGGGAGGAGGTAGAAGCCAATGTATTTACGGTCTGTTTCTGAGATCTAACCCGTCAAAGAAGAGCTTTAACGGTAACCTCTTCAAACAAACACTAGGCTTGGCGAAAGTTGCTCGCCATAGTGGGGTGATGCCAAGTAACCCATACTTTGATCCACACGATGCCAGTAAGGTGGGTTAATAGTGGTGGGTTAGGTCAGGTGCACTGCATTATCCAACCGCTCCTTTCGTGGGTAGGATGTATCATGTAAAGCGATATGATTTATGGGTTGCCTGGAACTAAATGGATGGGGTTGAGAGAGCTGGATAATTATCGGCTGGCTTGAAAGCTACAGTATCGATATCTACCCATGCCTAGGATGTTTCGGCTCAGCTCCGGGTAGCTTCCGGCTCGATGCCGCTACAGAAAAGACGGAATTATATATATTTAAACATTTGAAATAAATATTTTGAACGTTTGGTTAGAGTGAGAAATTAACCCCGGGTTGGCGTAAGCAGCTTACGCATACCCCTTATAGTATCCTGGCCATCCCAGTTAGAGATGCAGGATAGTTCCTAGGCCAGGATCAGCATGGATCCTCTTGGTATTCGGAAGCAGCTATTTAAATCCATCTAATTCTGTCCATACCCAAGACCCAGCCTTGGATCTTCTTGGGCGCCCCGAGTCCTAACCCGGAATCCTTTAGCTAGTTCCTGGTTCCAAACTCACGCCCAGAGCTACGTTCCTTAAAATCTTTCCCGTGGATTTAAATTGCGTGGTTTGATTTAAGATTTAAAAGCATTTCTTTAGTCTTTCGGGAGCTCTAGTACAATCAGGTTGGGGTTGTAGAGTTCTAATTATAAGTTGCGTCACTCAAAAGCACTTGGTTTAGAGCTGGCGTTTTTCGTTAAGGTTGGAGCTCGCTGATTGAACCCATCTATCTTGATTCAAAAAGGTGAGGTTTGATTTACCATTTATACTTCATGGAGAGAGAAAGGGGCCTAATTGAAGTAGGCATAGGGATGTGAATTGTTTTCAAGGATGCGATTTAGAATTATTATTTTATGGCCAGAGGTGTCTGGACTGCCCTTGTGAAAGGGTTGGTATAGTATAATTTCTGGAAATTGAAAAGTTTAGGCAGCTATTAATTAATTTAGTTTTGATTTTATTTAAAATCGGGTCTTATGACGTCATATTTTTATCAAATGAGCTTCTTGTGAGTTGTCGAGGGGCATCCAAGTGCTACTGCGTGGGCATCTTGGGCTAAATCTTCTTTTCCCAAAATGCCTAGGTTCGGTAGATCCGTCCTGGGATTGGCACCTGTTATAATTTATATTTCCAAGACGAAGTTGGATCTTGGGAAATTTTGTTAAGACGAAAGGGATCAGCTCAGGTAGATAAAACTCGAGTTATTATTTTATGGTTGGGAATCAAACGGAGTACCAGATGATTAAGAAATAGCTTAAGAAGCAAATAGAATTCCATTTGAGGATCTTTTAGATGGCGGTGATGGTCCAAGGGCAAGGGAAGGAGTATGTATCAGACACAGATGGTTGGTAGCCAGTCCAGGTGAGTAGTGCAAGTGATAGTTTGATGGTGTAGGGAATCGATATTTCCTGCTTCTCTGCACATACCTGAGCTAGGCTAACTAAAGCTGTAGCGTGGTTGCTAGGGAAGGCGAGCTGGACAGGGATGTTGAAGGGGCTCTTTTTTTGTGCTATTAGGGAGATGGAGCGAGATATTCCGCCAGTAAGGAACTCGGGGATATTGATGGCGGAGGAGTGTAACCCTCCCGTAAGCTTCAGAGAGGTGATAACCAGATTAATATAGTTTGGATTAGTGACGATGAGGTTGATCTGAACGTTGGCTTGCAGGGTATTGTCAGGCGTCGACTTGAACAGATTTGAGAAGCTGCTATTCTGGATGGAGGTGGATGTTCCCTGCTGAGTGATGGAGTGTAGCTGAATGTTAGGTATCCTTGGCCAGAGGAAGAAGGTAGCCAGAGCTAAACCCAGGATAAGACCTACCATCATCAATGCACAGCAAAGCGCCCCTAGGCGTGTACGGCAGCAGCAACAGCACGCCCGGTTACGCTTTTTGCGGCGAAGTTCTGGTTCGCGAAAACCAGGATATGGAGACTGGTGGCGTGGAGGCTCAGGAGCATAAGTAGGTATCTTTGTCCTTGGGGAGGCGCGGCGCTCGGAGGAGCGAAAAGCAGAGTCTATTTCGGAGGCCTCGCGCAAGGCTATGGAGCTATCCCGACTGGATTGGTACATGAAGTTTGGGACGCGCGGGGAGTCTCCGGCAGAGTAGACCGAAGTTACACGGGAGCCTACATTGCTGCTTGATTGCGGGCGCAATTGATTTTCCATACCGTTGAATCAAGCCTAGTTAGATTAAGTACAGGCTATTAGTCCCAGAACTGTGCCTAATCCCCTCCCATCTGGGCACCCTTGAATAAATATCTAAATTAAACTAAAAATTGCTCGGCATCGCCTGGGTCCCATCAGCCAAGAGGCTCTCGATCCTTTGCCTAGGCCTTTCCATCCAGCCAATCATCTCCACTCTCACAGGGGCTGTGTTGGATTGGACACACTTTGCTCACACCCACATTACAACTCCTGCCTGCCGTTGTTAAGATAGCCAAACGTCACAGCATGTTGAGCTCCATTCTAGAAGGAAGCAGGGCCAATCACATCTCTGCTTCTGCGGGTTGAAACAAGATCCGCGTATATTTTGCACCCGACAAGGGTTGAATATCAAACATTTAAATAGCCATTGAAAAACCATCTGTCCCACTATGGCACTGCTCTCTGAAGCTGCCTCACACACCTCGATTGCCAATGCAGCATTGCTGACGTTAAACAGCGCAAAGTTGACATTGACGAGCATTCCGATCCTATCTCACACCCCCATAATTTAGCATAATGTAAGCAAGCCTATATACATAATTTCCCACCATCAATTCACCCGTGACATGACAATGCACTTGCTTCAACCAACCTCAGCTTAAATAAAACCCAGACTGTGGCAGCCTATTTTAGTGCATGAAGAATAGCTATTTGATTCCCCCATTCACCTTCAGCAAAGCGTGAAATTTAATTTGGATCCCGTGGCCCGATAAACTGGCTCCCAGAAAGGCAATCACGTCGCATCCCGCCCATCACTCGGATCCGAGCTCTTTCTCCCGAGCAATCCCTGTTGCTGCTTCATTAAACGCCGATCGATAACCCACCCATGTAGCAAGTTTTTTACACCCCAGCCCAAAGTACTAAATGCAGTTACCGCTTATATTTCATGCTGGTCCATGAATTAAATACATTTTTATAAGCTTTATCTTAACTATATCTCTACTTACATCACTACCCTAGCTATACTTCTGGAAGGTAATTAAGTGAGAGAAAGTTAAAGCCAGGATAAAATCGAACGAGGTCTACAATTCTATCGAACAGTTGGCAACCCTTTCAGGCATCCATCTGATCTCTGGCACCCTAAATCGGGGCAGGAAGATATCCCGTCAATTACTGTTCCATCACCCAATTTTCCATCATTTTGACAGAGAATTGGATACCAGAACTCATTTCAATTAAGTTTTATGGCTGTTCTGCTGCTTACCTTGGCACATGCTTAAGCCTTTAACCCCATCCTTTAAATTACATATACCATCTTCTGTCATGTGGCTAATCTTTAACCTTCTGCCTTGGTTTTTGATAAGAAAACGAAAGGAAATTCAAAAAGTAGATCAAGATTAAAAACAGCCAAACTTCCCAAAATCCCAATAGATCCCAGCCGGCACCGCATCCCCGCCAGTAAAAAAACAAGTCCCAAAACCGATGCTTGATTTCAAAATATATGTTCCAGATGCATCAAAGAGAAAGAACAATTTTACATCAGGAATAAACCGTCGTCAACGTATACAAGTCAGGTTGGTAAACCCAACATTCCAAAAGTAGCTGCTGCGTAATCTCCATCATCCCCAACTGGCCAAACTTCCAAAATGTCTCCTGGAACCCCGGCCATGCATCGGGAATATATCCATCCGGGTTATGTTTACATTCACTTTAAAAGGCTCATCCAATATTCTATAAACTGATGAGGGGCGACTTTTGGGGAAACTTTGAATATGGATTTAATAAGAGACGAAGTATATTTTATTGGATACTACTTTAGACTTATCTAGTTTGCACTGTGGCAGAGACTTAAGTCAGATCAAAGATAAGGGAGGTCATGTGCAAGTTGGATTCAAGTTGCTGGATACCTGGACAAGCCATGTGATATTGGTTGGTTGCCATTTCCAGAATGTTGAACTGAATATTGGTTTGGCACCAGACCAGGCAATGTCTGGATGTTATGTATGTTAGCAACAGCCAGAATACCCATACATCCAGCTCCTCAACACCCCTTCCTTAAGGGGTTACTATGGTACATCAGGAGGGGGCTTTGTCTTAACGGCTGCCGGCTGATGTTTCTAGAGTTGTTTGCTAGTAGGTACTAGCTAAGTCAAGTGTTTTCCTTTGCTGAGGCAAAGGTGGGATCTGTGGTACTTTTTGATGATAGGGTCTTTGGCACTTTGAAACTTGACCAGGTAGGTGTTTCTGTCTGATCTGTATTTGACAACCCTTCCCGGTCCTCTGTGTACTGGATCCAATTTCTTTCTGTTTCCAGCAAGAATCTAGACAGGGGAGTTAACTGGGAGTGGTTCCTCTGCAGAAGTCACCTTTTGTGCTTTGAGTCTCTTGTTTTCTGCTATTTTAGCTTTGGGGTGTACATGTTGTAGATTTGGTACTTGTTCTACTGTGAGAGGGTTTCCCAGGATAACTTTTTATGTATGGTTGGTTGTTACGGGTAACTATCTCTGGTTTATATCTGTATGTTAATTCAAACAGTGAGTAGCCTATCCCTTGATTGGTGCAGACCCGGGATACTAATAATACATCTTTTACGTATAGTGGCCATGTGTCTTTGGCTTTGCCATCCATTATTTTCTCAGGGGTTCTGATTAGGCTGTCATTTAGGCATTCAACTCTGCCATTGGCCTGTGGCCTGTAGGGCAAGGTTGTGAAGTGTTTGATATTTTTGGATTGTAAAATTGTTGTTTACTGCCTGTCCTGATAGCTCTGTGGCTTCATCAGTAATGATGTAGTCAGGAGCTCCGTAGCTGGCTATTATTGCCTTGTTGATGAGGCAATTTAATGTTTCTGCCTTGTGGTTCTGTGTTGCCCAGCAGATGGGCCAGCCTGTAGCAAAGTCAATGGCTATAATTGGGAAGCGTTGTTTGGTTTTTGATTCTGGGAAGGGTCCCACCATGTCCAGCCCCCAAACCTTGAATGGTTCAGGGTCCAGTACTGGATTAACTGTTGGTTGTGAGGCCTTGGTGCTGGCGTATTTCTCACACACTGTGCACTTTTTCAAAACGTCAACTATGTCTTGTTTAAGATTGGGATACCATACTATCTCTTTTAGAGTGAGGTATAAGTTGTTAGCCTTTGTATGTCCTAGTAGGCGGTGATGTCTTAGGATAGTGTTGACTCTTTGTGCAAGTGGGATGTAGGGAACATGTTTATCTTTAATGATGCGGTATACTGTGCCATTTGATATGTGGAAGTGTTTTTTGTTCCTTACTAATGTATCATGGGTTAGTTGATGTGTGAAGGGGTCTTTCCTGTTTGTCTTGTACTCAGTGTTATATAGGTTGGGCCAGTAAGGGTCCAGGTGGTCAGGATAGTCCTCTCTTGGCTGACATAGCCTAGAGAGAGCATCAGCTGTGACCAGCTCTGCCCTCTTTTATACTGGATGTCCAAATTGAGCTGCTCCAGCAGGGACACCCATTTGGCTTGTTGCCGTGCGAGTGCATTCTGAGTTTTGAAATAGATTAAGGATTTATGCTCAGTTAGTACTCAGATGTTTAAATGTCCTTCTAGATAACATCTCCATTTCTTGCGTGTGTGGTGTATTGCTAGCAATTCCTTATTGTGTGTTGGGTATCTCTGTTCAGTATCAGTTAGTTTTCTACTTTTGTAACATACTGGCAGGAAGTCTTGCTGCCCTGGCTGTCAGATGCATAGGACTGCGCCAATGGCGGTGTCACTGGCATCTGAATCAAGCTTGTAGCACCTGTTGTTATCAGGGTATTGCAAGATTGGTGCTTCAATCAGAGCTTGTTTAAGTAGTTGGAAATTCTTGTCACATTCTGGTGTCCAGATGAATTTCTTTTTGGCATTACCCTTGGTTAGGTCATTGATTGGTGCAGTGAGCTTTCTGCAGTGTTTGATGTATTTCCTTAGGTAAGCTACCATTTCAATAAAGCATCTAATATGTTTAACAGAGGTGGGGTGTTGCATGTTATTTATGGCTTTTATTTTTATTCAGTATCTGCTTTGATGCCACCGTCAGAGACAATGTGGCCCAAGAACACGTGGTCTTTTTCCATAAATTGGCACTTGCTAGGCTTTGCATAGAGTTTGTGCTTTGTGAGTTAATTGAGTGTCTTGCAGACATGCGTGAGGTGAACTCTTTGGTTTTTGAAAATATGATGATATTGTCAAGGTAGCATAATGTATTTGAGAGGCCGTTTAGCGCTTGGTTCATTGTAGTGACAAATTTTGCGGGAGCATTGGTCATCCAAAAGTTCATTACCCTACATTCAAAAGATTCAAATTGCATACAAAACACAGTTTTTGGTATGTCTTTTTCCTTTACTTCAACTTGGTTATAACCTGAGGTGAGGTCAATTTTTGAGAAAAATTTGGGTCTGGAGAGTCTTGCAAACAGATCCTCTATAAGTGGAAGAGGGTATTTATTCTTTACTGTGCTTGCATTTAGTGCTCTGTAGTCAGTTACTAGATGCAGGGTGCCTTTCTTTTTCTTTATAGAGAACATTGCTGTCCCCCATGGGGATTCAGATAGTCAAATGAAGCCTTTAGCTAGGTTATCCTCAATATGGTTTTCAAGGGTTTGTGTCTCCATGGGGGAGAGTCTGTAAAGGGGTGCAGGTTTGGGCATGGCCTTGCATAAGTCAATGCCATGTTTGAACTCCTGTTCAGGGGTTATATCTGTTAGCTCTTCCTTAAGTACATGGGCATATTCATTTAGGAGTGCTGAAAGCTCTGGGGATTAGATTTTGGTTGTTTGTATGTTATTGAATTTGGGGTACCTCATTATGTGGAGGGTACTGTCTTTGGTTAGAAGTTCCAAGCTGTCCTGATTTATGACTTGAACAAATTATGTGTCTCTTAGGATGATATTGTTAGGTTCTTTGAGGATGTTGAAATTGACTACATTGTGTTTGATGGTCATGGTCTTTGTTTTCCAACATACGCTGGGGTTCACTCAGGTGAATTGGTTCATGCCTGCTACAATGTCGTAGTTTATGTTGTTCATGAAAATTTCTCTGATGGACGTTTGAATGCCTTGGAGGTCAATTCTGAAGGAAGTTGTTTTGCCTTCAAGTAGAACCTTTGATTTATCTGCCATTCTGGCGTATTTGAAGTTAGATTTGATAACTGGTATCTTGTATTTGGTTACAAATGGTTTGCTAAACATGGTGTGTTGTGCACCAGAGTCAAATAAGATTTTATGTGTATGTGATTTATAAGTGCATGGGTAGACAAGAAGTTGTGAGTGGTCTTTAATTTTTACATGCATAAATATAGAAGATTGCAGGGCACGTGGGATGTAATAAGCAAAGTTTGTGCCTTGGCACTTCTTCTTGTCGGTTTGGAGGGATACAGGGGCACTTAGGCCTGTTCCCCCTCCTCTTTTCCCTGATCCTCTGTTTTGAGACCTTCAAGGTCAGAGAATGTGAGGTCAGATTCATAGTGGGTTGCTGTTTCAGCATTGTTTACTTTGACGGTGTCCTCTTTCTTAGGACAGGAGCAGTTTGCGCTCTGGCTGCAATTGTCATTATTTTGATTGGAGTTTCCGTTATTGTGGTTGGTTTTTTAGCGCTTGTTGCCATTAGAATTATCTCTGCCATTGTTGTTTGAGAAGCATTTGCCGCTGTGTGCTACATATTCCATGTTTGCGCGTTTTTCTGCACACTTGGCTTCTGCAATGAGCGCAGGCATGGAGGTGTTGACCTCTGGGCAGATGAGGACAGCAACTGAGGGTTTTATTCTATTAATAAATGAGGATCTAGTGTGTACATTGTCAACTTGTACTGGGTTTTGGATCTTGCGGTGTATTTCCTTGAATTCATTGGCGTAAGCTGTGACAGTGGTCTTTTGAGGAAGATTACTGATCTGTATTGTAATGTCTTGGAGGAATTTGATGACGTAGAAGTTGTGGGTGATGTCAGCTTTAAACTCTTTCCAATTATCAAGCTGTTTTTCAGTTTTTGAGCCAACCCAAGTGGCAAACCAGTTAGCTGTTGCCTTGTATAGGCGCTTGCTGGCTTCCTGGACCCGTTTTTTTGGGATGCAGCTGGTGCAGAGTTTTGCAGCTGAGTGGTCTAGCCAGTTGATGATGTTTTCCTTGCTTTTACCAAAGAGCGTGTTGATATAAATGTACTTGGTGTTGGTAAATTTGCCTGTGATAGGCAGTTGTGTGTTTGTTTGTGGTTGGAGAGAGTGACTGTATTGAATTATCTTGGCGCATGAGTTGGGCATGACCAGACCTTCAAATACAGTGCATCCACTAGAAATGTCTTCATTGATGTCGTGGGCGCGGAAGTACGTCTTCCAGGTATCCTGGAATGTGGCCTGGTTGAGTACATGGGCAAAGGTGGGTGGGTTTTGGTCAGTCGTTTTCTCTCTCATGGGCGTGGTCAAAAACCATAGTGCTACCAGTGATAAGGAGCGCCTTTTGGGGGAAGCTTTGAATATGGAATTAAGAAGAAAGAAAAGTGTATTTTATTGGATAATACTTTAGACTTATATAGCTTGCACTGTGGCGGGGATTTAAGTTGGATCAAAGATAAGGATGGTCATGTGCAGAATGGGTTTGAATCACTGGATACTTAGACAAGCCATGTGATATTTGTTTGTTGCCTTTCTCAGTATATAGAACGGCATATTATAATTGGCACCAAACCAGGCAATGACTGGATGTTAAGTGTGTTAGCGGTGACCAGAATACCCGTTCATCCAGCTCCTTAACAGTTCAAACAAATTTTATAGATTTTTTGAAAAGACTTTTATTTGACCTTGTTTTAAATTCTTGGAACACCCTGACTACCTCCAGTCCTCCTAGCTACTCTTGCTGGCTTTCCTTCTGTATTCCCTGCCCCTATAGTGATTATTAGGATTTTGATTAATAATTTGCCTGTTTCAAACTTTTTTGCTTTTGCTACAGGTGATAGTATTGAAATATTATTTAAAGACTTAATTTAGAATCTTTTTTAAAAACTAGAAGCAAACCCCCGCTTTTCTTGCTCTTAACGCTTTCTTCTATACACCCCAGCTACCTGGCTTTTAATAAGACTTTAGTCCAGTCCAAAAACTATAGTTTTACTCTAGCAACAAGTTTTCCAATTTTCCCTTAATCTTGGCTCCCTTAAACAGCACTCTTACATACAGAATTTTGAGGGGAATCCAAAAATGTTAGTCCCTCTCATAAATATGTAGCTTTTTTGTTGTCCCTGTCTTGTTTCTCCTCTGGTCCAGCTCTCTAATACTCTGGAATAATTTGTCCCTCTCTTTGGCCTCCTTAAAGAATGAGCCTATCAGCTCATATATGCCTTAGATAATCTCCCAGGCAAGGAAAAGAGCTTTGTTGCTTCTTGCAAGTGCTTGGTATGAGATCTGATCCCTGAAAATGACCTTCTTTATTACCTGTCTCATGAGGAGTTGTCTTTGGAAGACTCTTATTTGATACTGTTAAAATCTCTGGGTCTGATGAAGAAGCCCAAAGTGCTATCTCCTCAGGAGGTTTCTGATCACTCAGAATTATTCTCTTACTGTTCTTCAGAATTCTCCTCATGATACTGAATACTTTCTTTCCCACCTGTCCCTACCTTGTCCTTCTGGACGCCCATATAAGAGGCCACCCAAGTTGACCACTGGATGGCATCCTGGTGGCACAAACCACCAGGATGGGAGCCAAATTTAGTTAATTTAGCCCCCTCTCACAACTGTAAGAATTTAGGGCATAAACAGGATTATCTATAGTATAACAGGATTAAAGTTACTTTATTGTCCCTTTGATTTGGTACTTTTTATTATGGGCTTTTGTATGTCATCATGCCAGCAAGAGGGTGACTGCAAGGGGTGGTTTAGTGGAACTGTTGATTTTAATCTTTTCTGGTTTACTTCTATCACTCTGTCAGAAGTACCAAAGGCTATTGCACTGGGGCTGAATCCTTTACTGTGGTTGATTTTGAAATGTAGGATGAGTAATGTTGTTAAAAATGTTCTGTTCAAGCTTTTTTTAGGTGCTCCTGGAACATTTTATCAATTAGATGAACTAAGAAGGCCTTTAATTATTCTACACATACATTGGCTTGCAAATGGTATGAGGTTGGGACCAACATTCTAAGGTGTTCTTTACACAGTACACCTTCGTGACAAATCCCACAAGTTCTGACTCTTCATCTATGATAGGTTTCTCAGGGCAGCCAAAGCACACCAAAAGCTCTTTGCTAATAAAGCAGTTGATGGTGGTTTGGTGTGGTCAGTGGTTGCTCAAGCTACAGGTCAATAAGTGAAGTAGTTAATGGCAGTAACAATAGACTTATTTCCTGGTTTTTCTTCAGGAATTAGCCCTACAATGGTAAGAGCTTATTGTTCAAAGGGTTTCATGTCCTTTATATGTGAAACTGGATTTATAAGAGTGGGTTTGGATGTATTATTTTTCACGTAATACACATGTTTCTAGAGATCAAGATTTCTTGGTGTGTGTACAGACAACAGACCTTGTATTTCATAATTTCAAACAGGCTGTGCTTGTGGATATGTTCTATTGTGCAGTGATGTGCAGAATTGTGTCTTCTTGTTGCATGACGGTAATGTAGGGCGTCTTATCACCTGTCTCTGCTTGGCGGCACACATTGCCACCATCTATGGTGAACTGGATTTTTTGATCTTTAACTTCAAAATGGTTGCTGAGTTAAAAACCTTGTAGCAGGTGGCCTCAGGGCAAAGGTAGAGCATGGGCCAGTCTGGGTCTAGGATTTTTTCTCCAGTGATGGAGGCTACATACAGTCTGGAGAGTGCTTTGGCTGTGACTAACTCCTTTCCAGACTTGTACTTTATGCAAGGTTGATAAGGGGAAAGGCGTTCAACCCATCCTTCTTGATGTTGGTTCAGATGTGACTGTGTTTAAGTATTGGGGGGACTTATGATCCACAAGGACTAAGGGAGAAAAGATAGTGCTTTTCAGCAGCAACATCACTTTTGATGCAATGAATAATATTGTCTAATTTATTATGATGGATTGTATAGCACTGCTTGGTGTCTACAAGCCTTTGTGAATTGTAAGCCACTGGGAGAAGGACCCCATCATTAGTCTCTACACGCAGTACACCTCCAATGACACAGTTAGAAGTGTCAGTCTTGAGCACATACTGGTGGATTTGATTGTGAAACTGGAAAGCAGGTGCATTTGTGAGAATCTGCTTAATTTTTTCAAAAGCTTGGTATCAGACTGGTGTTTATTGAAACCTTTGTTTGGTGTTGAGTAACTTGATAAGGAGCAATAAGTTCCCCACAGTTAATAATGCACTTGCATACATAAGAAATCATTCACAGAAGGTAAACACTTGATTAATATCAACAGAAGGCTTTATGTTGGTGATTATCTTACTTTTAGCTGGGTCAGGCTTGATTACCTCATCTGAAATGATATGTCCTAAGAACAGTAACTTGGACTGGAAGAACTCACACTTTGATGGCTTAGACTTCAGCTGATATCTGCAAAAAATGTTCAAAATGGCACAGAGGTGGGAGAGATGAATTTTCTGATTCTGACTGAACACAATAATGTCATCCAGGTACACAGCAACACACTTGCTAATAAAATACTCAAAAGCATCACTCATGAGAATTTCAAAGATAGATGGTGCAATAGCCATCCCAAAATTTAGGACGTGTCACTCAAATAACCCATATTGCGTTCAAAATGCAGCTTTGCTTTAACCTAGGAAAAATTATGACTTGGTTATACTATGCAGTGAAGTTGATCTTGCTAAAGACCTTAGCACCTGAAAATGTATTAAATTATTTTTCAATCAGTAGGAGAGTCTTTGTTCTTTACTGTGACTTTATTTAGGGCACAGAAGTTCATGACCAGGAGGAGTGAGCCATTTTTTTGAACACAAAAAGACTGAAGTATAATACAAGGATATAGATAGGTGGATAAAGCCTTTGTTCAGAGCATTTATAAGGTGTTGGTGGAGGGTTTTGTCCTCCTTGGGTATTAAAATATAAATTTACTGCTCCTTTGGCAGTGTCCTCTGTAGCTGCAGAGCATGCTGGATTTAATTTTGGTGAACTTAGTTGGTCCAAAGTCTTTCTGAATACTCTCTAAACTTATTAGGTAGTTATTGTAATGCCAAAGGTGGTTTGCTATGATATGAGTTGAGAAAGAGTGTCAGGTAACCTGGTGTGGGGTGGGATAGTTGCATACACAGTTGGAGAGAATACTGGGCCAGTGGGAGGCTCACATCAAAGTATTGGAGCTAACTTGATGATGTATAAAAGGAACTGTTCCAGAAAGGACCATAAACCACTGTATGGGACCATGGAGTCTACCAACTCAGTCAGAATAATGTACATTAAACAAAGAGTTGAGTGGAGATGGTCTCACTTTCAATCCCCAGATCTTGTGGTTATTTGGGCCAGGGTTTGATGGAAGGAGTCATAGGGATCAAATATATGAAAAGTGATTGTATTTGTCCTTAAAAAGGCAGGGTTGTACTATGTACTAATAGTTCTCTTGGCCAAAAGCCTCTGTATTGTGTTATATTGCCAAGAGATCAGCTAAGAGGATGTTCTCTAGGTAGAACTCATAAAATCCAGGCTTGAAAGGTATTTGGTGAAATATATAGGTCTAAAAGAAGCACCAGGAGGTCAGAATAATGCAGGTGTGGGGTTTGCCAGATCTGCAAGCCTGATGGCAGGAGCAGCAGGGCCTGTAGATTCTGTCTAAAAGTAATAAAAAACAAGTATAATATATAGCAGGAACTGGTTGAACCAAAGGTTCATAACAGCTTTATTATTCAAGATTAAAATAGGGTTTGACTTACACCTAGCAAGGTATAAATATTATTTACCTGATTTTCATATTTATATCAAGATTCTGAAAGCTCAGGTGGTAGGGCAGCGGTAACTTGAGGATGATGGGGTGGCATCAGTAACAGGTTGATATTATTGGCTGGTGTTAAGGAATAAGCAACCAGACCCTTCTGTTCACCATCCTGGTTGAGAGGGGTAAGTTGGGTTACCAGGAACACCCTAAATTAATGGCTTTGAAAAATCTCTTTAGGATTCTTATTGGTGGGACAGCAAAATTCTCCATGCTGTTCATTGATGTGATTCACCACCACTTCATAGTAGCTCCTGGTGCCAAATATGAGACCTTTGCTTGTTATTTATGGTGCTGGTTGCAAGGATTTCAACGTGGGAGGGTTATCATTTGAATTACTATCAGATTTTAGCCTGAAAAATGTGGGCAACCAGGTCCTTGGCTCTCTAGGCTGGCAAGCTGCAGGAGCCAGGGTTTGACTCTTGTCCTGGGATTTTCTTTATGACTAATAGAAATATGTCATTTGTGACAGAGATATTAATATCTGATAAGTTTAAAAAGCACTCATTAAAGTCTAGCTGTGGTGCTTCTGGGAGGTGACCATTGGGCGTCCTGGATCAAATCCAGGGACTAACTAGGTTGGGGTGATATTTTTCAATTTACTAATTTCTAATTTCAGCACATTGTATTGCCTGCAGTCCTTCAAACTTTTCTAAGATATTCTTATCATAACCTTAACATCTTCTTCATAGACTGTGATAGCTTCTTGGGTTTGTTCTTCTTTAGTGGTGTATAGCTCTTGAAAAAAGTGCCAAATTCTTTTCTCAAGAATATTATTTCTCTTGTTGTAGGTGCAAGTCCTCTTGACAGTATTATATATTTTGCTCCAGGTGTTTGGCTCCTTGAGAAACTTCTTCTCTGCTGCTTTTAATGCTCCTCTTGCCCAAAATTTGGGTAGCAGATATGAAGAAAAGGTTCCATGATTCTACTGCTTAGAAATATGTGAGAACTGTGAAAGTCTTTATTTAAAGAAAAAATATCCTCTTAGAAACCTTCTGAAATGCAACTGTTTTCAGGAAATGGGGGCTAACTACTACTATGAGAATTTCTTGAGAGGTTATCATCTTTTTTGTGCTTTTTTGTGCTTTTTTGGGATAAAGTTCCACTAAGTTTGAAACCCATGACGTGTTTAAACTTAAGAACTCTTAACAGTATTATGTATTCTTCAGTTTTTAAGTCCACTGGTCTTATATACCTTCCCCTTGTCTTAGGATAAATCCTCTTTAGGCTTGTTCTTTCACAAGCTTAAACTATCTACACTCTTACTTTTCTACAATAAAATAAGCTTTCAAACTTACTAAGACCAATATCATTGCATTCTCCTGCTTTTTCTAAGTAAATTTATTAAGCTTTAAATTATTTTACTGTAAATTCAGAACCTGAACGTAAAAATGCGGGATTGTCAAATCCTTGGCCCAAATTTTGAATCACTTTTGCAGGATGACCTTTTTTAATTAAATTGCATTCTTTGAGTATTTATTTGAATATTTGAAAATGCGGGAACTCATAGACACTTTGAAAAGTTCAAGTCAAACTGCATATTTCCAATGGACCAAATGAACTAACTGGAATCAGATTTGAAGTGTTCAAATCTATCAGCCATTTTCATTAAGTTTACTATGTTTTTTAAAATTGCGGGATTGTCAAATCCAAGAACTAAATTTCAAATCACTTTTGAATGCCACTAGTAAACTCAGATATTAATTGCAGGAACTGGAATCTAAATTTAATGTACACTAAGCACACTAGGAAACACCAACCCAAATAAAGAAGCTCCACTCTTAATAAAATCAAACTAAAAATTTAATCTCAATAACCATGTTTAGATATAAATGTTGTTAAGCTTTAAAATTATCCAACCCCAGAAAGGATACAATATTATTCACTTCAAATCACGGAAATAGAAACTCTGCTACTATTCAAGGCTAAATCAAGAGAAAAACAATTACCCACAACTAAACCAATAACTCTAAATAAATACATATTTAATCTAAGGTATATTTTTTATTTTATTTTTATGGACTGTCAATTGCATTCCCAACCCGCTCTTGCACCAGCCCGCGGGGCAGCCTGTCCACAAGGGTGTCCCAGAGGGTCCAAGAACAGACCCAGAACCCAACTCAAGGGGAGTAATGCCAACACACAGGCCTCCCAAGGTGTCAGCGCCAGCCAACCACCTCCTGTATCCCAATCCAGAACTACCAGCTTGAATCCCAGGCAGAAGCCACTTTCAAGGCCTGCTACCAAAGTCTCCTACACCAGGGTCACCGGGAACACTGAGGTTACTTACACCTCCACCGTTTACCCAGTTGTCACCCGGCCCCGCACTCTTGACCCAAGAGTTGCTACTTCCTTCCCCCGCGTCTTTGACACCACCTACAAGCCATTGGCCACCACCAAGGAACCATCTGCGCCTATTGTTTATTCAACTATTGATGGCGCCACTGAAAGCAAGCGTGATCCTACCTTCTACACAAAGGTCCCCGTCTCCTGTGTCAAGCCTGGTAGCCAGGATGCCGTGGTACCTGCCAAGGGCCAGTGTCGGTTGACGGATAGTGAGCGTGAAGCTCTCCTCAACTGCTTTAATGGGGGAATGGCGGTTCAGGATATTGTATCCTGATTTGTTATCACGGCCAGATACATAACCAATATCAACACCAAGTAGGGCAACACCAGGCAAATTGCCAAATCCACCAAGGCTAAGCGGCAGCCCAAACTCCTTCAGCCCTTTCATATTGATGCAATCAAGCAGTGGGTAGCCAAGAACTGCCACCTGGACACACTTGCTGTCCAATCAATGCTTGCCACAGAGTTCAGGCTTTCTGTTTCTAAAACCCTTGTTTACAAAGCAATGGTTGATTTGGGCTTCTTGTGGAAGGTGCTTGGAGTTTCTCTGTAAAATAGAAACAGTGAAAAAACCATTGAGGATCAACACATTTATGCTGAGCATATCTGGCACTAAAGGAGACTGGGAATGTCCAGTTCTTCTATATCAATGAATTGTTGTTTTTCTCCTCACTCAGGTCTAGGCATGGGTGGGTTGAGAAGGGGTCTAAGAATGACGTAGCCCATTGTGCAGCTGTCCGTTCCCAGACCTATTCCATGGTTGCGCTTCTTGGTCCTCGCGGGTTGGACCAGTATCAGATGATTAAAGGCTCCCATAACAGCAGGACTTTTCTCAATTTTCTCCGAGCTGTCAAGGAGTACCTTTGGATAAGTTACAGTGGTACAACCAACGTTGTTGTGCTTGATAATTTTGAGCTCCACAAAGTGGATCTGGTTGTGTCTGAATTCCCCCCATCAACAAAAACAGCCACACCTCCAGCCACCGGCTTACCAATTGTCCAATGAGACTTCTCTTCCTCCCGCCATATTCCCCATTCCTGAATCCAATCAAGGAGGTGTTTGGTTGAATCAAGAATAAGGTGAAGCAAGGCCTTCCTCAGGACACTGAGGATCTATTCAATATTCTCAAGATCAGCCAATTTGCAATGCCACCCAATGTGGTGGCGGCTTTCTATGAGCACTCAGAATCCTTCCTCCCAAAAGCCCTGGCCTCTGAGCCAATCAGATAAATAGGCACTCCGGGTTTTATTTAGTTTTAATTTGTTTAGCTTGTTTTTATTAGGACTCAATAATTATTATTTATATATAATAATGTGATGTTTGAATGTATTATAGACATTTAAGAATACATAGAAAAGGTAAGTAAAATTAATTATACTAGGTATGAGGATGAATATTTTTATTCTAATGCACTGAATATTATATTGACTGTTGCGCTAACAAATAAATAAATTAAAAAAAGATAGAAATAAATTAGTTTACTTAAATAACTGTACCTTGTTGATGGTACTTTGGCTTTTTTAAGCCACAAATTGGACCTTGCATGTCATCATCTGATCTGTGTTATTTCAGTGCCACTATAGCCACACGACACAACCACCAATGATTTTCATGTATTGCTTACTAATTAGTACTTAGGACGCAGGTCAAGTATATCAAATATGTTTACCAAATCACATTACAAGGAAAAGGTAATTTGAGTTCTAAACAATCATTTGTTTAGAGCAATAGTGGAGCGGGCCACATGATGCAGATAAATTCAATTCTTGATGTTAATCTATGTGATAAATAAACCTGTACTTGACAAGCTAATAAATAAAAACATTTTTAACTTATTTTTAATATTTGACGTGGTCGCAACTTTAACTAATGTCTTGTAATATATTTAGATACATTAATATTATAATTTACATAATAAAATTTAAAATAAAAATTAAAATATTAAAAGTAAAATTATAATTATAAATTGTAAAAGTTAAATATTAAAGTTTAAATATTTGAAGTTTAACTATTTTTATTAAACCATGATTTATTCCAATATCAAAATATTTGATATTAAAAATTTTAATATTAACTTTTAGATACTAAATTTTTTAATATTTAAATTTTTATGGTAAAATTTTAATAGTACATATTTCAGTATTAAAAAATTTAATATTAAAATATAAAAAGTAAAAAAATTAATTTGCAAGGGGAAAATATTTATTGGGGGATGCTAACTGCAAAGGGATATGATTATTCTGAGGAATTATACCCTGAAATTAAATTTTTGGCTAATGCATCTAATTGGATCCACGTACTCTTCTGTACGTGGTGGACAACCCTGGATGTGGTTGCTAGAGGGGTGGCGCCCTGTACCCCAGTGGTTGCTGATTGTTTGATAAAAGGCAGGCAGGTGAGTGAATCAACTAGTAGGTTTTTTTTGGGGGGGGGCATGTAGTACCCGTATAGCGTTGCCAATGCAAATGAATCATAGAGGACATGCTTGACTGTCCTGTATCCCCGTGGTGTCTTCTGGCGGTCAAGGGCTATGCGGCAAATATCCATTTGGATAGGTACATCCTCCAACTTTTTGACGTTGGTTTTTAATATGCAGTGGAGGAGGATTCCCAGGTATACCGCGACGTGGATTCTTTGCAAGGTATACTTTTCTGAGAACATGCATAATTTTTTAAATGCTTGTACTAACCTATTAATATAGGGCATTTGGTTAAACTTGAAGAGGGTTCTGGGGGGCGCCAGGCTTGAATCAGCCCCCCAGGCCTCAGCAAATGAAATAAATAAAGGTTTAAAATTATTCACAAGGACTGCATCTCCAACTTTATTTGATAGTGCCTTAAAAACTTCATTAAAAATTGCAGATTTCAAATATTCATTTCCTATTTGAAAGTCGGTTTTTATTAAATTCTTTTCATAATTGTTGATGTTTGTGAAGGGGAATTGTTGAATGCTTTTGTATATGTATTCATCAAAGTTCAGTTTGATATCCCCGCAAATTTCATTCATTTCTTTGATTTTGATAGTTGATCCTAGTTCATATGCTTCCCTTATCCATAGCGAGCACCCCGCAGGTGGTGAATATTCCCTAGCTTGAGCTTCAATATTAAAAAATTATTCATATTCTGTTGAATTATTTTTTATTTGATTTTTATTTATTTGTTTTACAGGGGCCACCAGTGACTGGTAACCCCCGTAAAACCAACTTGGTGTATAAGCCGCCACTTCCGTGACCTCATCCCCATTCCTGGTGATGACTAAAATAAATATAAATAAAACATAAAAAGACTTACTAATTGTTTCCCCTGTGGCCCCCTCAGCCACAGGCGCCACCTCAGCAAATTTCATGAGTGTTGGCTGCCCTTCATTAATTTTTCCTAGGCTTAATTTTTTCTTATATTTCTTGCAACTTGTGTTTCTTCTTGGCTTTCAGTTGATAAAGCTTCTGTATTTCTTGAAGCGCTTCTGCTTCTTGCTTGTATTTCATTTTCATCTGTTTCCATTTGGTTGGTTTCCTCTTCATTGGTGTTGATTTCCTTTTGAATTTCTGTTCCTTCAATTAGTTTGATCTTATTGTTTTCTTTGGCCCCCTGCCAGAACTCCCACAAATTTTAGGCTGTGTTGTTGAACTTTAGACCTGATAAAATTGTTCCCTGTAGATTAAGTAATTTTTCTTTATTCTTTTCATCTATAATATTTCCCAATTTATCCAGAGCATCTTCTTTTGACTGGATTAGTGGCTGGCCCTTGTTACCCAGCTTTCCTGTCACTATTTCCCTGATATTTCTTTCTATTTCAACAACCTTTTGCAGGTGTGCTTCTAATTTGATGATCAAGTTATAGATTGTTGACATATTGTTTGAATTCCATCAAAAAACTGGTTTTTATAGTACTATCTTTAACGCATTCATATTTTTCATCATCATTATTAAATTAAAGACAATAAACGTAAATATTGGATTAGAATATTGCAATTAGACGTCAACTCTTGATATTTTGATATTATGTGCATAACTCAATGCATTTTGTTTAATAAAATCCACTGTAAACTAGGTCTTTTCATTACAATTTAAAATAAATTGACTGTGTTTATATTAGGGCCATTAACGCTTAGTACAAATATTGATACATAGTGCATTTTACAGCCTGTATATTTACCTATTGGTAATAAATCTATAAAATTTCTAGTTGGATTTGTCAAGGTAATAATAATGTAATGTGTTAATAGATTACTGTTTACTGTCATTAATTGGTAGATTTTCTTTGCTGTGGCAATTGTGCATTTTCTGATATTTACGCACTAGTATCCTATTGGATGTGAAGCCAACCAATTGGATACTAGTGCGTAAATATCAGAAAATGCACAATTGTCACAGCAAAGAAAATCAACCAATTAATGACAGTAAACTGTAATTTATTAACACATTACATTATTATTACTCACAAAATCTGACTGAAAAGTTTACAGAATTATTAACAATAGGTAAATATACAGGCTGTAAAATGCACTATGTATCAATATTTGTACTAAGCGTTAATGGCTCTCTAATATAAACACAGTCCATTTAGATAAATTACAATGAAAAGGCCTAGTTTATAGTGACATTTATTAAACAAAATGCTTTGAGTTATGCACATAATTTCTAAATATCAATAGTTGATGTTTAATTACAATATTCTAATCCAATATTTACGTTTATTGTCTTTAATTTATTAATGATGATGAAAAATATGTATGCTCATAATTTTAAGCTATTTTTAAAATGTACAACATTGTATTAATCATGGTAAATGTTGATAATGTAAAAAGAAAATATTATTAATTATGAATTGAAAGAGAGATATCAATTTTAATAAGTTGTCACAAAGAAAAGATTTATTTACTAATCAAAGGACGGGAAGTGGAGGGAATGGGCAGAATGAACATTGCCTTCATCTGCGCCTGTGAAAGGGACAGCATCAGAGATAGTGGGGAGGGAATGGGTGGTGTTTTGGGAGTCAGGGTTGGAAGGCAGGTGGCTTGATGGGGGGTTGGGGAGGCAGGGTTTGTTGACTGGGAAGGGCAGCAAGAGCTGATTGCTTCAATTGCTCAAATTCTTCTTCTGTCACATTTACTGGCTTGACAAAACAGATGGACTGGCCTGGGGGAGATGAGGGTCCTTTCTGGACTTATCACTATCACTTGCATAGAAGATGATGAGATGAAATAAGTCCTGGACGGACGCAGAAGGGAAAAGCTCATACCCCTTATCAATTTGGGTGCATAGTTTGTTGTAGGTAGCAGGCTTTAAGCGCCCAAGGGCGGAACCAGAATTGTAGAGACATACATCTGCAAGATGCATGTTGGCGTGGTTGATGGTTAGGACCAGCATGTATGCCCTGCAGCCCTGATTTCTTGGGTAGCCCATTCCTGCTGCTCCATCTCCGCACTCAGTACAACTGTGTGCATGGTGTTTTGTGTGGCCCACTCCTCCAGCATGGCCTTGAGCTCTGTCTGATAGGCATACCCATCTGCGGTGTTCAATATTGCCAAGTAATAATTGATGCCCAATAGGGAAACTGCCAATAAAACCCCAACAAACCAATACAATATTGGGCCACGCTTGTACACGGCAGACTGGATACGCTTCTCTCCAAAGTCTTGGATACTTGCAGATATCTTAGCATACAATAGGAAGATTACATCATTACAGGCCCTCATTGCCCTTCCTTTGATAAAACTAATAATAGTTGAATTGTAGGGGTCAGTGTCCACCAAAATGGGGCCACTGAGAACTTGATTGGACAAGATTCTAGCAGCAATCACAACTCTGTGCATCCAAAAATTCACTGTTCTTTTGTTGGTGAAGATGCTGTGGAGTCCCAACTGGAGACGTACCTGGACCAGGGACATCTGTGGGTCACATTTCATAATGGCCATCATAAGGGGATGGGCTGTGTCACCTTCAGTCGAAGTACAGGCATCAGTTGAGTTCTTCTTGGTAGGAGGGCCACAGTTGGCGTGAGCTTGCAGGGTTGCAGCTACAGTGGACTTTGCAAAACCCATTGCGGCTGCAATTTCCCCAAGGGACATAAGCTTTCCTTGCTTTTCAACCATTTCAAGAACAATCTCTGGAGTGATTGGTTTTCTTCTGCGTCTTGCAGGCTGATTGGCTGGGGGAGGGATATGTCCATCTTGTGAACTGGTTAATGCCATCTGATTAGCTGTTTTGGGGTCCTGGGCTCTCTGGGTGACCCCATGGCTAAAATGGCTGGTTCTGGATGCCATTGCTGATAAGAGATTTGGGTAAGCAGCTGCCTGTGCATGGTGGGCAAACAGGGCCATGCTGGAAGTTGCAGGAGAAAGAACAGACTCCTGGGTAGTGCTTGCGGAGGGGCCTGCGGGTTGGGAGTGGCCATAGACAGAGGCTTCACTGTTAAGAGACCTAGTGTAGTCCTGCATGATTTTGTCAAGGCCAGGGAACAGCTTGTTGACTTGGTTGTTATTGAAAGAAGACATAATAAATTTTATTAAAATTTTAAACTGAAGAAGAGGAATGTATATTTTAGTCAATTTTATTGTTATATAGGTTAATTTTGTGAATAGTAGGATCTAAATTTTAGCTGTCTTAAATTGGAATAGGGTGATGTTTGAGAATGCCTATGATTCCTAAAAAAATCAGCACAAATCCACTCTAGATCCTTTGGCATCCTTTTTGAGACACCCATAAATTATATTTATTTCAAATTCCTTGCAATTATGATTTGAAACTTGGTTCTTGGATTTGACAATCCTGCAATTTCAGATTTGTTAAGTTTTACATGATGTCTATGATTTTTTTGAAATACAGGAAAGCACAAATTGTACATTAGAATCCTGCATTTCTGATTCATGTATCCTGCATTTGTTTGTTGTGTTTTGTCTTTTGTTAGTTGAGTTATCTGCTCAAGAGATTCAAAATTTGCCAATTTAAATAAATCAAAAAAGTCAAATTAAATTGTTAATTTTATTTAATATTTTAATTTTCACTCAGCTAAGTGGCCTGCAAAAGTGATTCAAAATTTGGACCAAGGATTTGATAATCCCGCATTTTTACGTTCAGGTTCTGAATTTACAGTACTAATAAAAATTATCAGTAAAAAAATCTTCAAACTTAACTAATATCATCAGTGTTCTTTATCTCCAAACATCAAAACACTTTTCTTTGCTTCAAGGTTTTGCCAACACTTAAGTGTAAAAAAATTCATGAGTTAAACATTGACTCTTTGCGCCTTGCACCCCAAAAAAGTCACTTTTATTCAAAAAAATTCTATGTTAAAACTTGACTATTTTCCATATAAAATTACTAGTGATTTTTTTTGCTATTTTTCAATGTTTTCTCTTCAATTTTTCTTTTTCAGAAAAACTGTAGAAAAAGATTTCTCCAAACTACTTGGCTCTCTGCCCCTCCAGCAACTCAACCTCAGAGAAATATTAGAGTACCTTTTCCAACATTTCCACAAACTGTTTCAAATTCTTTTTAATAACATGTCATCTTGCATAACTATCAAACAACTATCAATCCCTTACAGATGTCCTCTATCCTGGCTTCATTCTGGTAGCCCCCATCAGTCAACATCTCAGGCTCAAGCAATAAGTCTCCCAAATGAGTTTTATCTAGACTAGACACTCATTAGTTGTCTTCACCTAGGTCATCAGAAGAGCAACCATCAGAACTTAAACTATCTATATGTAACATCCTCCATGTTGAAAATTCCCAAAAAATATTTTTGTGTTTTTGCTTGTATGTTAATTGATTTTTTTACCTTAAATAATTGTTCCTAATGTTAAAAGTTAAATGTGATTTTAATTTTAATTTTCAAGCTTTAAGTAAAATTGTAAAAAAATAAAGCCAAAATAAAATTTGAGATTGTTGACATGGAGGATTTTACATGTAGACAGTTTAAATTCTGAAGGTTGCCATCAGAAGCAGGAATACATCATGCACCACTACTGTTTTTAATCACCCAAGTGGTTAATCTTGAGCTTTCAGGTGCAAAGTAACCAACTTTACTTCCCAGATACCTTCAAATCATCAATTTATGCAGCTGTATCTCTGGTCAGCCACCCTAATGATGGTTCTGAGCTATCTATTCTTGCACAGCAGCAGTAAGACTTTCTTAATGCTACCCATAAGTCATATACAGATAAACTTTATCCCCTTTTCAGGTAAAGTAACTCAACTTTATTATTGTCCCATTTGATATAAGGATTTAATGCTATTTAAGCACATTCATCTTAGGGTAAAGCCTAGATGTGTTATTACCGCAGCTAGTCTAAGAATGCATATACCCCTTGGTATAACTAAACCAGGGTACCACTTTTATTCTTCTGGTGTAATAATAAGGGACATCTTACTAGTACCTCAAGACATAACAGACCATTATCAGCTATCAATGCTAGGTGGATTAATGAAAAAGAAAACATTTAACTTTTTAATGTAACCAATCTTTATTTATCCAACCCCAGTCCTTGCCTACAAAACAGCCCTTCATGTGCATTATCACAGGATTATATGCTAAAGCCTGAAAGGATCAAAGCCAATATCACACCACCCAAATTCTACCCCTACATAAAATCAGCTGCTTACCTAGCGGATTTTTGACCAAACCAAAAATAGAGCCCTCTAATAGAAGCCATCAGATATTGGCCCAAGTGTTGAGATTAGCATGTTTTTGATTGGCCTACCTGATTTTGGAAGTAAGGTTTATAGACAGGAAGTTTTCTGAGTCTTTTTCCTAGTACCAGCTAATAATAGTCTGTTCAAACCTGAAGTTTCTTGATGCCCCCAGTTTTATGACATCAGGCTGCCCAAAGTACAGATTTCTGCCCAAAAAATAAAGGCTGAAAAAGACTATATATTATCTGTTAATCCTGAAAAGGCTTTATTACCATTCTGATGATAAATTGGGATGAACCTTTAGTTCAATCATATTTTACCCTACCCAGTTTTTTTTTACTATTTTAATATATCTTAAGCAAGTTCTTCTTCTCCTTTCATACCACTTTCTGAAACTGCAGACACACAGTCCAAGTTATTTTGTTTTTTTGGTGCTCCTTTGACACTTCATATTTAATAAAATACCCTCCCAAGCTGGATTATTTAAAATTTCATCCTATAAAACATTATCATAGTTGGCTCCCTGGTTGAAAATAGAGTGCCTGAACAAGTTAACTTTGAGGTCATCTGGTAATCATTCAGCCTAGACTATTTAGGGGTAAGTACAACTACATACCTGCATATCTAGTACCAATGATATCTCTCATTACCTCCAGGCCAACTATTTGCAAGTTTTTTATCATCAATGAGGTTAAATATAATCATATTTTTAAGGCATTTTGTGTTACTTTAACAGGCCTGATAGGCTTTATGGTGCCCATCTCTGGACCCTGGACTATACTCAGACTTTCTCTCTCTTACATTATCAAATTAGCATTAATATTGTGGTAGGCCATGCCCTCTAGGCCAGCGTCCCAACTCTTACCTGTGTCTGCTATCCCACCTATTACCTGGTTTCCTGACACAGCAAGGCATGTTAATCACAGTACCACTTTATTCTTACATAGTAATAATAATGTTTTTCATTGACATTATAAGACTCAAAGCTCTAACATCAGCTCTTTTAAAGAAAAAACACTAGAAATTTCAGCTGTTTAACAGACATACAAAAATCTATGTGAGTTAGGCAACAATTCTTTATCTGGATAACCTCAGCATGTTGCCTGAAAAACAGCTTCAAACATTTTCATCACACAGAGTCTTCCTGCTCTTACACTTCTGTCAATAAATTCTTTCAAACCATTTGTGTTTTAGATAATTTTTTAAAAGTTTACCTAGAATTCATCCAATATACAGCTTGTATGCAATTTAGACCTTTGGATGCCCATGCACAAGAGTTTGTTGAAAAAATATGGATTTTGTCTGGGTGGTGTACTTTCTAGGAGCCAATCAGGCATGTGATAGCTGTGATAAATTATTTTCATCTTAATGTTATTGCTTGCTGGGTAGAGTATAGTTGTAGGTCTGAATACAAATGATACTGTAAATTCAGAACCTAAACATAAAAGTGCAGGATTGTCAAATCCTTGGTCCAAATTTCAAATCACTTTTGTGGGCAACTCAGCTGAGTGAAAATCAAAATATTTAATAAAATCAAACATTTAATTTGACTTTTTTGATTTATTTAAATTGGCAAATTTCAAATCTCTTGGGTAGATAACTCAACTAACAAAAGACAAAACTCAGCAAACAAATACAGGATACATGAATCAGAAATGCGGGATTCTTATGTGCAATTTGAGATTTCCTGTATTTCAAACAAATCATAGACATCATGAAAAACTTAACAAATCTGAAATTGCGGGATTGTCAAATCCAAAAACCAGATTTTAAATCAAAAATGAGGTGAATTTAAAATAAATATAATTTATGGGCATCTCAAAAAAGATGTCAAAGAATCTAGAGTGGATTTGTGCTAATTCTTTTTTGGAATCATAGGCATTCTCAAAAATCACCCTATTCCATTTTAGGACGGCTAAAATTTAGATGCTTGATTATAGTAGATTTTAAAAAATGCTAATAATAAAATAGAATTATATATTATAATCTGTTTTTACTATGTTGCCTTATCCTTGGTGTGTTGGTAGTTTATTTGCTGTTGATAAGGTGTTTACATTTAATTGGATGGTTTCACCTCCAGTTGCCTTGGCAATAGGAAATCAAGCTGCCTCCGCAACCACAGTTGGTCTCGGGGAGGTGGCTTGATTTCCTATTGCCCAGGCAACTGGAGGTGAAATCATCCAATTAAATGCAAACACCTTATCAACAGCAAATGAACTATCAACACACCAAGAAAAAGGCAACATGGTAAAAACAGATTGTAATATATAATTCTATTTTATTATTAGTGTTTTTTGTAGTCTACTGTAATCAAGTATCCTTAATAGCAGTACATGAATACATAGTGCAGTAAACTGATGGTTTATCCCCCCCTCTCCTTCCTCCTTGAAAAGAAGTTTTGTTTGGCCCCGGCTACGCCAGGAGCCAACAAAACTTTTAAAAAATTTCAAGGAAGAAAGGAGAGTAGCTCATAAATCATTATATGGGTTTATGGCCACTATATTAGTGATTTAGAGTGCAGAATATTGCATCATTTCCAGTTTAAACAATTTTACATTTCACTTAATTTCATGTCTAAACATGGTTGTTGAGATTGTATTTTCCATTTGATTTTATCCAGAGTGGAGCTTCTTGATTTGGGTTGATTTGTCCTAGTTTCTTACTTTACATTCAATTTGGATTCCAGTTCTTGCAATTAATATCTGAGTTTACTAGTGGCATTCAAAAGTGATTTGAAATTTGGTTCTTGGATTTGACAATCCTGCAATTTCAAAAAACATAGTAAACTTAATGAAAATGGTTGATGGATTTGAACGCTTCAAATCTGATTCCAGTTAATTCATTTTGTCCATTGGAGATATGCAGTTTGACTTGAACTTTGCAAAGTGTCTATCTGTTCTCACATTTTTAAAAATTCAAATATAAGTGCAAAGAATTCAATTTAATTAAAAAAGGCTATCCTGCAAAAGTGATTCAACATTTGGACCAAGGATTTGACAATCCCGCATTTTTAAGTTTAGGTTCTGAATTTACAGTAACACTGCTATAATATTCATAAGCTTTCATTTTTTAACTAAAGATAATATCAAATATTGTTTAAGCTATATCATGTAAGTATAAGTATAATTTTAAGGGGAAAAAGTGAACATAACTATTAATTTAACTGTATGATAGCTGCAGAGGTGCTATTGACATTGGAATTATTGAGAAAAACATGCTGAAATGTTCAGAAGCTAAAATTGAGGCACAAAGGTTTATTTTTGCATTATTTAAAATTTTGTACATTTTAATACCAAAAAAACACAAAATTTATATGCAAGACAATTACTGTGCAATTACTTGTTTTGATAATGGCTGTTTGCCTTTGAACCTGATTCATAACTGATATAGTAGCTTGGCCAAAGTACTTTTACACCTTAATTTATTCATTGATTTCATATGATTCAATGAAACCTAAAGAGCAAACATAATTTTGCATTTAAATTAAAATTGTTTAATTTTCTATGACTATTTGCATATGCTTTGACCTATGACATCATCAATAATTTACTCACTTACAAGCATTATTTATTATAATGTCAGGGCCTTCATATTTTTATGTGAAGGCATTCAAGAATGATCTGAAAGAGATTAAGGATTTCTTAGTGGTCAAGCCTAAATGCATGTTATCTTGTACATGCACCTCAGAAAAGCCTGACTTGACAAAAATTTTCAATTTGTTGGCTGGGCAATTGCTTTGTATCCATAAGTTTAAAAAAGACATGTATAGCCACAAAAAATATAAAATAAATTTAAAAATAGCTTGATGTCTATCTGAAGCCAGACAACCTCCTTACTAACTTGGTGTTTTCAGAACATATATGCTGAGCAAAGGCCTACACCAACTGGATGCCACTTTATTGCCACCTCCATGTTAAACTAACAGCTTGTTTGTCTCTTGGCAGTTTATAAGGAAAAGCACATGTTGCATCATTTTAAAATATATATCAGGTATATTCTATCATCTTCCTAGTCTTGGGCTTTCTTGGAATTGATATCATAGCTATTCAGGAGGTTGTAAAAAAGTGTCTGACACATCATAAGTTGTTTGTGCTGTCATTCAGATAATTTTGCTTCACTGGCTGCCAGATTTTTAGCCCTTATTGTATCTGGCCAATCAGGGTCATTAAATTGTTCCTTGTCAGATGTATCAAGCTTAATAGAACCCTTTGTTTGTGTTAACACACTTCCTGATCCAGTATTTCTTTTTGAATAAGGCAACAGCAGGCCTTTCTCAGTGGTTTTTTAATCATCTGTAACTGTAAAATTTTCTGATGTCTTGGAGGGTGCTGTAATTAGGCTTTGATTTGGTGTAACTGCTATCAAGCACTGGTACTGTCACATAGACCTTCTGTGAAGTGTGATTCATGCTCTCATTTGTAACTTTCATAGCTGTGAAAGGAGCGTACATCCTCCAAGAAGGCTTGGCCAATCAATGAAACAATACTAGCTCAGTGTGTAGTTAGTTCACAGATTTTTTGGCCTTGCTTCTTATGGTGGCATTGGCTTGCTAAAAGCTGCTTAATCTGAGCTTGCAATAGCTATGCACTGGTCTCTTGTGTACTGAAAACCTCAGTAAGATTATTTACGCTTCTAGCAGAAGTCTGAAGATTATCTTCCAGGATTTCAATTCTGTGTTCATAGATATTCAGTTGCTTCCCAAATTCTTGTTGTTGGAACTTTAGTTGCTCATTGAGACCCTTCAAAATCTTGTGGTTAGCTTCTGTGCGCTCATGATCCTGAGCAATGTATTTGTTAATTTTTTAATCTCAGTTTAAAAGTGAGAGCAGCCAGCAAGTGCCTGAAGAATACCCTTGTTCAGACCTTCAAGATGTTCAGTGAGTTTCATCATGTCTCTTTGAATTATGACAGAGTCTTATTGCCATTGGATTAGGTGGGTTTGTCTTCTATAGCTTTTATAGTGTAGCAAAGTGTCTCTACTTCTCCATAAAGAGACCAGAAAGTTGTCTCTGCACCCTTCATGTGGTGGGTAACTGTAGCCAACCAGTTGTTATTTAGTTCTTTGTGCTCCAAGACTGATATCATCATTGAAGTAACATGACTGATTTGTCTTTGTTCAAGCTGGGCAGTCTACAAAGTGCTGTGATTCTGATTGTTACAATCATACCCATCTTGTGACTGATCACATTAAAGGCACCAGAAAATTCTTCTATAACTCTCATAAGAATACATGTTGGCTATTAATCAAGTTGTCCTGATGAGATATCAAGGACAATTGGTAGCTGAGGTGGAGACAGTTATGGCAGATATCAGAATAGGCAAATCTGTACAAGTACTTTTTGCCTGATCAATTGTTTTCATCTGGAGATGCGGCTGGTTAGGAGTGGTTCCCATGAAGTTGTAAAACTTATTTTTTGCATTTCCTCAAAAGAGCAAAAAACAGTCATCTTTTCATGTACCTCATCATTCTGGTTTGAATCTTGATCTATGTTGATCATGGATTGGTCCAGAGAATACTGCATAAGGCCTGCGTTCTCATTCACTTCCAAGGGAACTGATACATTCAAATGCAGCACAATGTGATTTTGATCAGCTGCATAAATGCCATATACTGACTGAAGGCAATTACGTTGCCTGAGAGTCTGTCCTGTGTTCCAGCCAATCTATTGACTTTGGAGAACAACCTCTCTGGGTTATCTTGGAGATGTTGAAGGCCTGCAGGAGTTCATCTCCACTACCTCACCAGGCAAAAGAAAGGTCCCCTCAAGAGCAACAGTTCCGGTTTTTGATTGCATTGAGTGAGCATCAAATGTTGTAATTGAGCTTTGAGTTGTTATAATTGCTATATTGCTTAACTCATTATTACAACTTTATACTTTCTACTAAAGACTAAGTTGAGAAATTATCCCAAACACCTAGTGTGTATACTAAAAGCTGTGTAAATACATAATAATCTATTCTTCATCCGATGCGTGCAGTCTAGTTGTTCTATTGCCCTTGGAGTCTAATGGATTACCATACTGTCTTTAAAAGTGATGATTAGTTTAATAACCAATCACCACGCAACAGAGAGTGCAAGGGATATAGTCACTGTCTTCTTGCTTCATCCCTTGGCCTTATTTTTCATATTTCCAGTGACCTTCTGGGCCATGGTTGGGTGATTAGCTGTAAACAGTTGTGATGTAGTACCTGTGTTGCTGACTGTTTATCATATTTATTATGAAGAAAAGCGATGCTTTGCAGAGAGAGATTTAAACCACTAAGCCAACACTGCTTAGTTTAAAACTGCCTGTTAAGTTGCTTAATAATTCGCTTGGAAAAGCCAATCAAGCAGCAAATATGCAGATACCCTGGTACGAAGGCAGACCTAATGATTAGAATGTATCTTTAAAAATAGAAAATAGAAATGGCTTTTATATCTCCTCAATAGCGATATTTACTTGGATTTGGAGCTTAATTTGAATTTGGCGTTTTCCCTTGCAGCCACTTGAATACTGAGCTGAAGTCACTGCTTTTGAATCCTTCGGTCTTTGAAACCAGCCCATAGATCTGCTGAGCAAGAGTCCCAAGGATGATGTTTGCCTTGACGCTGTTTGCAGCGTTGACAGCTAAGCCTAAATCTTTGGCCATGAGAGATACCCCAAACCCGCCGGTGTAGCCACGGTTGGATGGGACATTTTCGAGCACTCCTGGGCAGGGATTGTAGGTATCCGATGACCAGCACCTTCCGGTTGAGGTGTTGAGTATAGAGGCCAGTAGCTTAGGATCCATGCCCAATTTCTGGCCCAAGTTCATGGCCTCCGATGTACCGATCATTCCAATAGCAAGAAGTAGATTGTTGCAAATTTTAGCAACTTGCCCATTTCCATTACCGCCACAAGAAATAATGTTCTTTCCCATCAGCTGCAAGTAAACCTTTGCCTGTGAAAACTCCTGTTCACTCTTACCTCCGACCATAAATGTCAGCGTGCCGGCCTCCGCCCCAAGGATACCGCCTGATACTGGCGCATCGACAGCATGACATTTGGCTGCCTCTACCTTTGCGGCAATCTCTTTAGATACATGGGGATCGATGGTAGATGAGTCAATGAACAAAGTCCCAAAAGAAGCCCCTTCCATTAGTCCATTGTTACCAAAGTAGACAGCATTCACATGCTCTGACGCAGGAAGCATTGTGATGATGACGGACGAATGTTGAGCTACCTCCTTAGGACTAGCAGCGACCTTGACACCATTCTTGCCCTCTTTGAATTTCGCGAGGATCTCCGGATTTGAGTCAAACACCGTCATGGGATTACTCATTTTACTGCGAAGGTTATTTGCCATATGGAATCCCATCTGGCCAAGCCCAACAAAGCCTATCTTTGTCTCAGCATTGATCACTAAGAAGGTTAGACATGATATATATTTTATTTACCTGAGGTACTCATGAGCTTTTTCGGGAGCGACATTTCTTTCCCGTTTCTTAGCACGCTCTTAATTTGATTTTTCAACCCAGCACATAGTACCTTGGATAACATCGTATTCCCTAAATAAAAGGGTTGGTTTCCTTGATACTGTGGATCCAAAGATCGATTTTTAGAAATACAGCTCGAAAATAAAACTGCCAAATGCATCGCACAACCCAAAATAAGTTCAATATTTTTAAGTATACTTCCAAACCGCTAGCCGAAAATTAACCACATAAAACCTAAGTCATGATTAAATATCATTTATAGTCCAGGGTAGCTCCTTGGTATGCTATTTAAAAATGATTTAAAGTTCCAGATAAGCATTTGCAGCATCAAGTTTTCTCAGGTCTAAGATATATTGGATAAGATCCATAAAATATAAAGCTAAGACTCAGGAAAACTTCAAGGATGCAAATGCTTATTTAAAGCCAACCCATGGCTTGAATTTAAAACTAAAATAAAGAAGCACCGGTAAATGGCTAAAATTTACTATAGCGACTAGACATAACGGAAACACAAAAAGCTCAGGCTGACATGGAGTATAACCATCTAAATCAAATACCGATTTGTCGTGTCAATTACTTTACAAGATTGGATATCGGTACGTGCACACTTGCCAGCCAAAATAACAGTCACCCTTCCAGCTACACGTCATAGTTCATTAGAAATGTTTCTCACCCCATGCCTCCTAGATTCAATTTCCCCCTAGCAGGGTGTTAAGTACCACTCGCTTGTTCTTTGACAGCTTGGATTCAAAAGATGCCGATCTGAAATTCCAAAAGAAAATATTGCTTGTGAAATTATGTCATACTTCAAGGTCATCCACTCAAGCTCTAGTTGATGGAGCTGGTAAATAACCAACTGTTGTTTCATACAGGGGTTGCTTAAAACTTGGCGAATAAATTTTGATGCCAAGCCAACGAAATGCCCATCCAGAAATATAACTAATAAATATGCATACTTTATTCCCCTCGCTGACAAGGCAACAGTCAGCATTTGAACTGTCTCCATGTCGATAGTTAAAATTAATTTTATACCCAGGTCGACACATTAGAAAAGTCTAGATAAAGTTTACTATCATGTAGTCTTCTGGAAGTTGACACTTTTTTAACAAGCAAAAAATCAAATGCTGAACATTTTACCTAGTAAAAATTAAGCTACAAATAGTTTTTTAGGGTAATATGATCATGTAGAATCCAAAAATAAAATAAAAATACACTTCAAAAATAATTTGCTATAAAATTATTTTATTTACCATATAAAAAGTGCTTAGATTATTTTACACAAAAAACTCAATGAAAATTAATTATATTAAATAAAAATAAAGATAAATACTTATTTTTAAGAATAGTTTATATAAAAACAACCCAAAATTACATATACTTTAGTACCAAAACAACTATTTAAGCTAGATAATCCAGGCTCTAGCATAAAAGTCTTTTATAAAAACTATTAATTCTTTCTAAAAAATTTAATTAAATTATCTTGCTAAGTAATAATATTAGTTTTGACATTAAAAGTATACAATAAGATATCAGAAAGAGCCAAAAATGTTTATTATAAACTAAGTCAAAGGTTTGTTGCAAGAGAGTACAGTGGCAATCTTTCCTATCCGCCCCTCGAGCTCAGATAGCTTGTACTTATTCTTGACAGCTGTCTTTATCTTTTCTTTTTAAATGCTAGCCTTGCATTGTTTTCTCTTCTTTGGAGCCTTTACTTCCATATCTCAAATGGAGGAGACAGTCTTCTCCCGTTCAGTCTTAAGGTGCTCAAAGAAGGTGTTGTATCTGGGATTCACACCAAAGGAGTACTTTAGATGTTTATGCTAGACCTCCAGGCCCAATGTTGTCTTCATTTAATTCTTGAAAACAGCCTGATAGCAATTCCAGCTTACTTTGCTGCTGGCTTGCCCCTGCAGCTGACCATCCTGCACCCTACATACTGTGGCTCATAGTAGTCAAAAAAGGATTAGAACTCAGCTTCATGGCTCAAGGCATAGGGATTATTACAGAAAAGCTCAAATCCTTGGCCAGCATGCTTAGGCTTAATAAATGCAAGGGCAACAAACTTCTGTATTGGAAACTTGCATTTACCAGTTGCATCTTGTTGTGTGAGAGAGCTGAAAAGAGTCTTGCCCTTAAGGCGTCTATTAATAGCCTGTCAGTAATGAAAAAAACCCTTGTGTCTTGCATTAAAGGTTTTTACAAAGGCATTGTACTAGGCTGTCTCATAATTCATGATAATTATTTTGAGGCCAATGGCTCTATCATGTTTGTTCTCTTCAGCAGCTAGGGTGACCTCATCTTTATCAGCATCATCAGGATTGGCCCTTGCTGATGAACCAGGATTTTTTCTAGCCTCAGTGAAAATAGCTTTAAGGCCCTCCTGTATAATCTTAAATACTCTTAGGTATACTTCCTCTGAGGCTTCAGGAAAAAAATATGCAAAGAGGAGGACTTTATTATCAAGCTGGGCATGCACTGCCCACAGCTGATAGAATAACTTAGGACATGTTGCAAATTTGCCATAACAGAGCCAAGTTTCAGTGGCACACAGTTGCTCTAGATTCTTATAGATGGCATAACACATTATTCTATCTTTTGCACCAGGCTCATCATTGTAAAGAAGGAACTGTTCATTGCCTTGGGTCATCTGCAAATCATGAGTAAGGACCAGGTCTTTTATTTGGGTTGCACTTTTTCCAATTGGGTTTAGCTCTTGGCGTTTATCACAGATATACTTAACAAGTTGTTTACAATCAGGGAAAATTTTAAGGCTCTCTTTGCTCAAGTGATTGGTGGGCTTTACTGCCAGATGAGTTGCTTTGATGTCTTTTGATACTGGGATCATTTTGAATAGGTATCACTAGAGCAGCTTCTTGATCAAAGTGATGAAAGGCATGCAGGTATGTTTTCCTTTTCCAAGGTAACTTTATCCCAACCTTGGGTGCTTAGGCGTACTGGACAGCTTCTGTCTTCACGTGTGAAATGTTTGCTTTTGCTTTCTTGCCTCTGATTGTTGCAGTTAAACACATAGCCATCACTGACCATGCTTGGGCCACCTTTGACTGACATCAATGGAAAATATTTTGGAAATCTCTTTGAGATCTTAAAGAAGCCCTTAACATTGCAAATATTGTGAGCTTGTATTGCATCCCATGGCCCAGAAAGAGTGTGTTGAAAACCAGGAAAGTACTCATGTTTGTCAGGAATCCAGTCTTGGGCGGCTGGCCTGTTGTTTTCAGGGGTAACTCGGGCCAGGTTTTTTGTGGGTAATGCCTACCACAAGAGAGGAGCTAACTTTAAAGGGTAGGAGGCAGACTTTTCCACCCAGGACCATGGGCCGGCAGCCGGAATTATAGTGTCAATCACCCCTGTGAGGGTGATGTACACAATCCCAAACAGTTTGCCAGAATGGTTGGTTGGGAGGTTGGATGAGGAAGAGGGCATAGGTTTTGGAGTCACAGGCGGTTTCATGGGCAGGTTGTAAGCAGGGAGATAGTTGAATTTCCCTCTGAATAACTTGGGTGTTGAAAATATCCACGGGCCTTGCTGTTTGTATCTAATTGCAGATTGTATGCAGGCCAAAGAATTGAGTTCAAGTATCCTTTCCAGGGTGTATTCCTTGTATTCAGATTTCAGAGGGTAATTGGTAAAATGGACGGGTCCAAAGGATACACCAGGAGGACAGAAAACTGCAGGCGGTGGGCCAGGTGGGCCAGGAGATCTTGAACTGAATTGATAGATAGCAAATACAAAATAAGGCAATGGCTGGGTGAGCCAAAATAACATAGCCTTTATTCAAAAATGGCAATAAGTTTGGGGCGCAGGGTCCTTTGGTTTATATAGTACCCTACCTCCAAACTTAACATTTTCCATGGGGGGTTCATCAGGGCATTGGGAAAGGCAGGGCTGGGAGAACTGGATGCTTGGGTCCAAAGGCAGCAAAATAGCACTCAGCCCAGGAGTTCTTTCATTGGTCAAGAGTCTTGATTTGGCTACCTGATTATCTTGCTTTAGTGCTGTGGTCATGAGACTGGGCCGCAGGCCTGTGCCTCTTTCCTGGGTCAGCTTCTGATTAGTTGCTGGTGTAGACTTCAAGTTCATGAAGCTAATAGTTGCCAAATCAGTACCTTCATTGGGCGCTGTGATTAGTCTTTCATTTGGTGCAATAATTTTCTTAGTTTGGCTTGTTTCACTGCATGAGCCAACATTCTTGGTATCAGCTTGTGGGGGCTTGATCCCAGAAAGGCGCAGGTGGGCAGTCCACAGGCCTGGCGGCCCAGGGGTCCAGGGTTGGGGTTCAATTCCTGCTCCCAGGCCCGGGTTTCCAGAGAGGAAGAATTGCCAATCCTGACAATTTTGCTCATCATCTTCATGTTCACCAGGGCAGGGTTCAGGGGAGTGTTCAGGAGAGGGCTCAGGAGAGAACTTGAAGCTTGCCTTTTTTCTTTTTGTTGATGAGATCTTCATCTCTTTCAGAACTATACCAGCTACAGAAGGTGAAACCTTTTATCAGATTCCAACTCAGAAGCTGAATGTACAGGATTTTTTTTAGTTCATCTTTTTTAAGCTGTTTCTTAAGCACTTTTTTGTAGAAGAAGAAGCCTTAGGCTTAACAGTGTCCTTGGAAGTTTTTTATTAGGCTGGATTTTTTATTTATCCTATAAAAAAGGGATTAGAGAAATAACTGTGAGTAAAGTATAGAAAAATGAAAGTTAAAGCTGAAAATATAGCAATTTGTGGAGAATTATTATATAGACTGTGCAAAAACCTTCAATGTTATTAATATGTTCAGTTCTGAGGCTTTTTATTGAGAAAAAGTTGGACAAAAATACATTTAAATGTTTAGTGTTTTCATTTTAAGTGTTGAGATGTAGTAAAATTTTGATTGTAGACAGTTGGCCTAAAATATTGTCTTAATTCTGACTGTTGACTTGTAGACAGTCAGCATTATTAAGGTAAATCACTATGTGAAAAACATATAAATCTTAATTAAATTAAGATTGGGTTTGAAATCTAGTCTGAAAATAGGCTATTTGGGGTTTGGGCTATAATAAAGCTATATATATGTAGCTTTTAAAAACCAAGTATAGAATACAGCAAATAGGAAATTTATTGTTAATGTGGGAAGTTTTGGGGGTCTAAGCCCATTGTTTTGTAAGCTGGAATTGTTAAGCTACATCTTTTGCTTATTAAACCAGTGAAGATGTTGACTTTGCTGGTGCTAGCCTTCTTTTATAGTGGAGACACTATTAAATCTCGCTTAAATTATGTCATTGTGTTTGCTTAACTTATTTCCCTTGTATCACTTTTGCTTTTGTGTTGGTTTTTTTTTGTGTTAACTTTAAATGACACTATATAAATCCTAGTTTTAAAATATACAATCTAGCTTAATCCATATTTAGGGGTTAACCTGAACATATCCAATGGTTTCAAAGCTATAATAAGCCACCTATATATATAAAATAAAGCTTGAAATTTTTACCCACTATATGTCAAACAACTATGAAACAAAGGGCTAAATATAAATATAAATAGCTTATTATAAGTGAATATATTCCAGATTACATGTATTTTTATTAAAAAATATAAGAAACTGTTAATTATGTCAACACTGTGTAGATTCATTATTTAGGTTGGGCTTAAATTATTATTATAATAATTTGGCGTCTTTAATGGCAGTTTCCTTCTTATTTGTAATAAAAATTAAGCTTATTCTTAATTGACGTCAACATTGGCTTTGTTTTCTCATTGATTATCAATCCCAAATATAAGATACAATATAAAAAATTAGTTTATTTAGCAATTGGCTAGTAGGCTTTGGCCTAAGTGCCAAATTATAGTCAACTGTCTACATGTCAACACTTTGTTGACATACAGACTTATTAAATGCCAACTGTTGCTGGTAGAAGTGGTGCCCTGAGATGATTATACCAAGTTATATAGGCATTCTTAAACAAGGTAGGTGATAATAAAGCTGGGGTTCTTCCCTGGGATAGATGTGCTTAGGTAGCATTGAAATTATGATATCAATTGGGGTGATAATACAGTTGGGTTAATTCACCTGAGAATGTGGTAAAGTTTCTTTGTCTATGGCTTATGAGTAGCCTTAAGGAGGTCTTTTTGTTGCTGTACAAGAATGAATAGTTCATATTTATCATTATGGTGGCTGTACAGAGATAAAGTTGCATAACTTAATAATTTGGAGGTATCTGGGAAGTGAAGTTGATTACTTTGTGTCTTAAAGCTCAAGATTAACCACTTGGGTGAGCAAAAACATTAGTGGTGCATGAGGTATTCCTGCTTCTGATAACCTAGGTAGAGGCCACTGATGAGGCTCTAGCCTAGAGGAAATCCAATGATTATGACTTAGCACCCATAGTCTAGGTGAATTCACTGATGACAACTTAAAAACATAGCCTAGGTGGAGGTCATTGATGGGGGGTCAATAATAGGTTTGATAGCTATTTGTGATGCTAGGCTATGAAATAACTTTGGTAAAATTTGGTAAAATGTTTCAACATTTCTCTGAAGTGAGTTGTTTGGGTCAAGAGGAGAAAATGGCATAGCAAAACAGTGAGAGAAGGCACTTCAGGCTTTCTCTAAAAAAGGGTTACCAGAGGTGCAAAAGACCAAGTGGTTAAAGGAAACTGTTGGCTACAGAGTTGATTAATGGGGAAAATCAAAGGAGAATTTTTTAATAAATTGCAGTAAAACAAGGAAACTAAACTTTTCCTATTTAACAATTCAAGTTTAAACATAGAAAGCATTGAAGAAAATAGGGAAGTTGTTTGAGGCGCAAAGCGCAAAATGTTAATATTTTGCTTAGTGAAATGTTTGCTGCCTATTTGGGTTTTGAAAAAAACTGTGAATCATAACAAAGTGCTTCAGATTTTTGAATATGAAGAAAGTTGATGGGATTTTTTGAGTTTGAAGCTTATTTTACTGATGATTTTTCATTGGTAGAATATCCTAAAGCTTAGTGAATTTACTCAAAGATCAGGAGAATGCTATGGAATTGATTACAGTAAGTTTGAAAGCTTATTTCATTATACAAAAGTGAGAGCTCAGATAGTTTAAGCTTTTGAACAAACCAGCTAAGGGGGATTTAGACTAAGACAATGAGAATTTTTATAAGAGCAGGTGAATAAACAGGTGCATGAGGCAGGTTTTTATTAAATGACCTTAAGTTTAAACATGTTGTGGGTTTCAAACTTTAATATATTTCTCCTTAAGTAGTGAAGCTGGTTCTGGTGACCCCCATAGTAATAGTTGGTCCCAAAAGTCTTCAAATAGTTTAATTTACACAAGATTTATAAGGGGATTTTTCTTCTGTCAATAAATACTTGTACAACTAATACCTAGTTTTACAGTGTTAAGAGAATGGATTCTTTTTCCTGCATATTTTATTCAAATCCTGGGCAAGAGAAGCAGTATACACAGCAGTGCAGAAGGTTCTTCAGGAGCTAAAACCCAGTGAAAAATGAACCAGGATGGCAAGAGGACTCCCCCTGACTACCAAAGGAAATGATTTCTTAGGAAAGAAGTTTGAGCCTCTCTTTCAGAAGCTATACAACCCCCCATAAGAGCTGACTCAGACAGATGTTATGATCTATGAAGAAGATGCCAGGATGCTAGTGAGAAAAGTTTTAGAGGAGTTTTTGGGACTCCTAGCTAGGGACAAGGCGCTGAAAGTAGAATACTGTCATTTGAAGAATGGTATCCCAACCCAGTCAGTCCCTGGCTTTGACCCAGGACACCTTACGGCCACCTCCAAGGATCAGAAGTGTCATACATTCCACTGCATATGTCTCTGCCTATAATCCCAAAACTCTAGAGCTTATTCCTTACAACACCAGAAGTGCCCCTAACAAAGTTTTTTTAGAAGATCTTGTCTTTTACTACCAACATAGAGTGGGAGAACAGACCATAATTTAAAATCATTATGAATTAGCCCTTCAGAATCACTTTCAAATGCAAGACTGAGTACATCATCAAGTTGCTGTTTAGTGGACACCCTTTTTTATATGCCTATGCTAATTTTCTCCAAAATTATATCCCCACAAGTCAATTTTAATGAGGGCAATGTTATAAATGGCCATGTTATGATGTTTTGATTTTGTCTATGGTGGGATCACATTGCAAAACCAGGTCAGAGTTTCTTGAATTTTCTTTTTTTCCCCAAAATTGTGATAGTTTTTGAAATAAGTTGATCAATAATCTTTTATATTCTGTACCACAATAATCTGCACTCCATATGTGCCAATTGCTTTTGATCTAACTGTCCTAGTAATGCTTTGTGGTTGCATAGGATATTATATATTTCATTATGATTTCTTAATAAAACTTAAGTTCAATTCAAAGTATATCTTTGTGTGTTCTCTCTGTACTTCTTTGCACTCTCTGTAGCCGCATCTAACAAAGTACCATGTTTTTTGTGTTTTCCAGGGCCTTAAGGTAACATTATTATTCAACTCTGACAACTAACCTCTGCAGCTTATTATGAATCCAATTATACAGTTAGAATTTCTCTGGTGTGTCCCTTAGCCACGCCTAAGATAGCACACATCATTGGGAACAAGTTATTGTCAAAACTGTAGGTTGAACCCCCCTGCAAAGTTCTGCACAAGAGGTCCTGTAACCCCCAAACCAACTTTCCCATGACTTGTAGCAAAATGTGGAAGTCAACTTGAATTACTAAATCCAGCAACAAGAACTAGGGATGATCCCAGTTTGGTGGACAGCTTGATTTGGCGCTTCAATTATTACAAGGATCACACCACCCCCTGCCAAATCCAAATGATTGATCATCCTTACCTTGTTCCTCTTATAATGATTCACTCCAACTATATAATTCCAATATCTTAATAAAGATAACTGTGATGGTCCACATGTTTGGTGGTTTGCAGGTGGGGCTAATGTTGGCCAAGTAAAGTTTTATTGTTTGTTGCAGGTAGAGGCCTAGTAGGAAATGATGGCTACTAGGGACAGTAAGGCCTAAATAGTAGGTGTAAAGACTACTAGAGGCAGATGTTGTCTTCACCCAGAAGAAGATATTGGCTGCTGTGGGCTAGAGGTCCTCACCCGGCAGGGAACTGTAGCTGCTAGGGGTGAGGAATGAGATACCTCAGCAGGGAACTTTAGCTGCTTGGGGTGGGGAGTGATCCAGCCTGATGGGTAGTGTTTGCTGCTCAGGCTGGAGGATGTTTAGACCCTGGCGGGTAACGCAGGCTGCCAGGATAAAAGAGTGTGCCAGCATGGTAGGCCACTTAGGCTACCAGGCCTTTAAGTTTTGAACCCCTGGCGGGTAGCGCAGGCTGCCAGGGAGAGGAAGAGCTCTGAGGGCTCTACATATCCTGATACGCTTACAGAAGGTCTATGAGCAAGCATCCTACCTAATTGACTGGTAGGGTGTCCTCATTTATGTCCCTATGGAAGCTTTGGGGAGATCCCAGAGTAAGCATTGGAGGGCATAGATTTGCTTGGGGGTGTCACCAAGGTGGTTGCTTGTGGAAGCAGCTGCAGAACTTGGTGTGATCAGGCCACTGGGAAGTAAAGCTGATTACTTTGCAACTGAAAGCTTAGACTTAATCACCTGGGTGAGTAAAGACAATGCATAGACTTTATTGATCTATGGTTAGATGGCCTAAGTGGATTGCCACTTGCGAGGGCCCAGTCAAACGCCAGTTCAATGTAGACTCATGACTAGGTCTACAGGTTCTGATAACAGGGGCTGAGATAAAGAACCAAGGTGGTTCATAGTATGGGATCAGCAGAGAAGACTAGTAAGAAGGACTGTATGATCACAGTGAAGACTATTTGAGGGACTGCTGGTTCATGTTGAAGTTTGGAACTGAAATGGTTCATTGTGCAGGTGAAACCAAGGTGGTTCCTAGTGAGGATTAGTTGATGGACTAGTTGAGGATAAGCTGAAGGACTGCAAAATCATGATGCAAAAGAGCTAAAGGATTGCAAGATCATGATGCAGAAGTAGCTGATCATGATGCAGAAGCAGCCAGAGGACCAAGATATCAGTATGCAAGAGTAGCTGTAAATCTGATGGATGGAATAAGCCACTTGGAGAATGAAATGAGATGGCTGAAGGACAAGAAGATAATGGTAAAAGACTGGTGGTCCGGAGAAATGAGCCAAGATTTTGCCAAATTGATTTGCTGAGATGGAAGAATGTGAAATGTTTTGCCTTGGTTTAGTATTAAAATCAAGAAGGAATGTGGATAGAAGTGTGGGTAAGAGATTTATTTATTAAGTTCCTTGGATATATGAAGGTATGTTGCTATGAGAGCTGGATACAAAGTTGTTTTGGTGGGACGTTTTCCTTGGATTTTACTATATTTGTAAATATCCGGGGAAAACTTTGAAGAGGTCCAAAAAAACAACTTAAATAGTATTTTACAATTTAAATTGGTTTAGGTTGAATGCAGGGAAGACTGGTGCTGGAATAATGGACCAGTTAACGCTTTGGTGCACAAAGAGTTGTCAATTTGAGCGGTGGAAATTGTTTTCCCAGTTGGATCCCTGTGGAACTTTATAAATGGACCAGTTTTACGCTCTGCACTCATTGGTTAAGTTCTGGCAGGTTTCCTGATGAAAATGATTGGTTGGAAGCCAAAAGCTTAAAGTATAAGCAAGGAAATAGTGAATTAATATTTTAAGCTTTTGAGAAAGTAAGTATTTAAGCTTAAGTTATTATAGGAAAAAGTGAGCAACAATGGTTTAAGCTTTTGAAGAAAGTCATTCTGAAGGCAGAACCGTTGAGAAAAGGACACTATAAGAAGGGGGCTGGCTGGAAAGTTACCGGGTCTTTTCAAGGTCTTTTAGAAGGCTTTTGAAGGTCTTTCCCAGGTCTTCTGAGTTTCTGCTAAGAGGTTTTGGAAGCCTTTTGATCACCAGCAGGAGCTTGGTTGGACTGATACAAGTGGAATACCAAGGCCACTAGAGCTATACAGAGAGCTGAAGCCCAAGATTAAGGAGCTGGAGCTTGAGATAAGGAGCTGGATCCTAAGCGCAGCGCAGGAGTCCAAGTTTGAGAAGCAGGGGTCCAAGTCTAAGGAGCAGAAGTCCAAGACTAAGGTGCAGGTATCCAAGACCAAGTATAAGGAGTCCAAGATATTGTTGGAGGACTCCAATTATTGGCAAATCCATATTGTTTTCCTGACTCCCTGGGCCATATACCAGAAGGTTTCTAAGAAGATCTTCCTTCTGAGAGTGAATAAAAGCCCATTTCAACCCCTATACATATTTCTGAGATAAATTTTCCCTTACTAGAGAATGACAACCCCTTCCAGCTGGTCCCTGGCTATGACCCAGGACACACTTTGGAAACTGGTGGACAGGAACCCCATAAGAACTATCTAGTTCCCAATTATTTCCCCCTTGTAACTCTGCTAATACAGCACAGTTACAACATTATAGATAACTTACTCCCTGGTAACTTTAAACATGATAAATTCTATGGGGATCAAGATAAAAATGTGTCACAATGAGCCCAAATCCTAACAGATCAACCATAAACTTGACTAAGCATGTTGCCTAATTAAGGCAACAATCAATATTATATATCTAAACACTGCACCATTCATCATCACAATACTTGCACCACTAATACTGTCTTATTAGGATCAGCCCCTCTTTTTGAGTTTTTATTTTACTCTCAAAGAGAGTTATTAAGTGTGTGTCACTTGATGAGGTGTTTCCCAAGGTCTCTCTCCTTAATACATTAAATTTCTGTGTAAGACAGTTATATTCACCCACAGGATTGGCCCCTTTTCCTCACAAATCAAACCTGAGTTGCAATCATCTTCAGGGCCAAATTGTGGTATCTCACCACAAGGGAAAAACTTTTTTCTTCTCTTTTGCTAAACATATACTATTTCAAACCCTTTCTCTTATCTGTAACTATTGTCCATCACACAGTCACATTTTTCATTTGAGTTCACACTGGTACACTTGTTAAAGCCTGCTCTGGAGAATTTCTGGGTTTTTAATTATAATATTTATTTAAATGGTTTGTTCTCTAGTATTTTACTCAAAAATATACCAGAAAAAGGATTTAGGTAAGAGATATTCAAGCTTTATTATTTACAGGACCACTTATTATGAACAAGGTACTAAAAATTTAGTATTGTGAATAATTGTCTTAAAGTTCAAAGCTTGGTGAATCAATAGATTGGACTCCAAGAGAAATTGAAATTCATTGCATAGGAGATGTACTTATGAACTTAAAGCCTTTAAAGGAGTCGTTTAAAAGAAACCTGTCAAAGATAAACATTTTTTAAAGGAAAGCCCTTTAAATCAAAGGCAATATTTATCGGAGCTACTTAGACCTGAATTTTTAAAGAAAATTTGTTAAACTACCAGATTTTAAAGACAACCCCTTTAAAGAAAGGGCAAATCTTGTCAATTATTTCCCTCGTTATATTATGTAGCTGGAACCTTTCTGGCTTCTTTAAAGCTTTGAAGTACATTGCATTTTTTAGATGTTGAGCATATGTTCCCTTTATGATTGCTAGTAGAATGAAGTTTGATTTTTGCTCAAGGTCTATCAAGCAAATCTTAAATGCATAGATAAATAGCCTTTGGAAAGTTATGCCAGTCCTTGAATTATATGTTTATTTCTATTTGAGATGTTAATATATTTGCTTGGGAATCTGTTTGTCAACATAGCATAAAAATTGTACGATTAAAAGAAGCTAAGACTTTTGAAGACTGGCGCTTTATTATATATCGTAGGTTTATGTTCATAATAAGGCCCCACAATCTTACCACATCAAGGATAGATACTAAACTAAAACTTACTTTCTTGAACCAATATAGTTAAAATCATAAAGCTCTAATTCATAATAGAGCCCGTATTATTTATAAGAACTAAAGTGTAAGCTTAAACGAGCAAATTCTGGTTTTAGACAACAGCTGCTAATCGGAAGCAAAGGCTAGGGTGGAAGTAAGCCTATAATAAGAAAATCATAAGAATCAAGACCTTTAATGGAATCTTCAGGGGCAGCGCTTTCCTCCAAATGAAAATTTGGAGATTTATCTAGGAGCCCAATATAATAATTAAGTATTATACTGGGCGTTATGACAAGATCCCATCTTATGAGAAAACTGAACTCCAGCTCAAGAATATTAAGCTCCTGCAAAGTGATTCCACCTAATTTGGCATACTGGGTATTTGTCCAGTAGGAGTCACAAAACACTTTTGACCCAACTGTGATTGCGGTGATAAGGTACCTGTGTATCGACAAAGAAGTGATTGCAAAGGTAGGATTATATGAGCAGAGACGGTCAATGTAGACTAGCGCTGCCAATAGGACTTCGTTTTCTATTGGTGAGAATTTAACTATCCTATTTAAATAGTCAAGGATGCTAATTTTGGGTACAGCTCTAGAATGAAAACGAGTGAGGGAAGCAACGGCAGCTGGATTGCTATCATTTCTGGTGGCAAGCTCACTCAAAAGTTCAGCTAATAAATAAAAACTGATGAATTTTGGCTTTAAATGAAAAAATAAACACTTGTGGAATAAACAAGAGAACAATTTTAAGGCTCACCTATTAGTTCGACGATTCTACGTGGCTCTACAGTATAGTATGTGTGCGGATATTTGAATTCTGTGGTTGTATTCATTGCGAGCTTGAAATCTGGTTTGCAATTAGATCCTTTTCGTTATTTTGTATATAGTGGCTGGTCCTACTTTAATACAGGTTATTGCATTTCAGATGGAAAGCATTTACAAGCTGGGTTTTGTTCTTACACTAGCCAACTTTCTAAGGCCTATAGAATGTTAAATTATGACTCACCCATGGATACCATATACTGATTCCTGGTGCTGTAACGGCACCAGAAAGTTCAAATTTATAATCGAACAGTTCTGACCCAGTTTCTGTTAAGGCCGGCTTAACAGAAACTGTTTCATATCGTAATTGGCAGTGAATCAAACTTAGAACCATCTCAGGTGATAGAACCAAATTCAATTAATGACCTTTCTTAAACTCCTTGATTAAAGCTATACACATCATTTACCTTTTTATCTTACTCTTAGTTGTTGAGAATTTCTGGTACAAGTCCTAACTAAACCCATATACTTTAATTTTCACAGCTGTTGAGATGAATGATTAAAAATCAGATTAGAGCAAACTACAGTTGCGCTTAGAATAAAACATAAATGGTGCAAGTTTTTTCAGTGACGGCAGGGGATAAAAAGCTGCTAATATTTTTAATGTGACCCAGCAAATGCATCAAACACCAGTAAAAAACAGTCAAACTCAAAATCAATGTTACACAACTGAACAACAGATCGAGTCAAACTTGTGGTATTGATATCCCAGATTCCAAACAGCACTCAGATGTATATTAATTATCCATACAAAAAAGGTCTACTAAGATCACAGAATCATCAAATAGAAAGTGCATAAAGTCATACACACAGCAAACAAACAATGTAAACTTTTCACCTTCTTTTGATTAGAAGCTGCTGTAAATAGCGCCATTAATGTTATTTTGATATGGCCTTCAAATCTTGATACATACAAAGACTTGGTTGGTTTCACTTTCAATTTTGGCAACTGTTCCCCTTCCTTAAATGGGTCAACATCAATGTCCACCCATTCCAGATTATCTTATCTGCACACATCTGCTCCTGATACAAGTTCAGCTCAGCATGACCTCATCAGCCACACTGCCTACCTAGTGAATGATCAGTGTTCCCAGTCTACTATTTAAGTAGAATCATCTCCCCAAATAAAGACAAGTTTATCCACATTTGTGTTGGCCTTTATAATCTTCAAGCTTTTTCCTTTCTGCCAAAAGGAAATCCTTGTCTTTTGTTCCAGGAAATCAATGTATGTGCCCTTAATTTTGCCCTGAAGGCTAACCCAAGGCTAGCTTCAAACCTAAGACTTTCTGTAATAAAGGTTTTCTGCTGTGTCCTCTTGGATGTTGTCCCCAAGAGCCAAACACAACAGAATGATGCTCACTATGGGGGCTGCCAGCCCCTCAGTTACTCTGTTCCCCCATGCATTCTCTGGTCCTTCTCCTATTGTTACAGAAGTACCTGAGTCCCCTAAAGTTTTGAGTCCTTCTCTTGAAAAGGATATTGCCGACTCTCCCAAGACACCTATAGTAATGGTGTTTTTCCTGGACCCTTGTGGCCCCCTCCCAGCTTTATCACTAGATCTTGAAAAAACTTGTGCTGCTGCTTTATCTCTTCTCCACACTGGCATAGTAGCCATGCACTCTATTCCTGGTCTCTGTCCTGGGTATACATCTGAAGATTTGTATTCCTTTTTGCTGGACTTTGGACTCCCTAGAATACCTGACCTCATTGTTGAACACACTTTGCTTCTCTCTTCCTGGATACATTAGAGAGCAGTTGTGTGAACTAGATGAGCATCATGCTATCTGGCAAAGACAGATTAAATCCACCCTTATAAGATACCAATAAGACTTTGAGACCTTAGTAGACAAACTCAATCAATTTGAGAGCATACCAATGTTCAGCTATAATTGGTGGGGTCTAGTGTAGACAGTTGGGGCCATAGATTACAACAACAATATAATGTGAACAAGGCTATGCTGAGAAATACTCTATGCCAAGTTCAAACTTATGTTGATGAAAAGGCGGCTAAAGTGGCTGTAGTGCCACCTACACCTTTCCCTGAGGGCCTTACTCAATCTGAGGCTAAGATTTGGGAGGCCATCACAGAGCTCAAGGCAACCACCCACTGTCAGGATTCTGCTTCCAATCTACCTACTTCTGAACCTGTACTGTACCCTTGTATCACCATCCTGACTGATCAGGTAGCTACACTACGAGGTGAGATTGCTTACCTACGCCAACGCCTATCAGACCAGGACAACTCTTCCTCTGAAGCAAGTGGTAATGGCAAAGAAGAAACTGATGAAGTACCTGCTCTTGACAATCATGAGTGCTGCCCAGGTTTAGAAGGAAAGCCACATGTAAATTGTGCCCTTGCTCTGGATAACCTGGTGGTGTTAACCAATGACGTTGCTGATAGACAGGATGCCTTAGAACAAGGAGTTCAGAATCTCTCCTGCCTATCAAAGACTATGAATGAAAAGTTCTCTCTTTTGGTACCTCAAGCCACCGCCATGATCACTCAAGTCAATGGGTTTGTGGGTACATTTACAGTCCAACAGATATAAATTGATGAGATCAAACCTGTTGCGTCTACAGCCTGAGACATCAGAGGCCAAAATAGCTCCAGCCTAGATATATTAGAAGAAAGCCTTTGTCTTCTGTGGGCTAGACAACCTGCTGCTAAATCTGAGTTTGAAGGGAACCCACATATCAATGTTCTCAATCAGGGCAATAATAGTCAATCTATGTCCTCCTTCTTTGACCCCAACTACAAGCCCACCTTCAAACAGATATTCAACCCCAAGACCTCCACCATTGCCGCTTTCCTGACAATCTATGAGACAGCCATGTGGAGGGCTACTGATAAACTAAAGAAGAAACACATCCTTACCTTCCTGCATCCTACCTGTCAAGAGGATGTGGTTCCTGAACTCCCATTCATAGTTACTTGGGAGGATATGAAACAACTTATCATCAAGGAGTTTGGAGGCAACCTCAGCCTAGAGGTTAAGAAGGATGCCTTTATGCATATTGCCTTCAAACCTAAGGAAACATTGGCTGATTTTGCTGAACACTTCTACATCAAAGGTCAGCAACTCATCACCAGTCACTAACTGACTCCCTGGGAAGCATATACTGCATGTTCTAATACACTGAAGGTAAACCAGCTCTTATGTTTACACTTCAAAGCACATAAGGCATCCCTTACGTCCATGAAAATTATCAAGACTCTTTTAAAGCACATGCATTTGTTGTATAGAGGAATTGTGGTCTGTGAGAGTAAAGCCAGCAACTCTGGTACTACCTTCTGCACTCATTATATAATGGCTTTATGGTCCAATGGACAGCCTAAGAATCAGGGCTGTCACAATTGCAGCCAAATAGGTCATCATTCTTGGTTCTTCACCAACCTGCAAGTAGAAGGGTGTGATCTTAAAGAATAATTGGAAAAAGAGAGTTCAGCTTAGAGGTGTAGACTCTCTCTGCTGACCAACCTCCCCTGTCTCCTCCTGATCTTTCCTCTGATAATGAGCTTCTTCCTTTGTCTGGCCCTACTATCCTTCATCTCTTCCATGATATCTCAAGTGATTCTGAACCAAAATATTCTGATTACAATGATAGTGATAGTTATGGTTACTCTGTACTGGTGGTTCCTGAAACTGTGTCTGTCCCTTACAAAATCTGTTCAGGAAAGATCACCACAGCTCATCCACCCTCAGCTAAAGCCAAGGCTATGGTGACTTGTCCTTACCTAGCTCAGGCTCACTGTCTTTGACTTGGTGGACTCCTCAGAAAAAGCAGCCAAATTAGAGGAGGCCCTCTTCCAGAACGTTACTGTATCCCTATCTTTGCAAACTTTATAAAAATAAATTCCTGCCTTGAAATGTATGTTGGCAAAGTGGGAGAAAGAACTAGAGGTTTCCAAAGATGTTTTAGCTGTCCTAGTTCCTTTTTGAAAAGATACCACCTGGGTGGAAGTATCCATTCATAAATTCAAGATCAAGGTCATCTTGAACACTGGCTCTCCTGTTAACGTTATGTCATTCAAGTTGACAAAGAAGCTCAAATTAGCTCCTGACCTCAACTATACTCAGTCCTATAGAACTGCAGGTATGGCCCAGACTTGGGCTATTGGCGCTTACTCTGCTCTACCAATGAGGTTTGGGAAACTCCTCATTGCCTCCCCCACTGTTGTGTTGAAAAACAAAACTTATGATCTCTTGGTGGGGACACAACTCCTACAAGAATATAATGGTTTTGTCAACCTTTGAGATAGATATTTTTCCCTCCTAGGGTATGAAGTCCTGCTGATTTTTAGAGCCTCCTTGGATTTCTGGCAAGCAACTTAAAATGTGTGTCCTTGAATACCCCACTGACATTTTTTTCAGGGCCCAGAAAGCCCCAGACAATCAACTAGCCTGTCTGGGAATAGTACACCAAACTGTGTGAAAAACACTTCCAACTGTCTTTTCAGAATAAAACCCCCTCTTTTTGACCAAAAATGGCCAGAGATTTTCAGGGCCCACATGCTGCAAAAACCTGAAATCAAGGATAAACACAAAATCAGGGTTTCTTATTAGCAGAAAATGGTTAATTGTACCAACACTTACCCAACCGCTCAATCAGAAAACCAAATGCTTGTGAGTTCTAATAATAGCTGTGGCACCTTGGCATGCTGCAGCCAAACCCATGACCATGAATGTAAGGATTTACAATTATTTTACCCTTGAAACCCAGGCCCAAGGTTGTGATTTAAACTCTGACCCTGAATCCTGCAGGCCGCCGGCTCTATGGACCAAGGGGCTGCCTGCCTGCGTTTTCCTGAGGTTGAGCCCCCACAAGATGAAGCCAAGAATGATGGTCTGAATGGTAAAGCAAGCCAAACCAAAGGAATCAGTGCGCCAAATGGAGGAGTAATCAAGGCGCCTAATGGAGGCAACAAAATTTCAATCATTAGCTTCATGAGCTTGAAGTCTATACTGGTGGCCAATCAAGAGCCATTCCCAGAAGGAGGCACGGGCCTGCGGCCCGACCCCACAACTACAACTCTAGAGCAAGATAATCAAGTAGCCAATTTGAGATCTCTGACCAATGAAAGAACTCCTGGCCTGGGTGCCATTTTGCAGCCTTTGAACCAGAGCACCCAGAAGCCCCAGGCTTGTCTTTCCCAATGCCCTGATGAACCCCCCATGGAAAATATTAAGTTTGGAATGGGGTGCTATATAGACCAAAGGACCCTGCCCTCCAAACTTATTGCCATTTTTGAATAAAGGTTATGTTATTTTGGCCTATACAGCTACTGTCTTATTTCACCTTTGCCATCTATCAAACTAGTACAAGATCATCCAGTCATCCTGCCCCTCTGCCTGCAGATTCCTGTCCTCCAGGTGTTCCCTTTGGCCCCGTCCACTTCCAAGAGTACCCTCTGTTGCACTTTTTGCTTTATAGTGCCACAATTATTGAGATTATAGGGCACAGGACATTTTACAGAATACAGTCATATGTGAGGATATGATTAGTACTGTATCAGAAGAGCCAGGGTGGAACAGAACCACAATTATTGCCCAGCAATGGCTTCTGATTGCGCAGAAGCACTTAAGGATTAGGATAAGGGTCAACCAGAGTAAGGAGAGAATAAAGATGATTTAAAGATGATTTTATTCTAAATGATTAATTATTCTTATACCTTCTGCAAGGGTAATCTCTGGGCTGCTAGCAATGTCTTCTAGGAAATTCTAACACCCCCCAAATTTGGGTAATTATTAATCTAGGTTTGGCGCTTATTGCACATCAACCAATAGAATATTTTCATCTTCACCTGGCACAAGTGATCCTTGCTGGCATGGAATAATTTAGTACTTCAGGATCACTTCCTACTTATCTGGCATACTTCAAGCTTAATGCTTATTAATGTGATAAATATGGGAATTTGAGATTATGGGGAATCAAATCCAGTGCCTTGGCGCCTGCAATATTTGCCAGGTGGTGTGGCGGCGCTTGGCGTAAAAGTAGTTAAGCGCTTTGGCGCCTAATCAAATTGCTAGGCGGCGCCGCAGCGCTTGTGTATTTTTAAAGTGCTGCGGCGACACTTATCATTGGCTAGTTTAAGGCTCAGATCAGCAGATTGCTGCTGATCCAATATGCATATAGTTTATACTACCAATTTATGTAGTTTGGTAGCTGCAATTCATATCTGCGAGCTCCTTCATAATTAGTATCATTGTATTTTGTACTACTAATTTATGGATTTGGTTGTAACAGCCCCAATCTGTGGGCTCCATCATAATTGGCATCATTGCTTGGTCAAAATTCCCAACACCCTCTGAAATCTGGATATAAGGATTACACCCTGGAAAAGATCCTTGAACTAGATCCTTTGGCCAGCATACAGTCCACAGTTAGATACAACCGTCAAGGCCTCTGGATATTCTCAACACCCAAGTTGTTTAGAGGCAAATTTAACTACCTGCCTGCCTACAAGCTTTGCATGGAACTGCCTGTGACCCCCAAGCCTATGCCTGCCTCCTCACCTGACCTCCCAACTGATCACACTGGCAAGCTGTTCAGGATTGTGTACATCACCCTCACAGGGGTAGTTGTCACTATAATCCTGGCCGCTGGCCTGTGGTCCTGGGTAGAAAAGTCCTTCTCCTACCTTTTTAAGTAAGCTTCTCTCTTGTGGTGGGATTTACCCACAAAAAACTCAGCCTGAGTGATCCCTGAAACCAACGGGCTGGCCGCCCAAGACTGGATCCCTGACAATGAAGAAACAGTTAATGACTCTCCCACCTCAGGTCCCAGTGTGCAGTTTCTAAACTAATTTACAAGTACCACTGAAGATAATGCCACCAAGCCTCTGGTGACATAAAAGTCTAAGTATCCCTAGTAAGTATAAATAGTGAGGAGGGGGAAGCTTTTCTTGCTGTTGACATCATAAAATAAACAACTTTATGCCCAGAACCCATTATTTTCTTGTATGAATTATAGATTTTTGCACCAATATAATCATTCTGTTTGCATGTCTTTGTGAATCTACTACACAATACACCCACACCTATCCTTTCCCTCTTGGTTCTGCTCCTGTCTACCTGGTTACACCACCTTGCACCATTGACTTGGAGTATTTCCACCCTCACTACTTGGATATTCCTCCTGGCCATTCTAGAGGCCCAATTCCAACTATCATGAAAGAGATTCCCTCTACTCCCCCCTTACCCAATGTGCCTCCTGCCCAAGACTTTATTAAGTAGGGGCACATCCACATTACAATATTGGGGCTGGCCAATCAGGTTGTGCCCCATACTGGAAGTTGGCACCCCCTGGCCACTGCTGTGAACTATATTGCCAGGATTGCGTCAATTGTGTACATGGCCTTTAAAGCCCAGCCTGCTTTCCCTATGGGAGTCCAGCCGGACTCTGTTATGGACTGTGACAATATTCATGCTAAAGTACCACACTCATTCCTCTAATATGAAGTGCCCCTCCAGCTTTCCCCGCCACTGAAGAGGTTCCTCTCTTGGCTACCTCAGCAGTGACTATCCCTGTTGGATTGCAGGTCATAGTTGATTCTCAGATCTCATATAAACTGCCTGAGTATATCTTTTCAAAACTCTACTCCCCTTTATCCTTAGGATGTACCAAACCTCTTCTCTTCTCAGGAATTCTAGAATCTTCTCACAAGGATGCTGTACAGCTACTTATAGTCAATCTAACACCTGTACAGTAGTTTTAGAAGCTATGGCAACAACCAAAAGTACTTCAGATTTAAACAAAATGATTTCAGATTTGAACAAAATCCAAGTGGCGCAAGATTCAGGATTCAATTAATTCAAATATTTTTGGTTAATAAATGAACTGTCAAAAAAAACAAAATTTTACTAGCCCATTATAAAAAAATATATCAAACATCAAGCAGTGTAGTTCAAACCACAAACAAAATAAACTGACACAACAAGTGAAATGGATGGATACTATTCCAGAGTATATTATAATCCAATCAGGATTCATATGAGGCACCAACAGAAGGACTAAAAAGAAACAAAATTTGAGCAATCTAGAAGCAAGATTCCACAAGCACAAAACAAAATGAACTCACACAAGATGTGTAGTATGAGCAGCCTAAAATAGAAAAATAACAGTAATACAGCCAATCAACAGCTATCTAATTTAGGAACAGAGGCATTTTATTCATTTTTGTGGATCCTTATTTGTGTATAATGGGTTGGATAACCTTCCAAATATGGAATGGTGGTTACAATAAAAATAAATCATAAAGTTTTAAAATTTCTACTTTTAGTGATTTTATCCTAGGTTTTTTTCAATATGGTTTTCAACAGCAACATCTTCAACAGCGCCAGCAACCAAACCAGCAGCAGCCAAGCCATCTTCAATAGAGGTAAGGCTCAGGGCATGGAGGCACCTGTTCATACCCAAGCCTTTGAGGCAGGTAACGAGGAAGCTGACCTGTACCTGACCACCAACCCCTATGGCTTTGACTTGTTAGTAGTCATGCAGTATCTAGATCTGCACCTGCTCCTGTACCCACCCCTGCACAAGCTGCCCACCAACCAACCAATCAGGATGACAACCTTGATTTGGAACATCTTCCTGCCACTAGCCAACCTGCCCCCTACAGCCAATCAGGTTTCAGCTCCTGCGGCCCAGCACCCCACATGACAAATCATCACCGTCCAAATTCTCCAGGAAATTGTGGCACTAAACCTACAGGGTCTGTCATGGGACTAGATTGCTGCCCAGTTGCAATTCACCTGAGCCACAAGAATGCAGGGATTCAATAATTTAATGAATAAGGGGAATCTGATTGGGACAGATAAGAAGCCAAAGAAGGCCCCTGAGTCCCAGATAACCAAGGACTACCCAATAATGCTTGACCTCCTCTATCAGGACCCCAAGATTCCCCTAACCCAGGTCTGCAAACAGCTCATGCACCATAACATATGGGTCTCTGAGCGCATGGTGCAGCTCTGGATGCACAGAAAGGTGGCTTCCATACAGGTTCTTACCAATTTTGCCGGCAACCAATGAGATGGCGCTGAGGATTCCCCGTATGATATTGACATTGAGTCAACCCTGGTCCAATGCCTAAAAAGTTTGTCAGATGACATCATTTTCATCTCTTACTATAAGCTATCCATAGCTTTTGACAATTTTGGCGCCCAAGGAAGAGCCACCACCCAAAAAGGGAGGAAGAAGGTCAAGGAGGGGACATTTATTGGCGCATTTCTGGCTGTTTCAGCCAAGGGTTTTGTCTACTATCAGAAAAACCCAGATTTCACCAATGACTACTTGTACAGCCACATCCTTGGTGGATTACTCAACTCCTGGGATGGCTCAAACAAAAGCATTGGGTTTTCTTGAGACACCAGATGAAGGGTAGCTCCACCGCTCTCAAGGCCATTCAGCAACGTGGGCACCAGGCCTCTGTGTACCCAGCTGGCCATGAAGACATCCATCTGGCTAATGTTGTCTTCTTTAACATTAGATCCACACTACAGGAGGGCTGCCCTCAGGCTTTCAACGACCTCTATCTTGGGGTCCTTGACCACAATTCTCTCTTTGGCCACCAAAGGGTGGCTGACTTGTTTTCCAAAATTGTCTTCCAAGTGAATATGGGCAACCAATCACACAAGGATAAGTGCCTCTCACCCCGTGTCACAGCCACCTATCAATCAATCCAGTCAATGACAAACAAGGAATACCAACAACAGTATATGGCAGCCATCACACACAATCCTTCTACCCCTACCCCTGCCACCACCACCCCCATCTTCCAGCCCCATCCACCCAATCCCAGACCCCCCAGGCCAGCACTGCCTCTACGTCTTCCTTCCTGCGCTATTCTGCCTACTAGGCATCAATCTTCCCCACCCCAATAAACCCCCTGTTGCCAAACATTTTCTATTTATATTATCTTTATTTTGAATTTCAATTGTTCATGTTCTCTTTGTTTATAGTTGGTTTTATTCTTTATGTTCAGATTATTTCTATAAAATCATATATTTACTAAGCCGTGTATCTAGATCCAGAACACAGTTATTTTTAGTACCCAAACACAGCCCCTTGTGAAAATATTAACAACAATTTGGTGATCAGCTAAATTTGAATTAGAAAATTATAGGTTAACTGTTTTTAGATAATGTTGTTACTGATACAAATTCAAAACCTTAATGATAAAATTTAATCCAATCAGAAGCCAAGTGATAAAGTGATCATTGTGACCTAAAGGGTCCTTCAATAATTCTTTGGTGTTTGTGCACTAATTAATATGATTGGCTGGATGTTTTGCTATTGTGCACCATTGTTGCTGTGGCAATTTGTTGATGGACTAGTGCTAACCCAGTAGCTGATTGGGCACTAGTCCATCAACAACTCCCCACAGCAGCAATGATGTACAATGGTAAAACATCCAGCCAATCATATTAATTAGTGCACATGCATCAAAGAATTATTGCTTGACCCTTTATGTCACAACAATCACTTGGCTCCTGATTGGTTTAAAGTTTATCATTAAGGTTTTTAATTCAGATCAGCAACAACTTTATCTAAAAACAGTTAACACTTTAATTTTCTAATTCAAATTTAGCTGATCACCAAATTGTTGTTAATATTTTCACAAGGGGCTGTGCAAAGCGCCAAAAATAATATGGTAATCAAAGAAACAATGCCAACACAAAGCAAACAACACATATTGAGATGAGCGCAAAACATATACAAAATGGGTAAAAAGATGGGATAATGTAGTAAATGGAAAAACAAAAAGGAATAAACAAAGAGCAAAAGTATCAAAATAATACAGAATTTATTGGGGCAAAAGCTATAAAAACATATGAAACGGTTAGTAAAAAATCAATGAGAGAATTGAAGAAGCTTTTAAAGGATTTCAACTTGGCAATTGCAAAAATCAAAGACATTGACCACAAGGTCAAGGCAAAAGTCAAGGCTGTCCTTCTTACAGGGGACAAAATTGAAAAGGTGTCCGCCAAGTCACTCATGGCCAAGATGCCAGACATCCCCAAAATAACAATTGAGTGTCTTCCTAACATTCAAAAACTGTAGTTGAGGGCCTCCAGTTCAAGTCATTTGCCCTCTCCGCGCTGTCTGTCTGGGTTGACAATCCTGATATGTATGCAAATCTTAAGCCAGCCAAACAAGCAAGAACTGAGAATACAGAATTGCCTTTCCAACTGCTTGTGCCAATAATGGCTAAGCCTGCTGAAGCCACCAGCAAGGAGTAAACCCACAAAGGTACATAAAAAATTATAATTAATAAAAATTCCAAAATACTTACCTTTTTTTATAGAAAAAATTGATGGTGAACTCCGACGGGTCCTGGTTCCTTTTGTCTCACCCACCTTCTATTCAAACTATGATGCTTACATGGCCAAACAGCTCTATCTGTCCCCCCTGTCTTGCAGGAGCTCAAAGACAGGGTCCATGGTACCTTTCCAATGACAAGGGACACACTAGACAAGTTGACGCATGTCAAGGGGGCATCTGAGTGGGCAGTTACTGCCTACAAGGATGCTTAACTGGTCTGCCTGGACCCAGTGGTTCTCAGTGGAGTTTACTGTGTAAACTCCATTGAGCTTGTTTGGGACGTCCTGAAGACGCTCCCATTCAAGAATGTACCAGAGATAGGCCAGGCCCATGCTGCTGCTTGCTTCTGCTTCCCAGTAGAGCATACCATCTCTTACCTATTGGACAACTTTGGGTGTGTGGTGGCAAAACTGACTGGTGCAGATACAACAGCTGTAAAGAAGACAAAAATCCTCCTGGCAGACTTTGGGCTGGCCTGGAGTGCCAACAAGACGGGGGTCCTGCAAGCAATGGAGCTGACCTTTGCTAAAACAAAACACAAGAAGAAGATCAGTGCTGTTTTTAATAAATTGTGCAGGTTTACTGAAGCCTTTGCTGGGCAAAGGTTTCATCTGGTGGTTTACCTGGGGTATCTCTTTTACTTCAGGATGAGCGCATCTGTAGAGGATCTTGACAGGGCCCTCCTAGGGATTGACAAGGCCAGGATCTCCCTGGATGGGAAGAAGGTCCCCCAGGTTACCGCTTGGTCAACCACTTTATCCAGGACACCCTGGTCCTGGCTGGGATATACAGGTTTGCAGCCCCGCCTGAGAAGCTGCTGCTTCATTCCCACCTGACCATACTGCCTTTCACCAGCAGGCAGTAGTATTTTAATAAGGGTGTACCCCCGTCCACGGTGTGGCAGTGGAGGTTGTGCGCCACCTCCATTGCAGGGTGGGTACATACTGCCAAACCCTTTATAGGTGCTCTTAATTTTTTCTATATATCAATAAACATCTTATATACTTTGGATTATTTTTATTATAAATAATTTTTTTAAAAGTCTTATTTTAGCAAATGAGATTTGCAAAATATATCCCAGAGAAGGTCTTAATAAAAGCATAATAATATATGTCAATAAGATCTACTTCTAATTTTTACACTTTACATTTAACTTTTTTAATTTGATTTTTATATTTATTTGAAAAAAGTGATATAAATACGTTTGCGTAATCCAGTATCAAGCGGTTGGGATACCCTTAGATGCCATAATAAAAAATGATTATAAATAAATTACTAACCTTCATTGATGGTCCTGCTGAATGTGATTGCGGGCTTGAAAACATCTAAATATAAAATGATAATTAATAAATCTTGAATAGTAAATTAGAGAATATAAAAAAGTTGGACAAGCTAAGCCTTTAATTGATTGGCTGTTTAGCAAGGCACGTAGGAATGAACAAATCAGTGTGGCCATAGAATTTGGCCACAGTCTCAGCTGAGAGGGTGTGGATCCTGGCCTGGAGCAAATTAAACAGGTCCTTGGTCCCATTTGGGGTTCCCTTCTTGACAACTTGCTTGAGCCACCCAAAGACTTCCTCAATGGGATTTAGGAAGGGCAAACAGGCAGGGAGGAGAAGAAGGCATAAATTTGCTGTGGCCAATTGCTGGTTGCCCACTGCAATACTGGTGTCAATCATTGGGAATTCCTCAAGAATATCAGCCACCTTATGGAGACCAACATTGTCCAGCATAATTACATTGGTGAAGTCCAGGCTTGTGCGCCTCAGGTGCTCCTGGACCAATTGGAGAAATGATAGGAAGGTCTGGCTATTGTGAGAACCTAGTATCATTTGATACAGCTTGACCCCCTTTGGACTGAGGAGAGCCATCATCAAATAGGCTGTGGCGCAGACTGCAGCACACCAAGCCATCCCGTCATTGGAGCCTTTTGGGACATACCCATACCCATTGCGCATTGACAAGGCAAATGCTGATTTGTCAATGTAGTAGAATTTGACTGTCCCCTTGGCTTTGAGGGCAGTGTATGCCTCAGCGTATTTTTTTCCAAGTCTTGATGTTGGTTGGGCTATTTCTATTATAGGGAGATAACCCAAGCTTTTTCCAGGAAAAGCACATTCCCTTCACCAGATGGTAGTAAAAGGAAATTGAAGCCTCAACCCCAAAAGTAGATTTGACCATGACCTGAATATTTGCCAGTTCAAGATGGCAGTCCCGGGTTATCAACTGGCGGATTGCCCATTTGTGCTCCTTGGTGAGCATGGTAAAAACACGCAAGGATTTCTCTGCGGCAAGGACTCAACCCGTGTTGATGAACTTGTTGAAGATCTTGCTGGCGTACTTGGGATTCACTCCAACAAGGGCCGTGGCTGCCTTGTAATTACCTGATTCACGCATTACTGTAAATTCAGAACCTGAACGTAAAAATGCGGGATTGTCAAATCTTTGGTCCAAATTTTGAATCACTTTTGAAGGATGGCCTTTTTTAATTAAATTGAATTCTTTGAGTATTTATTTGAATATTTGAAAATGCGGGAACTCATAGACACTTTGAAAAGTTCAAGTCAAACTACATATTTCCAATGGACCAAATGAACTAACTGGAATCAGATTTGAAGTGTTCAAATCTATCAGCCATTTTCATTAAGTTTACTATGTTTTTTGAAATTGCAGGATTGTCAAATCCAAGAACCAAATTTCAAATCACTTTTGAATGGCACTAGTAAACTCAGATATTAATTGCAGAAACTGAAATCCAAATTTAATGTACAGTAAGCACACTAGAAAACACCAACCCAAATCAAGAAGCTCCACTCTGGATAAAATCAAATGAAAAATTTAATCTCAACAACCATGTTTAGACATAAAAAGTGATTAAACTTAAAAATCATCCAAAACTGGAAAGAAAACAATATTATACACTTCAAATTACAGATATAGAAAACCTGCTACTATTCAAGGCTAAATCAAGAGAAAACAACTACTCACAACTAAATAAATAAATACAAATAAATACATATTTAATATAAATATATTTTTATTTTTATGGACTGTCAGTTACATTCCCAACCAGCTCCTGCACCAGCCTGCGGGGCAGCCCGTTCACAAGGGCGTCCCAGAGGGTCCAAGAACAGACCCAAAACATAAATTGAAGGGAGTCATGCCAATACACAGGCCTCCCAAGGTGTCAGTGCCAGCTAACCACCTCCTGCATCCCAGGCCAGGAATAGTAGCCTTAATCCAATACAGAAGCCTCTCTCAAGGCCTACAACCAAAGTCTCCTACACAAAGGTCATTGGGAATAATGAGGTTACATACACCTCCACTGTATACCCAGTTGTCACCTGGCCCCGCATTCTTGATCCAAGAGTTGCTACTTCCTGCCCCTGCGTCTTTGATACATCATATGAGCCATTGACCACCACCAAAGAGCCATCTGCACCTGTATTTTATGCCACCATCAACAGCGCCAGCGCAACCAAGCGTGATCCCACCTTCTACATGAATGTCCCCGTCCCCTGTGTTGAGCCTGCTAGCCAGGATGCTGTGGTACCTGCCAAGGGCCAGCATTGGTTGACAGATAGTGAGTGTGAAGCTCTCCTCAACTGCTTAAACAGGGGAATGGCGGTTCTGAATATTGCGTCCCAATTTGGTGTCATGGCCAGATACATTGCCAACATCAATACCAAGTATGGCAACACTGGGCAAATTGCCAAATCCACCAAGGCAAAAAGACAGCCCAAACTCCTTCAGCCTATTCACATTGACGCAATCAAATAGTGGGTAGCTAAGGATTGCCACCTGGACTCACTTGCTGTCCAACCAATGCTTGTCACAGAGTTTGGGCTTTCTGTTTCCAAAACCCTTGTTTACAAAACAATGGTTGATTTGGGCTTCTCCTGGAAAGTACTGGGAGTTTTCTGTACAACAGAAACAATGAGAAGACCATTGAGGATCAACACATTTATGCCAAGACATATCTGGCACTAAAGGAGACTGGGAATTTCCAGTTCTTCTACATCAACAAATTGTTGTTTTCTTCCTCACTCAGGTCTAGGCATGGGTGGGTCAAGAAGGGGTCTAAGGACGGCGTAGCCCATTGTGCAGCCGTCTGTTCCCAGACCTATTCCATGGTTGCGCTTCTTGATCCTTGCAGGTTGGACCAGTATCAGATGATTAAAGGCTCCCATAACAGCAGGACCTTTCTCAATTTTCTCTGAGCCAACAAGGAGTACCTTTGGATAAATTACAGCAGAACAACCAACATTGTTGTGCTGGATAATTTTGGGCTCCATAAAGTGGATCTGGTTGTGTCCAAGTTCCTGCCAATCAATAAAAATAGCCATTTGGCCAACCACTGCCTGGCTGACTGCCCAATGAGACTCCTCTTCTTCCCCCTGTATTACCCATTTCTGAACCCAATTGAGGAGGTGTTTGGTTGGATCAAGAATAAGGTGAAACAAGGTCTCTCTCAGGACACCAAGGATCTATTCAATATTCTTGAGGTCAGTCAATTTGCAATACCACCCAGTGTGGTGGCAGCTTTTTACAAGCACTCAGAATCCTTCCTCCCCAAACCCCTGGCCTCTGAGCCAATCAGATAAATGGGCACTCTGGGTTTTATTTTTATTTATTTTGTTTTTAATAGGACTCAAAAATTATTATTTATATATAAGGATGTGACATTTGTATGTATTAAAGACATATAAGAATGCATACAAAAGTTAAGTAAAATTAATTATACTAGGTAGGAGGAATATATTTTTACTATAATGCACTGAATACTATATTGACTGTTGCGCTAACAAATAAATTAATTAAAAAAGATAGAAATAGATTAATTTTATTTAAATAATTGTGAATCCTTGTTGGTACTTTGGCTTTGTTAAACCACAAATTGGACCTTGCAGGTCATCATATGATCCTTATTAAATCAGTGCCACTATAGCCACACAACACAGAAGCCAATGATTTTTATGTATTGCTTACTAATTAGTACTTAGGACGCGGGTCAAGCATATCAAATATATTTATCAAATCATATTACAAGGGAAATGTAATTTGAGTTCCAAACAATCACTTGTTTAGAATATAAGTGGGGCGGGCCCCTGATGCGGATAAATTCAATTCTTGTTGTTTTTATATGTAATAAATGAACCCATACTCAACAAGCTAGTAAATGAAAACATTAATAACTTATTTTTATTATTTGACGTGGTTGCAACTTTAACTAATGTCTTGTAATATATTTAGATATATTAATATTATAATTTACCTACTAAAATTTAAAATAAAATTAAAATATTAAAAGTAAAATTATATTTATAAATCTTAAAATTTATCTATTAAAGTTTAAATATTCAAAATTTAACTATTTTTATTTAATTGTGATATATTCAATATTGAAATATTATATATTAAAAATTTTAATATTTAAATATGTATTATTAAAATTTTAATATTAACTTTTAGATACCAAAATTTTAATATTTTAATATTTAAAATTAAAATTTTACTATAAAAATTTTAATATTTAAATATTTCAATATTAAAATTTTAGTATTAAAATATAAAAATTTTAAAAAAAATAAAATTTAATTTGCAAGGGAAAAATATTTATTGTAGGGATGCTAATTGCAAAGGGAATGTAATTACTGTAAATTCAGAACCTAAAGGTAAAAATGTGGGATTGTCAAATTCTTTTGCGTGAACTCACCAACTTCATGGAGTAGTTGTCATCCCAGAACAACTTAACTTGTTATATAAAAGAATGAAAAATATTACACTTAGTTGGTGAGTTCATGCAAAAGAATTTGACAATCCCACATTTTTACCTTCAGGTTCTGAATCTACAGTATTCCAGGGAATTATACCCCAAAATTAAATTTTTTGCTAGAGCGTCTAATTAGATTCACATACTTTTCTGTACGTGGTGGACAACTCTGGATGTGATTACTAGAGGGGTGGCGCCTGTACCCTGGTAGTTATTGAACGTTTAATAAAAGGAAGGCAGGTGAGTGAATCAATTAATAGGTTTTTTTCAGGGGGCATGTAGTACCTGTACAACGTTGCCAATGCAAAGGAGTCATACAGGACATGCTCAACTGTCCTATACCCCTGTGGTGTCTTCTGTTGTTCAAGTGCTAACCAGCATATGTCCATTTGAATAGGTACATCCTCCAACTTTTTGACGTTGGTTTTTAATATGCAGTGAAGGAGGATTCCCAGGTATACTGTGACATGAATTCTTTGGGAGGTATATTTTTCCAATAACATGCACAATTTTTTGAAGACTTGAACTAACCTATTGATATAGGATGTTTGATTGAATTTGAAAAAAGTTCTGGGGGGCAACTGACTTGTATCAGCCCCCCATGCCTCGGCAAAAAAATTAATAAAGGTTTAAATGTGTTCACAAGGACTGCGTCCCCGACTTTATTTGACAATGCCTTGAATACTTCATTAAAAATTTCACTTTTTAAATATTCAGCTCCTATTTAAAGTTGCTTTTGACTAGGTTTTTTTTCATATTCATTTATGTTTGCAAATGGGAATCTTTGAATGCTTTCATATATATATTCATCAAAGTTTAGCTTGACATCCCCACAAATTTCATTCATTTCTTTGAAGTTGATATTTGATCCTATTTCATATGCTTCCCTTAACCATGGCAAGCACCCCGCAGGTGGTAAATATTCCCTAACTTTAGCTTCAATATTTGAAAAATTATTCATATTCTGTTGAATTATTTTATTTATTTGGTTTTTATTTATTTGTTTTACAGGGGCTACCAGTGACTGGTAACCCCCGTAGAACCAACTCAGCGTAAAAGCTGCCACTTCTGCAACCTTGTCCCCATTACTGGTGATGACTAAAATAAATATAAATAAAACATAAAAAGACTTACTAATTGTTTCCCCTGTGGCCCCCTCAGTCACAGGCGCCACCTCAGCAAATTTCATGAGTGTTGGCTGCCCTTCATTAATTTTCCTAGGCTTAATTTTTCTTATATTTCTTGTAACTTGTGTTTCTTCTTGGTTTTAATTTGATAAAATTTCTGTATTTCTTGAAGCGCTCCTGCTTCTTGACTGAGCTTTGCTTTTGTCTGTTTCCATTTGGTTGGTTTCCTCTTCATTTGTGTTGATTTCCTTTGAAATTTCATTTCCTTCAATTAGTTTGATTTTTTGAGTATTCTTTCTATTGGTTTTACAAATTCCCACAAGTTGTAACTTTTACTTTTGAAATCTAACCGCTTGAGTATTTCCTTTTGAAGATTTAAAATTATTTCCTTGTGTTCTTCATTAACTATTGTTCCCAGGCTATTTTTTGCAATTTCCTTTTGCTGGACCAAGGCTCTTCCCTCATTTCCCAGTTGATTTACCACAATTTCCCTGATGTTGTATTCAAGCTTGACAACCTTTTGGAGGGCTAACTCTAATTCATTTAAAAGCGTTTAAATATTTGACATTATGTTTGAATTCCATCAAAAAACTGGCTTTTATAGTACTACCTTCAACACCTATTTTTCATTGTCATTAATAAATTAGAGACAATAAACATAAACATTTCATTAAAATATTGCAATTAGACGTCAACTCTTAATATTTTGATATTATGTGCATAACTCAATGCATTTTTTTTAATAAAATTCATTGTAAACTTGGCCTTTTTCATTGTAATTTATTAAAGTGGACTGTGTTTATATTAGAGAGCCATTAATGCTTAGTACAAATATTGATACATAGTGCATTTTACAGCCTGTATATTTACCTATTGGTAATAACTCTATAAACTTTTTAGTTAGATTTTGCAAGGTAATAATAATGTAATGTGTTAATAAATCACTGTTCATTGTCATTAATTGACTGATTTTCTTTGCTGTGGCAATTGTGCATTTTCTAATATTTACACACTAGTATACAATTGGTTGGTTTCACATCAAATTGCACAGGCAATAGGAAAACAAGCTGCCACCTTGAGACCAGATGTGGTCAGGGTGGCAGCTTTATTTCCTATTGCCTGTGTGATTTGATGTGAAACCAACCAATTGGATACTAGTGCGTAAATATCAGAAAATGCACAATTGCCATAGCAAAGAAAATCAGTCAATTAATGACAATGAACAGTAATTTATTAACACATTACATTATTATTACCTTGCAAAATCTAACTAAAAAGTTTATAGAGTTATTACCAATAGGTAAATATACAGGCTGTAAAGTGCACTATGTATCAATATTTGTACTAAGCATTAATGGCTCTCTAATATAAACACAGTCCACTTTAATAAATTACAACAAAAAAGGCCAAGTTTACAATGAATTTTATTAAAAAAAATGCATTGAGTTATGCACATAATATCAAAATATTAAGAGTTGACGTCTAATTGCAATATTTTAATGAAAAATTTATGTTTATTGTCTCTAATTTATTAATGATGATGAAAAATATATGTGCTAATAATTTTAAGCTATTCATAAAATGTACAACATTATATTAATTATGGGAAATGTTGATAATGTAAAAAGAAAATATTATTAATTATGAATTGAAAGAGAGATATAAATTTTAATAAGTTGTCACAAAGAAAAGATTTATTTATTAATCAAAGGACAGGAAGGGGAGGGAATGGGCAGAATGAACATCACCTTCATCTGCGCCTGTGAAAGGGGCGGCATCAGAGATAGTGGGGGGATTGGTAGTGGCTTGGGAGTCAGGGTTGGAAGGCGGGTGGCTTGATGGGGGGTTGGGGAGGCAGGGTTTGTTGACTGGGAAGGGGCGGCAAGAGCTGATTGCTTCAATTGCTCAAATTCTTCTTCTGTCATGTATACAGGCTTGACAAAACGGATGGATAGGCAAGGGGGAAGGCAAGGGTCCTTTCTGGAGTTATCACTATCACTTGCATAGAAGATGATGAGATCAAATAAGTCCTGGACAGACACAGAAGGCAAAAAGCTCATAACACTTATCAATTTGGGTGCATAGTTTGTTGTAGGTGGCAGGCTTTGAGCGCCCAAGGGCGGAACCAGAATTGTAGAGACATACATCTGCAAGATGCATGTTGGCGTGGTTGATGGTTAGGACCAGCAGGTATGCCCCACAGCCCTGATTTCTTGGGTTGCCCATTCCTGCTGCTCCATCTCTGCACTCAGTACAACTGTGTGCACAGCGTTTTGTGTGGCTCACTCCTCCAGCATGGCCTTGAGCTCTGTCTGGTAGGTATACCCATCTGCGGTGTTTGATATTGCTGAGATATTAATTGACGCCCAATGGGGAAACTGCCAATAAAACCCCAACAAAACAATACAATATTGGGCTGCGCTTGTACACGTCAGACTGGATATGCTTCTCTCCATAGTCTTGGAGGCAACAGCGCCCATGTCAACACTTTTAATGTTGACACTATAGTAAAGTGACAACCCGGGTTTACTTAATGTTGTTTCCTGGATGTCGACACTTTTTAATTAACAAAACACTTTACCCTGAACATTTTTAATGTAAAAAATTATTTTAAAATACTTTAATATACTAAAACAACCTCAGAGAGTTTAAAACTGCAATAAAAAAATATTATAAGTAATAAGAATAAGGAGATATAAGCAATTATTTTTCAGTTTAATATGTAAATTACACTCTTTATTATAAAATTATTTTTATTCCCATAAAAATTAAAATTGCAAAGAACCAAAAATAAATATGTTTAATATGTAATAATAACTACAAAATTAAGAAAATTCTAATTTTAATTTATTATATTTTATATAAGCATAACTGAAAATATCTCATACCTTAAAGATAAATTAACAAAATATTAGATTTTCTTACTAAACCACATTAAAACTGTATCTGAAAATTTTTCATTTATATCTAAAAAATTAGTACACTATAAATAAATTAAAAAATTAAAAATTTAAAAGTAAAAAATATCAGGCAAAGCAAGGTTTATTAATCCAATAAAGTCACCAGCAAGAGCAATGGCAATGTCCTCAAGGTACTTCTTAATCTCTGCCACCTTGTACCTTTTCTTTACCACCTTCTGAATATCCTCCTGGTAGTCCTGCTCCTTGGACTTTTGCTTCTTGGGGGCCACCTGGTTGGCCAGGCTACAGAACTTGGAGACAGTCCGGGCCTGCTCCTCCTGTAGCTTAGAGAAGAACTTGTTATATTTGGGGTTTGACCCAAACTTCACCTTCAGGTGCTTCTGCCAAACCTCAAGGCTAGAGGTGGTCTTCATCTCCCCCTTGAGACAGGAACCCTGGCAATTCCAAGGGGCAGTGACCCCGCTCTTTCCTCTCCAGGCAGTCATCTTCTTGCCCACCCATTGGCGCTTGAAGTAATCCAAGTAACCTTTGAAGATGGTGGAGTGCTTCTTGATGTAAGCGTCCTCCAGGAGGGCCTCAAAGCCAATACTAGTATGCTCTGGGCGCACAAAAGCCAAGTCAGCAAACGAGTCAAGGCAAAGCAGCACTTCCCCTTACCATTGTTAAGATACTTCTTGAAAAGGTCCTTCTCACTCTTGAGATTCTTACAAGGGCCTGCCTAAAATGGAAGAAGCAGCCCTGGACTTCTCCATCAAAGGTGACCTCAAGGGCTCTGAACTGAGCCTGCTCAAAGTTCATTATGATAACCTTCAGCCCAAGTGAGCACACATGAGCTAGCTGCTCAGTGGCTATGGTGGACTCATCCTTCTCAGAGGAGGAGGGATTTGCCCTTGTGGCATGAGTGGGAGTGGGGAGCTGGTTGGTGGGAAGGGAGCTCAAAGCATCCCAGAAAATCTTGGAGGCTCTGGTGTAGACTTCAGTCTTGGCACCAGGAAGGAGAAAGAAGACAAGGGGGATACACTGGTCATAAACTGCCCATGCAGGACCCAAAGCTGCTTGAATAGGGAGGGGCAAGTAGCAAATGTACTGTCACACAGCCAGGTGGTAGCAGTGTTCAGCTGCTCCAGGTTTTGGGTTATGGCATAGGCTACAATCCTATCCTCCACTTCCTGCCCATTGTCATGGAGCAGGAACATCTCACCATCCTCTGTCTTCTTGAGGGCATCTGTGAGGATAAGGTCCTTGATGTTGGTGGCACTCTTGGTCATGGGGTTTGAGGCTTGACGCCTATCACTTACAAACTTGACCAAATGATTGTGAGTTAGAACCCTCTTCAAGTTGGTTGGGGAGAGGTACTTGCAAGCAAGCACGGCCATCTGGGTGGCAGAAAGATCTTTGGAGATGGGCATCACCTGCACCAGATACTACTTGAGGAGGCAGGATATGGTGGTGTTGAGCATGATGCAGGTATGCTTGCCCTTGATGGTTTGGACCAAGTCCCAGCGCTCAGTGTTGAGCTTCACTGGGCAGGAGCGGTCCTCACAAGTGAAATGGCGGCTCTTGAAGCCCCGGTTGGCATTGTTGCAAGAGAAAATATACCCATTGGCCACCATGGCCGGCCCACCCTTTACACTCATGATTGGAAAGTATTTGGGCAAGAAAGAGGGAACCTTGGATTTTCTATCAACGTTGCAGATGTTGTGGGCTAACAGAGGGTCCCAGGGGCCAGCAGGAGCATGGCAGAAGCCAGGGAAGTAATTGGGGCAGGTCTTTGAATCATCCCCAGATGAGCTTGAAGGGGGAGAGTTTGGTGGGGGAAGCAGAAGAGGGCTTATTGTGGTGCTCCTCATGTGCAGGAGACCTATCCTTGGGTGGGGACTTTTGGGCTGAGCGCTTCTTCTTGGTTGGCTCCTTGTCAGAAGCCGAGTTGTAAAAACTGTGCTTTGTAAGGGAGCCATCAGATTCCTCTCCCCCAGTGGAGTGAGAAGGACTCTTCTCAGGAGAGGGCTCAGGGGAGGGCTTTGGGGATGGTTTTTGAATGGCCTTCTTTGATGAGACAGGCTTCTTTTTGGTGGGTTTGGTTGGCTTTGAAGGACGCTTGGTTCCTTTGGGCTGTTTGGAAGTGTTTTTGTCCTAAAATAATAAGTAAAATGGTTTAAAATAAAGCAATGTATGTAAAAAAACAAACAAAACAACTTAAAAAGCATAATACATAAAAAGTAAATCTTAGATGGTTTTTATTGGCATTTAAAAGTTAAAAAATACTTGTATAGTTTTTATTTTATCTTAGTTTTAAATAACAAGTTAAAAGTTAAGAGAGTTATGTGAAAGTATTATATTTAGATATAGTTTTATTTTAAAAATTAGAAAATATGAAAGAGCAAAGTCAAAAAATACAACATATCAAAAAATGAGAAGTTTTTATTATGTAAAACACAAAGTTTTATATGTGAGAACTGAAAAGTGTGTACATTATGAGTGACAATTAGTAAAAAAAGATGAATTCTCACTGTTGATTACAAAAATTGTAGACATTATTTTTGACAACATTGTCACTATTGACATTTTTTAAAAACTTTACTATGTTTTTTCATATTACGCTTAATTAAATTTATGCAAGCTAGCAAAAGTTAACTGTTTTCTGTGTGTTTTTTGTTCACATATAAAAATTAAAAAAAAACATATGAAAATAAGTTAAAAAGTATCAAGGTTCTTTATTCTTTTATTAAAAATAATATTTAGGTAGTGTTAATATGATATTTTACCATTGTGTATATAAGAAGTTGTTAATAAGTGTTGGTAGATATTGAAAAGGGATAAGTGTTGACAACGTCACTTACAACATTCTTTATATGAGGTGACATATTAATCTAGGCTTAATTGCGCCACTCTAATTTGCTTAACTCCACCCCAGGGGATGATCACAAGCAAATAAACGGTATTTCTGAGTTTCAACATTATTTTTAATAATAAATTCTATAGTAACTTACATAGTAACTCACACTTAAATTATTGGATTATTGTTAGCCACCAATCCACTTAATATATTAAAGCCATATTAAGTGCCACATAAATATTTATAATATGAACTGTTCAACAATCAAATGTATGTACACTGTCTTTTTCAATATAATAATCCAATAAAAAAATTAAATCACACTTAATTTCTTTGTTGTAGATGCTTCAGTTTTGTTATTAATGTTGTAACTGTGCTGTTTTAGCAGAGTTACACAGGGAAAAATATTTAGAAGCTAGATAATAATCTTTATTGGGAGATAGTGATTATATAGTTCATGTGAATCAATGGATAGCAGGAACATGATTGGTGATCACATGGTTGGATGGAAGAAGGGGGTGGCTTGATCCTATTACAAGTCAAGCGCCAAAACAAGGTATCCACTGTAAAGGATCATCATCTGTTCATATTGTTGGATTTGGTAATTTGAGCTGACTTCCTAGTCTGGCTTTGATTGACCGGATAATAGGATTGGGGATCATAAACCTGCTTGGTTGGAACCTTGCTGGTAGGTCAAGCCTGCGGTTTCAACACCCCCCAACTATAGATTGGCCTCCTCTGGGGGCAGGTTGTTAGGGAGGTTGTCAGGAGCCCGGACACTGTATTAAACTAGTTGCTGTTTTGTAGCAGGTAGGGCGGTTTCCCGTTGTTTCTGTCTTGCTTTGCAGGGTCATAGGCGGCCATGGTGTAGGGTCTTGTCTTGCTTAAATTTGCCAAGCCCTTGCACAAGGTAAGTGTTATTGTTGTTTACCTTTAGAATGATTGCTGCCCCCACTTTTTTAGGTTGTAACTTGCTCTTGTCAACATTCATGACCCATACTTTGTCCCCAACTTCATATCTATTGCGGATGGGAACAAATGTCTTTTGCAGACGTTCATCCTCTTTGGCTGCTTGCTTGCAATTAGCCTCCATTACTTGAGGGTCTGAGCGTGGGGGGACTTCACTTGGAATTTCCAGTTTAGGTCCTGTCAATGCTTGAATGATATTTGGCTGTGTGCTGTATACCAGTTCAAACGGGCTTTTTCTGGTGGATCTGTTCACTTGGGTTTGACACACAAGTAATGCAGTTGGTAGCTGCTTATACCAGTCTTCAGGTCTCCCAGCAGTGAGTTTGGCTAGGGCTTGCACGAGGCTACCATTAAGCCGCTCTACGTGTCCATTGGCCTGTGGATGGTATGGTGTTGTGACGGTGTGTTTGACCCCATTCTTGGTGAGGTACACATTGGTGTCTTCGGATATCAACTCTTTGCCTCCATTGGTTATCAGGAGTTCCGGCTTTCCAAACTTGCTGATTATTTCTTTGCCAATAAATTGTCAAACGTCATTGCCAGTGTGTGCCTTTACTGCTTGGGCTACTGGCCATCTTGTTGCAAAGTCAATGGCGGTGATGATGTATTTCTTGTCATTGTGTTTTCCTGGCATGGGACCAACAATGTCAAGAGCCCATACTTTGAAAGGTAGTTTTGTGCAGATGGGAAGTACTGACTTTGGCAGGATTTTGCTTTTGGCAAACTTTTTGCACACCTCACATTAGTCTAGAACTTCCTGGACATTGTGGTACAAGGTTGGCCACCAGGATTTATGTTTTAGGAACTCATATAGGTTTCTGCTCTTGGTATGTCCAAGGTCTCTGTGATAGCAAAGGATATTGTCAACTTGCTGATGTGTGGGGATGTAGGGAATGGTTGTGCCATCAGTCATCTTTCTGTGAAGAGTCCCATATATGTCAGCAAAGAGATGTTCATTCTTAATGACTGTTTCTTTGGTTATGTTGGTTGTGCCAGGGGGGAGCCCTTTGTCTTTTGTCTGTAACACCAGGAGAGGCCAGTCTGGGTTGAGCCCATTCTCTCCTCTTAAAGCACAGACATACAGATGGGACAGGGTGTCTGCCATGGCAAGCTTGGCCCCAGGCTTTTACTGGATGAGCATGTTAAACCTCTCTAATAGTTCCATCCACCGCGCTTGGCAGCGCAACAGATTTGCTTGAGTCTTGAAATAGATGAGTGACTTGTGGTCAGTTAATGCTGTGAATTCTTCCTGGTGTTATAGGTAGCAGCGCCATTTGACTAGGCAGTGCACAATAGCCATCAGATCCTTGTTGTGGATAGGATATTGACACTTGCCATCTGTCAATTTCTGCAATTTGTAGGCTATGGGCAGGAAGTCACCGTCACTATTTTTGATTTGTAGTACTCCCCCCAATGGATGCCTCTGAGGAGTTGGTTTCCATCTGGTATTCCCTGTCATGTTTGGGGTATTGTAGGATGGGAGCTGTTGTGAGCTTCTCTTTGAGGCATCTAAAACAGAGGTCACGTTGGGGGGTCCACACAAACTTAGACTTGGCGCCATTTATGGCAGACAAGGGGGCAGTCAAGACGCCACAGTCAGGTATGAAGCATTGTACATAGGCCACCATCCCCAAGAAGGTGTGGAGTTCTAACTTATCCTTGGGTGGTGGCATCTTGCAGATGGCCTGTAACTTTTGACTGTCAGTTTTGATGCGGTATTTTGAGATTATATGTCCCAGGAAGGGTAGTTGCTTGCAGAAGAACTGGCACTTGGAGGGCTTGGCCAACAGTTTGTGTTGTGCTAAGGTTGCAAAGACTGCCTCCAGGTCTTTGTAGTGCTGTTCCACCAAGGGGCTGTAGACAATATTGTTGTCTAGGTACACTAGGGTGTGTTTGCCTATGTGGGGCGCAAATACTTTGTTCATGAAGGTTACAAAGGTGGACGGGGCATTGGTCATGCCAAAGTTGAGCACCACACATTTGTAGGAGCTGTATTTAGTACAGAAGGCCGTTTTGGGGATGTCTTCCTCCTTGATACAAATCTGATTGTAGCCTGCAGTTAGATTAATCTTGGAGAAGACAGTGGCTCCTCCCAAGGCATCAAAGAGGTCATCAATGAGTGGTAGAGGGTAACAATTCTTAAAGGTAACTTTGTTTAGGGCGCAGTAGTCTGTGACCAGGCGTAAGGTACTGTCCTTCTTGGCCACAAAGAATACAGCGGCCCCAAAGAGAGACTGTGAGGGGCGGATAAGTCCTTTTTCCAATGCTTCCTTGAGTTAGGCGCGTGAGGCGTTGTCTTCATTTGGGGTCAGCCTGTAAATAGGGCGCGCCTTGGGTACAGCCCCCTTGAGTTGGATAGAGTGCTGAATATGCTTCTCAGGAGGCAGCCCAGGTAATGCTTCCTTAAAGATTTCTGGATGGTGGGACATAATTTTGCAATCCTGAGGCGTGAAGGTGTCCTGGTGGTCTTTGAAGTATATGATCTTGTACTGGCAGGAGTCCCAGTCAATTGACTTCAAATCTTTCTTCTTGCCCTGGGTCTCTGTGATACGCACAAAGATGTGGTTGCGTAGTAGTTGGTTCACAGAGTCAGGGTTGATCTGGTGGTTGACACCTTCACGCTTGATGGTCAATACTGAGGTCGCCCAGTCTATGTGAGGGTTGTTCTTTTGTAACCAGTCTAGTCCCAGTACAATGTCAAACTTAAGAAAGTCAATGACGGGACCTTGGATGGTGGAGTGAAGGTTCTTGAGAATGATAGAGAAGGGGGCAGTTTCCCTTGTCACAGCAATGTGGTGTTCATCAGCCAGGACCACATTTTTAATCTGCAAAGGATTAGTGGCCAGCTTGAAATTATTCACAAAGCTGCTGTTGACTAAGGTTTGGTCTGCGCCTGAGTCCAAGAGTGCTGAGCCTGTGTAACTGCAAAAGCAGAAAGGATAGGACATCAATTTATTGGGATGTCTGGCAATGATGTACAGTACTGGGTCTTCTGAGGGCACCTGGATCATTGGGCACTGGTCCACGTTCTTGGGTCGGTATTCATTGTTGGACAAGTCAGGAGTTGCGCAGGGAGAGCTTGGCTTGCTTAGTGCTCTCCCTGGGCTTTTTTCTCATCATGGTTTCCTTGTGTGGCAGTGATGCGGAAATGGGTACGGTTTGACTGGCCATTACTTCCATTTCCATGTCCATTGGAACCTGTGGGCTTGTGGTTGGCGTTGCTCCTGTTGCCTCCAGGAGGTGGTTGAGAGGAGCGCCTTCTTAGATGGGAATCCTTGGGTCTTTCTTGTTTCCCAGTTTGTGCCTTGTGCAGAGCGTTGGATGTTTGCTCCGCTTTCTTTGCTTCATGATATAGGCTTTGCAGGTTGGTCACCTGATCCAGGTTCACATGTCTCATCACGTGCAACTTGAGAGCCTTGTAGTACATGAGGTGTGTGGCTGGGGTGTCAAAGGCCATGTCAGAGGGTGCACAAAGGCAGAGTTCCTTGTAGGCGCGGGTGAGTTCCTTTATGATGCCTGTCTGGGTCAGGTTCTTTACTTGGCAAATGATCATGAGCACTGTATCTTTTAGCACAAATCTTGCCAGGAAGTCTTGCTTGAAGCTATCCCAGTTTTTGTCAGTGTGCTCTTTGTGCCACTTGTTGCACCAGGTGCCAGCGCCATGGGTCAGGTGAATGGAAGTCTCTACAATCCATTTCTTCTGTGAGCATTCCATCTGAGCTAGCTTACTCTGGGTGGACTGGATTCATGCGGTGGCATTGCTGTTGTTGGTCCCAGTGAAAGGTTCCAAGGCGGTGCTTCATAGTCTTTGAGCTACATAGGCGGGCATGATGGTTTTGTCGGCTGGTTGCGGCATTGATGGCGGAGCCTGAAAGAACCCTTGTGCAGACATGGCGTTGAAGGCGGGTAGTGGGATCACCGTGTTTTGGTATAGGACAAAACCATTGGGTATTGCAGTACCAGGAGTGTACAGAGTCCAGTCAGGCGGGAGGCCAGAAATAATTCTGTCAAGGATTTGTTAGCTGTGGCGTTTGCGGGCAACAGGCAGAATTTTTCAAGATAAGGTTGGATGGAAAACCTACCTGTGCTACCAATGTTGTAACTGTGCTGTTTTAGCAGAGTTACACAGGGAAAAATATTTAGAAGCTAGATAATAATCTTTATTGGGAGATAGTGATTATATAGTTCATGTGAATCAATGGATAGCAGGAACATGATTAAGATCACATGGTTGGATGAAAGAAGGGGGTGGCTTGATCCTGATAACAAGTCAAGCGCCAAAACAAGGTATCCACTGTAAAGGATCATCATCTGTTCATGTTGTTGGATTTGGTAATTTGAGTTGACTTCCTAGTCTGGCTTTGAGTGACCAGATAATTGGATTGCGGGTCACAAACCTGCTTGGTTGGAACCTTGCTGGCAGGTCAAGCCTGCGGTTTTGACATTAAAAATAAGTTATGCTTAAAAAGTGTTGACATTGACACTTTTATGTTGTGAAAACAAATATAAAATAAACTAATTTTTATTAGTAAACGTAAAGGAAAAATCTGATTAAATTGAGTTTATTATTAAGCTTAATATTAAATTGTGTTGAGATGGCCACAATTTTGTTGTTTTTTCTGGGTTTGCACCCCTAGCTTTAAAAAAAAATTAAGCTAGCGCAACTAGAAAAAAACATAGGAGATTTAGAGTTTTGAGTTGACAGTGACTGTCAACAAAGTGTCAACATGGCCACTGTCAACATTATTATTGTCAACATGGGCGCTGTTGCTGTCTTGGATACTTGCAGAAATCTTAGTGTATGATAGTAAAATGACATCATTACAGGCCCTCATTGCCCTCCCTTTAATAAAATTGATGATGGTCAAATTGTATGGGTTGGTATCCACCAAACTGGAGCCACCAAGAACCTGATTGGATAGGATTCTGGCGGCAACCACAACTCTGTGCATCCACAAATTCACCGTTCTTTTGTTGGTGAAGATGCCATGGAGTCCCAGCTGGAGACATACCTGGACCAGGGGCATCCACGGGTCACGCTCCATAATGACCATCATAAGAGGATGGGCTGTGTCACCTTTGGTTGAAGTACAGGCACCAGTTGGGGTCTTCTTGGTAGGGGGGCCACAGTTGGTGTGGGCTTGCAGGGTTGCAGCCACAGTGGACTTTGCAAAACCCATTGCAGCTGCAATTTCCTCAAGTGACATAGGCATCCCTTGCTTTTCAACTGTTTCAAGAACAATCTCTGGAGTGATTAATTTTGTTCTGCGCCTTGCAGGCTGATTGGCTGGAGGCGGGGTGTGTCTGCCTTGAGAACCAGACAGTACCATCTGATTGGCTGTTTCTGGATTCTGGCTTCCATTGGTGGCCCCATGGCTCAAATGGCTATTTCTGGATGCCATTGTTGATACAGGATTTGGGTTGGCAGCTGCCTGTTCATGATGGGCAAACAGGGCCATGCTTGAGGACGCAGGAGAAAGAACACACTCCTGGGTAGTGCTTGCAGAGGGGCCTGCGGGTTGGGAGTGGCCATAGAGGGAGGCTTCACTATTAGAAGACCCAGTGTAGCCCTGCATGATTTTGTCAAGGCCAGGGAATGACTTGTTGACTTGGTTGGTGTTGGAAGAAGACATAATAAAAAATTTATATTATAAAATTAAACTCAAAAAGAGGAGTGTATATTTTAGTCACTTTTATTGTTAATATGTTAATTTTGTGAATAGTAGGATCTAAATTTTAGCCGCACTAAAATGGAATAGGATGATTTTTGAGAATGCCTGTGCTTCCTAAAAGAATCAGCACAAATCCACTCTAGATCCTTTGGCATCCTTTTTGAGACACCCATAAATTATATTTATTTCAAATTCCTTGCAATTATGATTTGAAACTTGGTTCTTGGATTTGACAATCCCGCAATTTCAGATTTATTAATTTTTACATGATATCTATGATTTGTTTGACATACAGGAAATCTCAAATTGTACATAAGAATCCTGTATTTCTGATTCATGTATCCCACATTTGTTTGCTGGGGTTTTTCTTTTGTTAGTTGAGTTATCTGCTCAAGAGATTCAAAATTTGCCAGTTTAAATAAATCAAAAAAAGTCAAATTAAATGTTTGATTTTATTAAATATTTTAATTCTCACTTAGCTGAGTTGCCCGCAAAAGTGATTCAAAATTTGGACCAAGGATTTGAAAATCCCGCATTTTTATGTTCAGGTTCTGAATTTACAGTAGCTTAAGTAGGATGATGTGTTTGATGTTGGGGATGTGCTTCTGGGTGGGCTTTTTAGCGGTGGGGATTGGCTCATTGGCATTGGGCACAACACAGGGCATGGGTACCTTGTTGTAGAAGGCTGCAACCTTTTTGAGCACTACCTGACTCATCAGTTTGGTAGAACTCAGGCTCCTTGTCCTCTTCCTGGTTGCCATCACTGACGTAGGACTTGTAGCTAGTATCAAGTACAGGCTTCACCTTCTACAGCATGGCTGACGGGATCAACTCCTGCTGGTACACAACGTCAAACACATACAAAGTAAGTTCTACCTCCTTGTTTCTACCCCATTTTTGTTGTAGTAAACTTGGTGGGCTTTCAGGTCAGCTTGGGGACCCAAGGGTTGATGCTCCACACCCTAGCAGCTTGTGCTCCTTGAACCAGCTGTGTCAGTGCAGCGTCACTATTGAAGTCTCCTCTCCCATCTCCTTCCTGAGTAGGCACTTGGGTTGCACTAACTTTGTTCTTTGACCCCCAGGGGCAACTGCTACTGCGGCACACAATGGGTGCATTGTCACTCTGTTGTTGTGTTCCTTCCATTTTGAGAATTTAATAAAATAATAAATAAATTTTAACTAAGTTACTCCCTAATTTTAATTTTTGCTTTTATCTGAATATGGATATTCAATTAGAGTTTCCCCCACCCAATATCCAAATTATAGATTTTTATTTCTTAATTAGTTGTTTTTGGTTTTACAACGCCCATTTTAGAATACCCAAAAAAATTCCACCCATTTTCCCAGATTTTACGCCAAATTAAGCACCCAACACAATATTTTTAAAATTTATGTTTCAGATCTTGTGCCTTATCTTAGATACCTTGGTATCATTCTTGATTACAATCCATTGCACAAACTGATTGAGTGATTTAATTTAAATAGTGAGTTGCTATTGTGTTTCCTTTTTGGATTGAGTTTTGACTCACTTTGCTTGGGTGTATTTTGTCACCAATTCACATAGTAAACATATGTACACCAAAAGTCAACTCACAGCATTTTGTTTGTGAATCAATGTATTTTGGATTGTATTTTGAATGTTTTTGCTTTGCGCGTGAGCACTTTATTGCTGTGTTGACTCATTTTGCCCATTAACGCCAAAAAACCCAGTTAATAGAGTGTATATTTTAATCTGATAGTTGGATTTTTTTCAAATCTGAAATCATTTTGCTTAAATCTGAAGTATTTTTGGTTGTTGCCATACTTCTAAAACTACTGTAGCTATTCATGTCACTTGAGGTCAAGTGGTTAGTTATAGAAAGCTCTTAAATGCTCCTGAAATCTTCTCTATTCACCCTTTTATTACCTTCTGTGACTTCAACTGGAAACAGTGGCAAAATTGACTGTAGGGATGTAAAAGTGAGAATTCAAAAGTGAGAATCTAAAAGTGGCCAGGTCAACAGTTTTAAAATTTCAAAATTAAATTAAAACAACTCATCTGAAATTAAGAATTATTTTGGCCATATAAAATACTTTATATATATATTCTCTCAATTAAAAAAGCCAATAAAAAGTGGTTAATGTATTGTAAAAAGCCATTTTGAAAACTTAAAAAGTGTCGACTTGGCCACTTTTAGATTCTCACTTTTGAATTCTCCCTTTTTCATCCCTACAGTCAATTTTGCCACTGTTGCCCTTCAACCTTCCAGAAGAAAATTTACAATTATTGTCCTTGTTAAGTACCAAAGACTTCCCTTGGCTGTCTCCTGTACAAAAAAGGAAGTTCTTGACCTATTTGATCAGCTCTCTGATATCTTTAATAAGGATAACACAGACTAAAAGTTGGTCAAGGGTGTCATACATCAGATTGACACTGGTGATGCTACCCCTTCCAAGCCAAACACTATAGATGTAGTTAAGTACAGAATGCTCAAGTATATTAAGAGATCAAGCAGCTGTTGGATGCTGGGCTGCTGTTCTTTCTCAGAGTTCTTGGGCCTCCCACTTTTTTCCTAAAAAATTTAGATGGAGGTCATTGCATAGTAATAGACTACTGTTGATTAAATTTTTTGATCAAGAAGAAATTTTACCCCTTGCTGCACATAGATGATGCTCTTTTTTGACTTGGAGGCTCCAAGTTCTTCTCATAAGGAATTTGACATCTAGTTATTGGCAAGTCAATCTTTTACCTGAGGATAGACAGAAAGCTGCCCTTATCACTTCTGATGGATTTTTTTGAGTCTATTTGCATGCCTCAGGGACTCTGCCATGCTCCTGCTACGTTTCAGATGGCTATGGTTTCTATTTTGCAAGATCTAAAACTTTCCTATGAGCTAGTTTATCTAGACAGCATCACTGTGTTCAGAAACACATTAACTAATTACCTGGTCCATATTAAGGGGGTTTTTGTCAATATTAGTGAAGCTGATCTTAAGCTGAAACCATCCAAGTGTGCCTTTTTTAAGGAGCAACTGGATTTTTTGGGCCAAAGAGTAACTCAGACTGAAATATGCCCCATGATCAAAAAAGTTGAGACCACTGATAAAGTTTCCCCTACCATCTTAAGGGAAGTTCAAGTCTTCCTGGACATGATTGGTTACTACAGAAAATTCATACCCAACTTTGCAGATATCAGTGAACCACTTGTATAGCTGCTACAAATGACCCTTTTGATTGGACCATCATTCAACAACAAGCCTTTGAAACCACCAAAAAAACTTGAAAGAAGAGCCCATCCTTGTATACTCTGACTACAATAAGGAGTTCATAATCTACACTAATTCTAGTGACCTTGTCATTAGGGCTATTCTGGAACAGCTTGATGAAAAAGGTGTATATCACCCTGTAGCTTACATCTCTAGAGCTCTCAACAAACATAAGAACTACAGTGTTACTGAAAAGGAATGCCTAGCTGTACTCTACACATTTAAACAGCTTTGTCACTATGTCTACAAAAAGTATTTTACAGTTGTAACTTATCATGCCTCTCTCAAATGATTACAACAATTGAAAGAGCCATAATGACACCTAGCTAGATGCACAATCTAGATTTAAGGCTATGATTTTACTGTGCTTCACTGCCCTGGAATAAAGCATTAGAACACTGATAGGCTTTCACAAATGCCTATCTTGGCCCTTCATCCTGCTGAAGCTGATCAATTGTATAAACTGATTGATCACCCTTTATCATGTGAGGCTAAAACAAAAGATAATTTGCTGGCTCTAGTGAATTTATCTCAAGATACCCTCATAAATAACCAATAATTGTTCAAGAAGATACAACAATAGTATCTTCCTTATGTCTGCCTCATCCTGAAAGTGTCACTGTTGCGCTTTTTTGCATTACAGTGCCACAATTATTTGATATTATAGGGTACAGGACATTTTCCAGAATACATTCATATGTAAGGATATGAGTAGTATTGTATCAGAAGAGCCAGTATTGAATGGAACCATGATTATTGTCCAGCAATGGCTTCTGATTGTGCAGAAGCACTTAAGGATTAAGATAAAGGTCAACCATATTAAGGATAAAATAAAGATGGTTCAAAGATTGATTTTATTGTAAATTATTCATTCTTCTTATACCTTCTACCAGGGTAGTCTCTGGGCTGCTAGCAATGTCTTCTAGAACATTCTAACACACCCCAAATTTGGGCAATTATTAATCTAGGTTTGGCACTTATTGCATGTCAATCAATAGAATATTTTCATCTTCACCCAGCACAAGTGATCCTTGCTGGCATGGAATAATTTAGTACTTCAGGATCACTTCCTACTTATCTGGCATACTTCAAGCTTAATGCTTATTAATGTGATAAATATGGGAATTTGAGATTTTGGGGAATCAAGTCCAGTGCCTTGGCGTCTGATGTAAAAGTAAAGCGGCGCCTTGGAGCCTGTAATATTTGCCAGGTGGTGTGGCGGCGCTTGATGTAAAGGTAGTTTGGCGCTTTGGCGCCTAATCCAGTTACAAGGCAGCGCTGTGGCGCTTTGTGTATTCATTAAGTGCTGTGGTAGCACTTATCATTAGCTAGTTTAAGGCTCAGGTCAGCAGACTACTGCTTATCCAATATGCATATAATTTATACTACCAATTTATGTTATTTGGTAGCTGCAATTTGTATCTGCAAGCTCTGTCATAATTAATATCATTTTATTTTGTACTACTAATTTATGGATTTGGTTGTAGCAATCCCAATCCGTGGGTTCCATCATAATTGGCATCATTGCTTGGTCAAAATTCCCAACAGTCCCTTATCCTACAGGCTCATAATAAAACATATCATGGATGAATTGCCAAGACTCATGAATGTCTTCAGAAACACTACTATTATCAAATTCTCTGCCTGTTACTTCCAGATGTTATAGCTAGTTATTGTGACTGTCAGCTACAGCAGCCTTTTCCTGCCTCTCATGAGTTTAAATTGATGCCTTTGCAGCACGCTTTTCATACTGTAAGCATAGATGCTGTCAAAAAAATGGAGACAACCCCTTGGAAAGGTTCCAACCAAGCAGTTTTGTGACCCGCAATTCAACTTCCCAGTGACCCATAGCCAAATGCCAAAGTTGACTCAAATTCCCAGAAACAGCAACATGATCAAACAATGATCCCATATGATGGATGTCTCAATTTAGCGCTTGACTCATTATCAGGATCAAGCCACCCCCTAACCATCCAACCAAGTGATCAACACAATCATTTTCCTGATATATAAAATTCACAACAACTATATAATAGTTATCTCCCAATAAAAAAATATTATCTAATTTCCAATTATTTTTCTCCTTGTAACTCTGCTAAAATAGCACAGTTACAACAATGCAGTAGGTCCTCTCCCTGTTTCAGATCTGGGTGTAGGTTTATGCTGATTGCTGTGGATTATTTTAGAAAATAGGTGGAAGATAGAACCACTAAAGACACTAGTGCTAATTGAACTGCTACTTTTCTTCTATAAGATGTCTTCTACTGACATGGCTGCCCACAAGTCTTACTCTCAGATAATGGCTCTAACTTCAATGCCCCCTTAGTGACATATGTGGTGAAAGCATTGGGCACACACCAATTCTTCTCTTCCCTGTACAGCCCCTCCACTAATGGAGCAGTAGAGCAGGCTAACTCTATGTTGGTGTCTATCATGAGGAAACTGATTTATTACAACGCTATAAATTAAGATCTATTTTACCAGCCGCCTTATTTTCATACTGCCTCAGCAAACATAGGGTGGCTAGTTTATCCCCTTTTGTCATGCTGTACAGTCAATAAGCCACTCTCCCTTCCCTCTTAGGAGTGCTACTTTCCACCTTTACTCTGCTGCTAATTTAAATAATCACATCAAAATCCCAATCAATGGCATAATCAACATCCAAGCTTCTGTATATATCTCTGCCTTAAGACAAATACTATGAAGTTAACCCCAGATAATGCTAACTGTGCTCCCCTTCCAGAATTTCAAGTAGGAGACATGGTTCTCTACTATCAACACCAAGTGAGAGGAAGCGCTCACAAGCTGGATATGAGAGAGGGAAGCTAAACTTACTAATCTTGGCTCCCATCCCAGGGGAGAACCCATCAGTATGCCATCTAGTGCAGGACAGGGATAGCTGCTCAAACAGATTTCAAGAGGTACCGCTCTCTGGGAATACAGGCAAGTCATGTAGGAGGAATACCTTTCAGCACCCCAAAGCTTGTTGACTGGGTCTCTTCACTTGGCAAGATTACAGAAATGGTAGTGGGCAGGGCAAACTCCACATCATTGAAAGTAAGGCTATGTACCAGACTCTTGCCTGTGGAAAGAAAATCATTGGCTTTTTCAGGGAGATCATTGAGGAGATACATAAGCTAGAAAGGGTTCTCTCCTGTCAGATAGGCAGAGGAAGAAATATGCCCCCAGAGTTCAAGAAAAGTAGGTGTGGTGTTCCAGTTCTTTGGTTGCCTTGGTGTGCCCTGGGTCAAATACAGGGACCAGCTAGATGGGGTTGTCATTCCCTAGATGGGGCATCTGGATAAGTTGGATTTTGTACTTGGATTGCATCATGGCAAATTCTTCCAAGACTTTTCCTACTACTAGGCAAGCATCCCCTCTATGTACCTGAACTTCAGCTGGGGCCAGACCCTATGTGGGCTGATACTAGTCTTTAAAGAGTTTATTGAACCCAAACCCAATAAATTACCTCCTCTATCTGTCATCTCAAGGTATCCAGTCAACATTTCCCACTCCTCCTTTGAAGTTTTGCTAGTAGCAAACCTTCAAAAGCTTTGAAAATAGGTATCCTCTTCCCCTGGACTAGGGTAGAAAATGTTAGGTAGTTCACTCATAGGAATTAATGCACAACTTGGGAATATGTGTAAGGGCCAAAATGTGTGTTTATTTGTCTCAGAAGGAAGATCCTCTTAGAAACTTTCTGCAATATGGCCCTATGAGTGTAGGAACCAGTAGAGTTTTGCCAATAATTGGAGTCCTCCAACAATCTCTTGGACCCCTTGTACTTGGTCTTAGGCTCCTGCTCCTTTATCATTTTCCTAAGCTCCTGGTTCTGTCTTTGTGACTTTTGTAATCCACTGTTTCTAATTCCTGTCTTGCTTCAGACTGTTCCCCTTTTTATAGCTCCTTTTTTCAGTTTTTTCCTTTCATATTTTGGTTTTTCCAGGCTTGAACTATCCTGTTTTCCTTTCTCTATAATATATTAAACTTCTTTACTTACTTCAGCCAATTAAAAACAGGCTTTTTCTTGTCCATTCCCTCATTTTTTAGGCTTAAACTCTTTAGTTTAAGCACTGAAAACCTTGATCAAAAAGGCTTTGACCTGCAGCCAATCACACGTCTGAATTGAGTGATTTTGCAAAAACGTTTACCCAAATGACTTGCTCTTGATCCTGGTTTGAACCCGGTATTGTCTCTCTCCGGATAAACCCTGGCCTTGTGTTTCAAACAATTTCTCTGTAATTCCTGTCATGTTCCTTGGGCCAACTTGACTGTTTCTGCCTATGTTTTACTTAAGGTATTTTTGTACCTTAATTTTTCAACATTTCTTCATGTTTCCCCATGTTTTCTCTCCTTGCAGAAATTTGAAATTGCCTGTTGCTTGCTTCTTTCTCCCTTCTGTGGTCTTGGCAAAACTCCAGCCTTTGTCCTCAGAGTTTCTCTGTACTGTTTCTGTCTTTTTCTGCTTATTATCACTCAATCAACTCCTAATAAATTCACAGTATATTTTCTTTAACTGTTTCTTTCTTTTCTTATCATCATTTAATTCTTTTTCTTAACTCTTTTTTATTTCCTTCTTTTTACTTTTTTTTCTTTTTTATTCTTAACTTTCCAAGTCTTTTCTTCTTAACTCCTAGTCTTCCTCTGATGACCTTCTCTCTTTCCTTCTGATCCTTCTTCTAGTCCTTTTCTGGATTATCACCAAGGTTCTGTCCTTCTCTGTAGTCCCCATTACTAACACCTCAGGATCAGGCAATAAGTCTTCACAAGTGAGTTAGCGTTTGACTAGGTCCCATCAGTGACCACCACTTTAAGCCATGAGCCACAAACAATCATCATGTCTGTACAGCTTTTTTTATTCACTCAAGTGGTGAACTTGAGCTTTCAGTTGCAAATTAACCAACTTTACTTCCCAGAAACCTATCAATTACCAAGTTTTGTGGCTTCTTCCCCAAGCAGCTATCTTTATAATGTTCCTGTGCATATATATGCCTCTCTGATGAATTCAAGCCCTCCTCAAAGCTATCAGAAAGACATAGACAGGGAAAAATTATCCCAAAAATAGGTAATTTTTGCCACCTGCAGATCTCTCACAGGTGGCCTTAGGATCTCAGAGCTTCATCAGTCCATTCTTTTCTATCAATCACAACTTCTCTACAAGTTTGGAGCACCATCCAGGGACCACCCCTGGATCATGCCTCTCCTCAACAAACATTTACCTGTCTTAGGCCACTATCCTTCTCTAACTTCAAGCATTGAGTCTTTATTTTAGCCAAATCAGCCCTCACCTGCAAACTGACTCCATGTGGATCATCACAGTAGACCAGATCAAAAGCAAGGCAGGACCAGAGTAAAGACCTCAAACTTTACCACTGGGAATAATATTGTATGGTCAGCTGGAGAATTTGGGAGATCTGGGGGACCATAAGAGCAGCAACCAGTAAGTTTAAGTTCCACCAGAGGAACCACAAAGAAATTTGGAGTCTGAGTGGCATCTTTGGGTTGAGTACGGCTTGGGAGTGATCAGGGAGGTCTTTAACATCAATAGAAACTGACCTGGAGCTGACTGCAAACAAAGACAGGTAAAATTCAGATTTAAAGTAAGATTTTATTATAAACTAACTTAAATCTAGATTCAAAACCAAAACCAAAACCAAAAGCAAAATTAGGTAAAATACTATACTTTAATGCTGACGTTAAGTTTAGACAACTCAAGGAAGCTAATGGAAGCTGTAAAATGATGAAAGAGGTAATAAACCTAGAATTTTACTAATACTTCTTAGAATGAAGGACTCCAAGAAAAGGAATCTCTTTAAAGCCAATATATATAAAAGCAAACCTTTATTGCTTGAAATAGACAAGCAGTGACTTAAAATGGGCCTGCTTGTCTTTTAAGGGATTCAATTTGAATCAAACATGCCACCCAAAGCTGTGAGACTCCCTGGTTGGCTGACAGATAATTTTTGCTGCTCATTGCCAGGAGGACTGGAAGGTTTTGAATAAACTTCTGGAGGAGAATCTGATTGGACACTGCCTATCATGCATTTATGATGGGGTTTTGGAACTAATGAACTTGAATTTGCAGAAATCAATGTATCATTTTTTGATTGGCTAGAACTAATAATTTTAAAAAGGGGATAACAGCAGGCCAAATAACAATCCAAATTGATTAGCAATTCCTCCACTGTAGGATAGGAGGTGCTAGGCAAGGAAGGTAGAGATTGGGAAGAATATACCAAAACAAAGCACTTGTCAACTGTGTGTGCAAAGTCAGCCAAAGAGTTTGAAGGCTTGGTCAGGCTTTGGTTAGAATTCTTTATACATCAAGGAAAAATAGTCTGATCCAAGGCCAAATGGGATAGTGAATTTACACTGGGCACCTTATGGATTGACCCTCTTGAAGTAATCTTTAAGCAGGGATCTAAGTACACCATTAAGTTGCTATCTGCTGGACGCCTTTTCACACAGGTAAATACCAAGTTCCTTCACAAGTACACACCCAAATGCCAATCTAGAGGGGGTAATGTCATGAATCACAGTATTCATACTCTTTCAATTTTGCCTTTGACAGGGTCACATTTCCAATAGAAAATCCTTCATTTCCCTTTTGCATCTCAAAATAGGCTTTGACCTAAAAATATGATGGTCACATTTACCTTTTTTCTGGTGACAAAATTGATCCTTGTCTCACTTATGATAGTGGCAAGTGATCTACCTGTCCTTCTACCATTTTGTGATAAACATTTGCCATACAGGAATCATTTTCATTCATCCAATAAAATTGAGTTCTGTTTACATTTTCTCTTTGTGATTTTTATTGTACTTTTGCACCACCTCCTAGTTATATCTAGAGGTTATTTCTGGTAACTAACATTCACAGGGCCGTAAAGTAAACCCCTTATTTATTCCTAAAGACTAGACTTTGGCTTAGTACAAACCCAATCATACTGTTAGGATTTTTTTTTGTGTATCTTGGATGCACCCTAGAACACAGATGACTGGATGAGATATTTTTCCTTGTGTGTAACTGGATGCTATCATCTGATTGAATACTATACAACTTTCACTTCCCTGAGCAGTTTCTTGACCTGATTGGCTGCTTCTTAGTGCCAGCGTCAGAACAGGATTTCAGTTAGATGCTGCCTGTGCATGGTGCAACTGTGGTAAGTTTGACTCCCTGGCAATTGACTCCCTGGTACTTGACACTTTGTTGAGTACCAGGGAGTTGAGTGCCACATATGTGAATCTATTAGTATTTTTGGCTTAACTGATTTTAAGCTAATTTTTACTAGTAATTTAGGGGGTTGAAACCAAAAACCAAGGTTAAATTTACTTGAACTCAACTCTGTTTAATAATTTGGTTAGCTTAAATACCAACTTAAGAGGAAATTTATAAGTAAATTTACTAATAGAAATGAAAAAACCTGTGTTTGACACTCTAAAACAAAAAGTGACCAGTTTGACACTTTTTAAGCCAAATCTTAATTTTATTAATAAAATACATATGCGCTTATAAAATTTGTTTATTGACTATTATATTTTTATTATTAGTGTCCATAGTTGTCAATTAGGCTCCTAAGCACCACTATACTGGATTTAGTGGTATATACATTAATCAAATACCCCACTTGTTTTACATTGTCATTCCTGGGTTTGTGGATTAAGTGGTGCCACATAAATTAAGCCCAATTTATTAAGAGATTTCATATGTAATTTATAAAAAACTGAAACTTGACATCTTCTTTGTTTGACTCTATCCACTTGCCACCCAATTGGTTTTGGATTTAACTAATCAAAGGCTCAGAATTAAGGCTAAATCAATATGTGACGCACTACAAGCGCCACTTGACACACATCCACTTGACAATTTAACTTGGGGATTAGTACAGAGAGCTTCTTAACGTTTTAACCAACACTATGGTAAATAAGTCACTCCTAGCTCCTCCCAGCATAACTTAAACATTAATAAACACCTTCACATTCATTTACTTTTTTAACTTATGCTGTATTTTTTTATTTTTGAGCATATGAAACTGCCTTGCCTTTGGGTTAACTTTTGAACCTGTTTTAAATTTAAGCAAGTTTTATATGTAAAAACATAGTAAATTTGATTTTTCTGCTTTACTCCAGCATACTTGACAGTGAGAATTCAGCTTTTCCCAGATGATTGACAGTGCCAAACTTGACACTTCACTATGTTTTGATTTTTCAACTCCCAATAAAAAAATTCCACATAATAATTACTTTTACTGGAACTATAATCTATTACTTTTTCTGCTGCTCTCCATATGATTTTCATATATATTTTTGATTTTTAATTATACTTTTACATTGATTTAGCACTAAGATGCTATTCTGAACCTAACATCTTTGATGCTTCATCATAAATTCACCTATTTTCTATGTTTTAACCTTTATATCTATACTTTGAGTTTCTATTTTACTTCTATTTACTTTGATATGTTTTTTCTTGATAAATAAAACTTTATTTGCATGCTTTTCATTTTACTTTTACTTTGCTTTACCTCTGTGTTTCATATCTTTCACACTTTTTATTTACAAAACTAAACTTTCCTTTAGCCAAGATCAAACAAGAACAATAAGCCTACCAAGCACCAAGCCTCAAAGGGCTCATAAGAAACTACCTCTGCTCCCAAGTGTGCCAAGAAGCCTGCAAAGGCAAAGTCTCCAACTCCATCTCCCCCACTCCATCTCCTCCCACTCACCCCTCATCTTCCACTTCCCCTTCACCTTTCCCCAAAAATTCCTCTCCCGATAAATCTGATGATGATCTTACCAATCACTTCTTTTACCACTCAGAGGCCAACTCCAAGACCACCAAGGAGCAACATACCAAGAAGTCAAAAGCTGCCAAGGAGCCCACCTCTTCTTCTGGTAAGAAAAAGGAGGCATCCAAGCAGGCCTTGAAGAACCCTTCCCCTCCCCCTCCTGATGGCTCTTCCCCCCTCCCTCATCCGATCCCCAAGATGAGCCTGAGGATTACTCCAAGAATTTCAAACCTTCTGGTCATGTGGCTTGGGATCCACTGGCCATCCACAATATCTGTAATGTGGACGGAGAGTTTAAAGTCCCCAAGCGCTTCCCCCGTTTTTCCCAATTATGTCCGTAAAGGGTGGCCCTGGCTACGTTGCTGATAAATACATTTTTAATTGTAACAATCAAAAGCACCAAACCAAGAGCAAGCACTTTGTCTGTGAGGATAAGACTTGTGGGCCCCGGCTAAACACTGAGGACTGGGATCAAGTAACTGCAGAAAAGGGGGAGCACTCTTGTGAGCCCCTCAATCATCTTATAACCTGGATGTTAAAATGATACCTGGTCCAGGTGATCCCAACATCCTCTCACCTCTGCACATCAGATCTGGCCATCAGGCCCTCCAACATCTCAAACCCAACAATCTCAAGTTGGTGCCAACTCAAGAGCAGCTGGCTAATTTCATAAGCAATAAGCGTATCACCACCAATCTCCCTCCCCCAAGGCTTTGGACAACCTCTCAGAGCTTACGCTCACCCACGAGCTCAAGCGGCTTCTGAGTGAGGAGCGCTTTCTCCTCCATGATGACAGGCCTGCCACCAAAGACCGCATAATCTGCTACTCAACTCAGCAGAACCTGATGAAGTTGAAAAGGACTTCACCCTGGCTAGTTGATGGTACCTTTGCCACTTGCCCCCGGATGTTCAAGCAGCTCTGGATGATCCATGCCCAGATTAACATCTGGGTGATTCCACTTGTGTTCTTTCTTCTTCCTGGGGCCACCAAGGCCATTTACACCCATGCTTTTACCATCCTCTGCCAAGCACTTTCCCTCCTTTCTGACAACAACAATGCCAAGAAGACCCCCCTACACCCGTGCCAACCCTCCTGCCTCTGACAAAGACCAAGCCACCCTGGACTTGGAGGGAAAGGTAAGGCTGAGAGCTCTTGGGCTTGCCATGTGCATTATGGACTTCAAGCCTGCTCAGTTCAATGCGTTAGAGCAGCTGTTCAGCAGGGAGGTGCAGGGGTGCCACTTTCACTACCGCCAAGCAGTTGCTCAGAATGTGCAGGCTCATGCTGAGCTAAGTAGGTTGAGCCGGAGGGATACTTTGGACACATGCAAATTTGTGCTTGCACAATTTAGTGCCTTGGCATTTTTAAAGCCAGAGCACACTGTGCAGGGGTTTGAGGTTCTCTCAAAGAATCATTACGTAGTTAAGCACTTGGAGTTCAAGCCTTTCTTTGAGTACTTTGAGCCCCAGTGGATTAGGAAGGTCGTCACACAGAGGTGAGGCAAGGCCTGTGCTAAGGCCAGCTGGAATGTGTACCGGGCGGCAGTGAATGGTGAGCTCAAACCACCTCAGCGCTAGAGGCTTATCACAAACACCTCAAGGCCAACTTTGGGCTCCACCCAAAATTCAATAAGTTTTTCTCCCTCCTGCAGCACAAGCAGGAGAAAACCATCTCCAAGCTGTGTGACTTGGCAAACTGTGTCCCCCCACCAAGCCCACAACCTGTTCCACCCTATTCACCAAGGCCATTCAAAATGCGGCCAAGCATAAATACAAGGCCTCAGAAATCAAGCAGCAGCTTGAGCTCATTGCACCTGCCCTCCTAGAAGGGGCCAAAATGAAGAAGGGGAAGAATGGGGAGGAATAAACTTGCTGTCTTGCTTCTATGGTTTTAATTTTTACTTTTTAGTTTTGATCAATTAGTTTTTAGTTTTAATTTTTCTATTTTTTGATTTAATTAGTTAGCACTGATTATTTTATTTATACATGGTAAGTTTGAGATGAGTAGTTATAGTTGAAAGTGAATGAAATATCTTAATTTTTGTTAATTTCCTAATAAAACAAAAGAAATTCACATTTATACTTATATGAACTATATCAAATAAAAATTTTAATATTTCTTCATATTTTGCATAACTTTTATTGTTGTGTTTGTGTTTATTTTTCTTTCATTGGAATTTTAATTTTTATGGTAATCAAAAATATTTTTATAATGAAGAGTGTAAATTACATAGTAAAATGAGAAATAGTTGCTTTTTTCTCCTTGTTCTCATTAGTCAAGATACACTTTTTATTGCATTTTTGAGTTCTCTGAGATCACTTTAATATACCATAGCTGTATAGATTAATTTTTTATATTAAAATTTTTCAGTACATCAAGATCTGTTAATTAAAAAAGTGTCAATTTCCAGTTGTTGATCAGGGAAAAAGCTGGGTTCTCACTTTACTATAGTGTTGAGCACTAGGGAATCAATCACCGGGGAGTTGAACTTATCACAGTTGCCATGCATGGTGGGTAAACAAAGCCATGCAAGAGGAAGAAGGAGAAAGAACATACCCCTGTGTAGTGTTTGGTAAGAGGTTGGCAGGTTGGGAGTTGTCACTGACTAGGAATTCACCACTATCAGACCCAGCTTACTCCTGCATGATTGTTTCAAGCCTGGGAAATGGCTTGTTGACTTGATTGCTATTAGAAAAATATATAATAATTTTTATTAAAAAGCTAAACTTAACAAGAGAAGTATATATTTTAGTAAATTTTATTGAAAATTATGTCTAATTTGGCAAATAAATACATCCAAATTTTAGCTGTCCTAGAATGGAATTGGGTGATCATTCAAGAATGCCAATGATTTCTAAAACAATTGGTGTGGATCTACCAAATATTCTTTGCTTTCTATTTTAAGAAAGACATCATTTAGATTGATTTCATATTCACCCTATTTCATATTTGAAATTTGGTTCTTGGATTTGATAATCCAGCAATTTTATATTTGTTTATTTCATGTTGTCTAAAATTGTTAGACCTAAAGAAAGTATCAAATTGTACTTTGGAATTCTGTGTGCCGATTCATGCCTCCTGCGTTTTCTTGGTGAGTTTTGTATTAAGTTGGTTGAATTATTTGCAGTAGGAATTTAAAACTTGCAAATTTAAATAAGTCAATTTTATTAGATATTTTATTTTTAACTCAGCTGATTTGCTTGTAATTGTGATTTGACAGCCCTGCATTCTTGTCATCCGGTTCTGAATCTACAGTAATATTATCTTAAAATATTTTGTTGATTACTTTTAAAATCAATAGATCAGTGGTGAAATAAAGTTCAGATATTACAAGGCTAATATAAATACCATGCAGCTGCTATAATGATTTTCTTAAAGAGAGGCTTATGACAACTTTTGCTCTTTAAGGCTGACATTCATTTTTACCAACTCAGTAAGAGATAACAAGTTGTTATTTGATAGCTACTTTGAGGCCGGTAGGGTGAGCATGCTATATCTGATAAGTTTTTGAATATTATTGAAGGGGGTGAGGCTGCACCTACAAAGAAGGCTAAGTATGAGATAAAAAGAGAGTATCTATAAGCTGGTCAACTCGGGCTATACTGCTGTTACCATGAAGAATTACTTTGAAAAGATTTTCAAAGTTATGGGTTTATCTATGAATAAAGTATTTACCTGCTTGCCATAATTTTTTTGGTTTATTTATGCTTTTAAAAGAAACTGATTCAATTTTTGTTCTAACTATCAAAATTTTAAAATCAAGGGCTATAATATATTCTTTATTGTTCTTGTTGAAGATTAGAGCTTATAAGTATGTACTTCATTAAGTGCAATGTAAATAAATGTTTTAAAAATTAAGGTGCGAGGAAATAATGTCAGAATTTTTTTGGAAATGAGGTAGGTACCAACTTTTATAATAGATTTTTGAAGACCCTATGTGAAGGCAATTTATTTAAAAATTGAGCTTCTTTCTAAATGTTAAATAGAACAACAACATGGGAAGAGCCTTTTTTAACCCAAGCTTGATTTAACTGGCTGATGATAGGATCTAATTTGTTTAGGAAAGCAATATTGGCTAAATGTGGTTAATAAATATGTGGCATAAAACTTAAATTTAATGGTTTATTATTGGTATTTAAATAGCAAGGTTAGTAAAAAGTTCGATAAGAAAGGTTAAAGGTGACGTATTTAAATTTGTTGGGCGTCAATACAATAAAGCATTATTTGGTGTTGTTTAAACTGAAAAGGATATGCAGATCAATTTCCTGATGACTCATTTGATGGAACTCTGATGATTTTTGTGATGCTTGTAATTATCACATGGCGGTATTGAATCGGAACCCAAAGCCTTGGACCTCAGTTTCTTTACAAACATTTTGGATCGATAAGGCATAAATGTCTTAGATTAAATATTTAAATCATCATCTGTCATCAATACATAGAACTCCAACGTCACTTATCAACTTATGTATAGGCAAAGCACTTATAAGTGAATCTAAATTCCAGCTTTACCTGCTTCAAAATGTCTGACCACACTAAAACCAATATTGTTACACTCACTAGTCATGTTATCAAAAGCCAGTCCCAGTACAAGGATGCTACAGGTGATCTCAGTCTGCTCCTTGCTGCTATTCAAGTTGGATGCAAGTTTGTTGAGTCCTGTGTTCGTAAGGCTAGTCTGATCTATCTGTAAGTCGTTCACTTTAATATATGTAGCTCCTTTTCTTATTTTGCAATAGAACTGGTTTAGCAGGCGTGCAGAACATTCAAGGTGAAGATGTAAAAAAGCTTGATGTCTTAGCCAATGAGATTTTTCATAAACAATCTAAAGAATTCGGGTAAAGTCAAAGTCATGGTCTCTGAAGAAGATGACGAGGCAATAATTGTCGAAGACGGAAATGGAAAATATTGCGTTGTCTTCGATCCTTTAGATGGTAGTAGTAATATGAATGCTGGTGTGAACGTTGGAACCATTTTTGGCATTTATCGTGTGGTAAGAAGATTTTTTATATTGCTTATTCCATGGTAGAAAGAGGGCTCTAAAGGTTCTGCCGATGATGCATTGAGGCCTGGAAACGAGATGGTTGTTGCTGGCTATTGCATGTATGGAAGTTCCTGTAATTTAGTTATTACCACTGGTCAAGGCGTCAACGGATTCACTCTTGATCCAGTAAGAAACTATTATAGCCTGTAGTAGTTTAAAACTGTGTATTTTTAGGCTATTGGTGAATTTGTTCTAACTCATCCTGATGTAAGTTTCACAATATACACGTTATTTAACTCAATACTAGATTCGAATTCCCACCCGAGGAAAAATCTACTCAGTCAATGAAGGTAATGCCACTTACTGGGACAAACCCTGTAAAGAGTATTTCCATGCCATCAAGTTTCCCAGCGCCGAAAGCGGGAGAAAACCCTATTCAGCTAGATACATTGGATCTATGGTGGCCGATGTCCATAGAACTCTTCTGTATGGCGGAATTTTCGCATACCCCAGTGATTCCAAATCCAAAGATGGCAAGCTTAGAATCCTTTATGAATGCTTTCCCATGGCCTTTATTCTAGAGCAAGCTGGCGGAAGAGCCACATCAGGAAAAGAACGGATGTTGGATGTTATCCCCAAAGGCATTCATGCTCGCTCTCCTATCTTTTTAGGCTCCACTGAAGACGTTAAAGAAGTCGAAGAACTCTACCAAAAGCTCTCATAGACCAGATCAATTACTCTGTTCAGCTTATTGAAATTAAAGCCTGCTCAATTATGATATATTTGGTTTTTCAACTAGATAAAATGCTGTGTATTTTGAAGAAGACCCTAGCCCAATGAAAAACTACTCATAAGTGCTTCAACCATGAAGAAATATTATGTTTCTATTTATAATCTCTTAGTAGTCTTTATTACGACATTCAAATGGTAAAATTAAGCCACATCTCATTTTTTTCTTTATGCTTCTATATAATTATAATAATAGCTAAGATAAAGAGAATATGTCTATGTTGCTTATTTATTAATATATTATAGCCAAACTATTCCTGAGTGATGTTTGGATATTTTGATGTAAACCTGATCCCAGATCCAAATCAAGAAAATGATAGCCAGCTGTGACCTTACTATAGTCATCTTAGTGTTTTTAATAAAAATGAAAAGTTTGACATATTTCTTGTTTAATTTCTTTAAGATAATAGTCAATGGACCAAAAATGGCTATTAGGGTCACTAAGATTTCCATTAAGATAACTAGTAATAAGTTACTTATAGGTGTCAAATAAATATATGGAAGCTTTAAGTTGATCTGTAGGCTCAAATAAAATACACCAGACTATAAACCCTGGAAGTTCAATAGCCTTTACAGTAGTTTTCAAACCTGTTGAGATAAACAAATATCAGTCAGTTTGGAACGTGCAGGTTCAGTCACACAACAAATTTCAACTTAATAGATCTAAATAAAAGATAATTCCACGGATAATGTGCACTATTTGGCAAAAATATCCAGTCACACAACAACCTATTCAAACTGGGGACAAATGTATAATGATTCAGCAATAAGTGTACCAAACAATAGAACACATGAGTTTCAGTCACAGAACACATCTATTATGTTTATTATGTTTTTTGTGAACACAGAACTCAGCCACAAAAGTTACAAACTCGATCCAACAATGAACCCCAATAGCAACTGAAACAGACAACAAAAATATCAAAACAAATCAGTGAATCTATAATACTGTTACCAAAGCATCCTAATTAAGAGATAAAATCTAGAACATAAAATATAAATAAATATTCTGAGTGTCTGTTTTGGGATTAGAATTAACAAAAAGATCAAATTTATCAAAACACATGATTAACAGTGCATATTTACAGCCAAAAATAATTAATATAGGAATATAAAAATCTAATTAGAAATAAACGGTAGTGACTACAAGCTTTCATGCTACTATATATGAAGAGATAAAAATGAAAATAAATAAATTGTATAGATAAACTGATTCTAATTTTATTTTATTTTTATACCAAAATGGAAGCTTCACAACAACAGAGTAACAATGAACCCATTGTGCACTGTGGTTGTGGTTGCCCCGCGGATCAAAGAACAGAGTTAGTGCAGCACAAATGCCTACTCAGGAAGAAGACAGGAGAGGAGAGAACAATAGTGAGGTTGCACTGACATAACCAGTCCAAGTAGCTTAAGGTGCAAGCGCACAGAGCATCAATCCTAGGGTCCCCAAGCTGACCAGAAAATACACCAAGGTCATCACCACCAAAAAGGTAAATGATGTCACCACCAAGAGGGTATCCTTGGTGTACAACCCTGCATACCACTGTGATAGTGTTCTGACTACTATTATAGAGAAGGTGAAGTCAGTCCTGGACACCATGTATGAGCCTTACGTGAGTGATAACAAAGGGCAAGATGACAACAAGGAGCCACAGTATTTCCAAACAGCAAAAAGGCAGAAGGGGTTGAAAAAAGTTGCTGCAATCTGCAGCCAAGTGCCTATGCCCTGTGTTTTGGCTGAGCCCGCAGAGTCTGTGCCTGCCTTCAAAAAGCCCAAGCACCATGTTATTCCCAATACCACCCGCAAGATCTTTAGCAGACTCATGGAGAAGACACTGGACTACAAGAAGGCCGTGGCCATTTTCAGTATTTCAGAAAAAACCACACACACTTCACACAACCTACCTGAAAGCAGGTTCTGTTCTTCTTTTGGAGAAATCCAAGCGCAAACCAATCTTATTGGTTAAGGAACACCTGTGGGCTATCCAACAGTAGATCAATTGGAACTGTCATCTTGAACTGGAAAATATTCACTCAATGGTTGAGTCTGCTTTTGGAATCCAGGCTTTGATTTTCACATGCTACCAAGCGGTCAAGAAATTGAACTTCTTCTGAAAAAAAACTCAGTGTATCTCTATACAATTAGAATAGCTCAGACAACATTGTCTACTGTCAGAAATACACTAAGACAGTTAAGCTCTCAAGGAGAAAGTAACAATCAAGTTCTACTATATTGACAAGTCCTCCTTTACGTTGTCAATGCACAACAAGTATGGGTATGTCCCCAAAGGCAAAAAGAATGGCATGTCCTGGTGTGAGGCTTTCCAGTCTGTTGCCTACTCAATGTTGCCCTTCTTGGTCTCCTTAGCATAGAGCTATACCAGATGATCAAGGGCTCTCACAATATTTGGACCTTTATTGCATTTTCCAATTTTTTCATGAGCACCTGAGGTGCACAAGCCCAGGCTTCACCAACGTTATTGTGCTGGATAATATTGAACTCCACAAGGTGGCAGATATTCTTGCAGAATTCCAGGTGATTGAGCCTGATGTTGCCATTGCCTCACAACAATTGGCTACAGAGCCTTTACGTCTTCTCTTCCTCCCTGCCTATTCCCTATTCCTCAACCCAATTGTGGAGGTCTTCAGGTGGCTCAAGAGATTTTTCAAGAAAGGGGCGCCACCCAGGATTGATGATCTGTTCAATTTGCTGCAGGTTGGTGTCCACACCCTCCCAGCTGAAACTGTGGCCAAGTTCTATGGTTACGCAGATTTGTTTCTCCCTGCATGCCTCAAAAATTAGCCAATCAATTAAAGGATTTGCTGTTCTCAATGTCTTTTTTGATTTAAACTTTTTAATATTTGTTTTATTTAGTTTAATTTATTTTGACTTTATTTCTGATTCTGCATATTGCATCAGGTATAATAAAAATTAATAAAGCAAAGCCAAGTGAATGAATGGACAAATAAAACACAAGAATAGTTATATTATGATTTTATTTGGGTTAGTGTTTTCACATTTTTTACATGATTCCAATTATATACCGTCATGATTATAAAAATTAACAAAGCAATAATGGTGAGTGAATGAATACATAGAATTTTTTTATTATGTACTTATTTGGTGAATATAGATTGTTTGAGTAGATAAAATTTAAATAAAAAAATTTATATAGAAATTTAAAATATTATTTGGGTGTAGACTTTTATTGGGGGAGGGAGCGGCGGAATTCAAGGGCAGTGCGTGGAAATAGACTAGTAATTTCTATTGACAAAGCATATGTTAGCATTGGACCTGTACTAAATAAATTGCAGCAGGAAGAATAAGGGAGCATTGTGATATAATTGGCTAGGAGGATCTTTTCTGGTGGAGCAGCATCTCATAGGTGGCAGCAAGAATAACTGAATCCTGAATAACATGCTCTATTGAGCTGTATCCAGGGGCAATTTTGTTTCTGTCTAGTAAATGATGCCCTACATCCAGTTTTCTTATCACATCAGAGTTGTCACAGGCTTCTGTTTTAAGAAAAATCAGTACAAAAAGACCTAGGTAAACAATCAAGTGAAGTCTCTGCCCCGCAAACAGGGCAGAGAACTCACAAAATTCATTATATAGGGTACTTTTTTATTCTTAAAGGATGTAGTGGCAAAGGTTTTTTCCATTGTATTTGGTATACCAGTCTTGTCAGAGCAACAGAAGGCCCTGAAATCTCCAAGGACGCCTACAACAGCAGGCATGACGGCAGCAGAACTATAGTTAAGTTTTGTTATTTTTTATTGATTTTTTTAGGATGTGCAATAGTGTGTGCTTGGTGGGGTAACAGAAGCAGACTTCTTCTTGTCCTCTTTCCATCTTGGTTAGTTTTTGGTATGGCATAGTTCAGATAAAATCCCAGACAAGCATGACAAAGAGCTTGCAGAATTTTGGGGGCGTAACATACTGGTTGAGATGGATCTTTGGGGCCACAGCCAAAGCCGCAACCCACCATTAAGTGTCATCTGGTGTTGTTTGGAGCTCTGCTAGTTTTGTTGGATTGGTAGGGTAATTTTTATTTGATTTTTCCAACATTTCAGATCAGACAGCTTTTATCAGAACCAGCTGACACCTAATATGGGGGACATAGTTGCTGGTCATCTTCTGTTGGTTTCTGTTTTATTTTATTTTTAGCTGTTCAAACATCTCTGGATCCTTTGCCCACGTCTCTGTGTTTAAAAACCCTGTGGCTTGAACTGCAGGTCAACAAGAACATCTTTTTGTACATTTAGGAGCCTGGTTGCAAGTTTGTCTGTTGTATTTGATATCTTGCTCTTCATGGCCTTTACAGTAAGTTTTTTTCAGTTTATCACCTTCTAACACTGCCTCCTTGAGCATGTCCTTCACCTTTTGATTGACCTCCTTGATTTTAGCCACTGCCACGTCCAACTTCTTGGTCATTTCCTCCAATTCCAACATGTTTTCCTTGTTCTTATCCCAACCCCTTTTATACCAATAAAAATATCCCAATAAAACATGCCTATTATATTGTATCTAATAGAGATTTAATAAATACGTCTGATTTTAATTATGATTTTTTACTAGCTTTAAGTAATACTATTCATTTGATATCAATATTCTGTATATTGTTTTCATGTACCAACCCATTCCAGGTATCATGAATGGCATGTTTTGTTCATGTACATGTTTTTTCTAAGTACAATAAAATTTGTACTTAGCTTGGTATGCTAATTATGTACAGAGTACAGATTTATTAAAAAGATAATCACACTCAGGGCTTATATGTAGATCATACAGTTCAGAGAGTATATGTGATAAGATGGTTTATTTTGTATTAATTCTATTATTTTCTATTATAAATTTAATATTATTGTAGCTCTACAAAAATATTAAAGTTAAAATAGAATTAAATAGAATTGATAAATATTAAAGCAGCTGAATTTAACTTGTGGCATGATTAAAATCAATCATCACTGTTGATAAGGAGCGCCTTTTGGGGAAGCTTCAAATATAGAATTAGGAGAGAAGATAATTATATTTTATTGGATAATACTTTAGACTTATATAGCTTTAGCTGTGGTGGAGATTTAGTTGGATTGAACATAGGGGTTGGTCATATGCGGGATGGGTTTGAGCCACTTGATACTTGGATTGTCATGTGATATTGCTTGGTTACCATTCTCAGTAGGTTGAACGGTATATTGAAAGGGCACCAAATTGGGCAATGGCTGGATGTTAAGCAGGTTGGCAGTAGCCAGAATGCCTGTACATCCAGACCCTCAACACCCCCTTAAGGGATTACTCTGGTGCATCAGGAGGGGGCTTTGTTTTCACGGCTGCCACCTGATGCTCTTGGAGCTGTTTACTAGTTGGAACCAGTTTGTTTGAGTGTTCTCCTTTACTAAGGCGGAGACGGGTTCTGTGGTATTTCTTGACAATTGGGGTTTTGGTACCTTGTAATTTTACTAGATAGGTGTTGTGATCTGGTCTGTACTTGATGATTCTTCCTGGTCCCATGTGTACTGAGTCTAGTTTCTTTCTGTTGCCAGCTAGAACCCAGACGGGGGAGTTGATGGGAAGTGGTTCCTCTGTGGAGATTACCTTTTGTGTTTTGAGCCTCTTAATTTCTGCTATTTTAGCTTTGAGGCAGATATGTTGTAGATTTGATACTTGTTCTACTGTGGGGGGGTTTCTCCAGGGGGGATCTTTATGTATGACTGCTTGTTACAGGTAATTATTTCTGGTTTATACCTGTAGGTTAGCTCAAATAATGAACATCCTGTTCCTTGATTGGTGCGGACTTGGGATACTAGTAATGCATGTTTCACATATAGTGGCCATGTGTCTTTGGCTTTGCCATCCATTATTTTCTCTAGGGTCCTGATAAGGCTGCTGTTTAGGTGTTCCACTCTGCTGTTGGCCTGTGGCCTGTATGGAGAGGTTGTGGAATGTTTAATGTTTTTGGATTTCAAAATTTTGTTTACTACGTGACCTGATAGCTCTGTTGCTCCATCAGTTATGATGTAGTCTGGAGTGCTGTAGTTGGCTATGATTGCTTTGTTAATGAAACAGTTGATGGTTTCTGCTTTATGGTCCTTTGTTGCACAGCAGTTGGGCAGCGTGTAGCAAAGTCAATAACTACAATTAAGAAATGTTGGTTTGTTTTTGTTTCTAGAAGGGCCCCACTACATCTAGCCCCCAAACCTTGAATGGTTCAGGGTCTGGTACTGGGTTGACTGTTGGCTGGGGAGCCTTTGTGCTGGTGTATTTCTTGCACACTGTGCACTTTTTCAGAACATCAACTATATCCTGTTTGAGGTTGGGCCACTATACTATCTCTTTTAATGTGAGGTATAGGTTGTTAGCCTTTGTATGTCCTAGTAAGCGGTGATGTCTTAATATGGTGTCAACTCTTTGTGCAAGTGGGATGTACAGGACATGTTTGTTGTTAATGATTTGGTATACTGTGTCATTTGATACATGGAAATATTTTTCATTTCTTACTAATGTATCATGGGTTAGTTGGTGTGTTAAGGGGTCTTTACCTTTGGTTTTATACTCAGTGTTGTACAGGTTAGGCCAGTCAGGGTCCAGGTGGTTGTAAGGTCTTGCCCATAATGGTACAAGGTTATAGACTAGAGTGTGTAAGGCATTAGGATTCAAATTTAAAAGATATAAGAACATAGGAACTGTCTATAAGATAATATTACAGAAATCTGCTAAAACCTATATTGTGTCACAAATGGAGTAATAGAGTGTAAGAAACCTAAGCAAAGAAGGTAAAATAAAGTGTTCAATAGTGAACAATTTGTAACTAAGGGAATATCAATATTAGGATATTCTCCATCAGCAAATTGATACATATAACTATTGAAAGATTCCTTAAGGGGAAAAAATGGATACAATAAGCCTAAGGCTTGTTGTTTTACAAGTTCCATTGGATTTAAGGAAAGAAAAAGCTAAACTAAAAAAATGAATTTAAAAAACAAAGTTCTTAAAATTACAAATCTGAAGTTAAAAACTGTAAAAGATTGAAGGGAAGAAATCACTTAGAATTTTGGCTTAAAGCCTACTCTTCAAAAGCTCTTTATTTATAGAGAATAAGCCTTTTCTGTTGCATTTGATAGACAGGAAGGAAGCAGCCAAGAAGAGGAGCAAATGGAGAAGTTTGGAGTCAACTAGAACCAGAAAAGGGGAAACAGAAGCCAGTACTATACACAGATAGCAACGTAACTGGGGGAGCGGCAACAACGCAAGCAGGAGTTTTGAAAGGTAAGTAATAGTGAAAATATTCTAACTTTAAAGTAGAAATATATATAAAAGTAATAGTGGAGGACAGATTAAATGAGGACAACAACAATTCAAACGCAAATAGCATCAAAAACAAAGGTAATAAACTTAAAATACTTAAATATTAACTTTTGATTCAAAATTCCAAATATTTAAAATACTGAAAAATCAAACCAAGCAAAAATATTAAATATGATAACTTCAAAGAGCCTGCCCTTTGGGGAAGGGCATGGCATTACCCCCTCCAGATCCAAGCTCAGGATGTGCTTGGATATAAGACTTGATGACATTGGGACAGTTTTCAATATTAGACAATGGCTCCCAAGAACTCTCCTCAACATAATATCCCTTCCAAAGAACCAAGTATTGGAGTTTACCATAGTGGTAACAATGGTTGATAATGGAGTCAACCTCATATTCAGAGATCCCTTGGACCATGTGAGGAGGAGGTACTTTGTTGTTCTGATGAGAAGAAAGAGGAGAAGTCTGGAGTTTGAGGAGGGATACGTGGAAGACATCATGAATGCAATACCCTGGGAGAATTTGGATACAATATGCAACCTTCCCAACTCTTTCTGTTACAAGAAAAGGCCCTATGAACCAAGGGCCAAGTTTACAGGAAGGCCATCTGATAGGAAGATTCTTTGTATTTAGATATACAAGGATGTTGACCTGGATGCCCTTTCCCTCCTGACAATGATGGTTGGCCTGGACCTTGTAAACCTTGATAGCCTTAGAGAGATTCTTTTTTAAGGAATTATGGATGATTTTTAGCTGGACAAGAAACTCCTTGGCTAACGGGGAACAGACAGAGGAGGTGACAGAAGAGACAAAGGCAGGAGTATAGCCTAAATTTGCCATGAACGGATTCATCTTGGTAGAGGAATGGGGAGTAGCATTGTAGGAATACTGGGCCAAAGGTAGGTGAGAAGTCCAATTGTCTTGTTGTTTGTTGGAAAAACAGCAAAGGAAACATTCTAGTGTCTGATTTGTACATTTGGTTTGCCCATCAGACTGGGGATGATAAGAGGTGCTAAGAGAAAGGTGAACACCTAGCTGAGTCATAAACTCCTTCTAGAACAGGGAAAGGAATTGTGGTCCACAGTCAGAGACAATATCTCTTGTAGTACCATGGTGGATGAAGAAGTTCTTAACAAAGAGGGAAGCAATCTACTTTGCAGTAATGTTAGAATTGCAGGGAGCAAAAATAGCCTGCTTTGAGAATCTGTTCACAATGACCAGTATGGCATCAAAACCTTTGGACTGAGGAAGCTGGACAATATAATACAAAGAGACATACTGCCAAGGACCTTCAGGGACTGGAAGGGGACATAGAAGATCCACAGATTTCTGGGTGGAGTGTTTGCTTCTCTGGCAAACTAGGCAGCTACTGACGTATGACTTGACAAAGGTGGACATATTTGGCCACCAGAAGTGATTGCAGAGTTTAGAAAGGTTTTCTTATATACAGTGTGGCCTGCAGCAAGGGAGTCATGTAACATGATGGTTAGTGTAATACCCAAGTATTGAGGGTAAAACTTTAGTGACATAAGATGGCAGGTTAGGCAGCTCAAAGCCGTTCAAGGCGTAGACAATTGGATAGAAGTTGACTGCCTGACAGAAGGCTTTGGCAAGGATGTTACATTGTCTAAGGCTGACAGCAAGGTACAGTAGTGTAGCTGCAGAGATCACATAAGTAGCCAAGGTGGGAGTTAGGCGAGATGACGCCAGAGGTGTCCACGGGTTCAAAACTATTGATTTGAGATGAGTTGGCTCATTGTACAATATCCCTTTTGGTCCCTGTGGTTCAGGATCAAACTGAGCATTGGTTGGCTGGTGGCCCCCTATCCCAAGGTAAGCTGTCAAGACAGCTGTGAAGATGATGTAGTTCATCTTCTGACTTGGGGGGGTAATGGGTTTAGTAAGGTTACTTGCTTAGCCTGGGTAAAGGATTGATTAATGTGATAATAGTGAGGAGGATATTCACTCAATGATAGCACAGACTATCAATGAGGGGTTTGTCTTTATTTATACTAGTGGACCTGTAAGGCATGATTATTGGAAGGCATAGCATTGGGGAGCCAAGAGTCTGAGTTGCATCTGACATTCCCTTTTCTGGATTGGCTTGGGTGGCTGGCAATTGAGAAGGTTTGGCTGGATCCAAGTTTGCATTGGCATAGTGCAATTTTGGTCTTCTTCATGCATCCAAATTCATTTACTAAATTTGGTGCATGATTTCCATTGTTGGATAGCCTGTCAGTTCATTCCCCATTTGGTAGGCTCCCAAATTGGGCAGCAGTTCCTCCCAAGTTTGGCTTTGGGGAAATTGCCTTTCCTGATTTCCCAATCTGGATATCTCCCAAAGGGTGGATGGGGACTGGCCTGCTGGCATGGGAGGGCAAAGGCTGGCTGGCAGGTGGCAGGCTGGCCCATGGGTGCCTGGTTTGAGGATGGCTTGCAGGTGGGGCTGGCAAGAGTGATGGGCACCTGTGCAGTGGCGGTGGGCATCTGCTTAATGGCGGCAAGCATCTGCATGGTGGCAGCAGGCTTCTGCGTGGAGGCGTTGGGTGCCTGCATGTTGACGGCAGGCAACAGCTTGGTTGTGACAGGCTTCTGCATGGAGGCGGCGGGGGCCTGCGCAGTGGCGGTGAACATCTGCTTGGTGGCGGCGGGGGCCTGCGCAGTGGCGGCAGACATCTGCTTGGTGGCAGCAGGCAACGGCTTGGTTGTGACAGGATTCTGCGTGTAGACAGAGGGGGCCCGCGCGGTGGAGGTGGACATCTTCTTGGTGGTGGCGGGTGCCTGCATGCTGACAGCAGGTGATTGCTTGGTTATGGCGGGCTTCTTCATGGTGGTAGTGTGTATCTGCTTTATGGCAGCAGATGTCTTCACGTTGGTGGTGGATGTCTGCTCAGTGATGGTGGATGTCTGCATGTTGACAGCAGACATCTGCTTGGTGGCGGCGGGCGCCTTTGCATTGGCAGCAGGTGACAGTTTATTGATTACACAACTGTAAGTGTCAGGAATATTACTGACAGTTAGAAGCTATTGAAGGTCTGAAGAAGGGACTACCAAAAGGTTGTTGAAGTATAACACATCATCTAGCAGGGAGAAGGAAGGATTTGTGACTGTCTTATTGTTTGTAAGAGCGTCAATGATCTGAGACAAGGATTTATTGGAAAGCTGGGATTTGTGGATTTGCTTCAGTATATCAGGGGTTGTAGTACTGATAACATTAAGTTTCAGAAAGCTCTCAGGTAAAAGGATCATCTTGGTGTTAAGGAGTTTGTAGTATTTGTCAACATCAGATAATGAAGGATGACAACTAAGCGCGTCAGGTAGGGTATTAAGTACACCTTTCTTTTGCACAAGCTTGAATCAGAAATTTGACAGCTCCAGTACCCATCTAGTGTGTCTTTGGGAAATGCAGCGTGACTTGGTGAAGTAAAGCAAGTTCTTATGGTCTGTATAAATGAGGAAAGGCTTGTCAAGTCCCTCAAGGTAGCAACGCCAATGCTTGAGTGTTTTGATGATGGCAAGAAGTTCCTTGTTGTGTACAGGGTAGTTTTTTTCAGCTGGAAGGTGTTTTTGAGAGAAGTTTGAAACAGGGTGTTGCATCCCATCCCCCCAAGCTGAAGGAGAACACCACCAATGGCATAGTTGCTGGCATCAGTCTCAACCAAGAAGGGTTTGGAAGGATCAGGCATCAGGAGGACAGGTGTGGAGACAAAGATGGCCTTTGTAGCCTCAAACGCGAGCTGGGCCTCAGGTGTCCAGAAAAAAGGAACAGAAGGAGAAGTGAGGGTAGTGAGTAGCAAAAATAGAGAAGAAATTTTTTCCACAAACTTACGGCAATAGTTTGCCAATCCAAGGAAACCACAAAGTTGTGAGCAAGTATTGGGAACAGGCCAGCTTTGGATAGCATCCACCTTGCTAGGGGAGACAGAAAAACTGTTTTGAGTGGCAGTGTAGCCAAGGAAATCAACCTCAGTGCAGAAAAATGAGCACTTAGAAGATTTTGCAAACAGGTTGTAGTCTCAAAGTCTCTGGAGTACCTGGCAGACGTGGGCAACATAGTTGTCAATGGAAGAGGAGTATATGATGATATTGTCAAGATAGACAACAACAAACTCGTCAAGGAAGGGCAGAAGTGCCTCATTCATTAAGGCCTGAAAGATTGACAGAGTGTTACATAATCCAAAGGGCATTACATTGTACTTGTTTAACCCAAATGGGGTACAGAACATGGTCTTCCATTTGTGGCTAGGAGAGACTCTGATCTGGTTGAAAGCGCTTCAGAGATCAATCTTGGTGTATACAGAACTACCAGCAAGGCAATCAGTCAAAGCCTCAGCAGAAGGAATAGGGCATCTATCCTTGATTGTGATCTCATTGAGAGCTCTATAGTCTACACAAGGGCGCTTAGAGCCATCAGATTTACTGACAAAGAAGATGGGGGAACAACATGGAGACGTAGATTGTGAGATAAAACCCTTGGAGAGTTCCTCATTGATGTAGTTCTTTAGTAGGGCATTGTCTGAGCCAGAGAGAGGAATAAGCCTTCCCCAGGAGGGAGTGGTGCCTGGCTTAAGGTTTATCTGAATATTGTAGGGCCTATAAGGAGGTAGCAGGTTACATTCCTCCTCACTAAAACAATCCTTGAAGTCAGAGTAACAATAAGGTAATCCATCTTTGTCCTTGGCGGAAAGAGTATCTGGGATTGTACTAGAGATATCAGTCAGGTTTGGTTTGGAGGGAGTTGAGCCAAGAGTACCAGGTACAAGGGATAACAATTTGACAACTTCATTGCATGTAAATAATATTGTGTTGTTTGGGTGATCAAAGTTAAGCAAAGACTCTCTCAACCACAGGAATCCAAGGATGAATGGGAAGGATAAGTTAGGGGAAAAGTTAAACATGACGCAAAATGGAGAGCCCTCCAAGTCAATGGTGACAGGTTGGAGGATAGGTGTGGCGCCAATGAGAGTGCTGTTTCCCACTTTAACATCAAGATATCTGAAAGCAGGGAGTCCAAGTAGTTTAGCAAGTTTCTCCTCAATGAAGTTGGCATTAGCGCCAGTGTCAAGAAGAGCAAGCACCTTGATCTTTCCCAAAGGTCCATGAATGGTCACTAAGACGGTAGGTGACTTGGAAGTGTTTTTAAGAGAAAGCAAAGTGAGAGTGGAGGTCTTGTTAATAAAGGGGGGCGTTTGGAGAGAGGGCAGGCTGGTAGAAGATGATCCTTTGTTGCAACTGAACCAATGAGGATTCAGTATTTGGAATTGGGGAAGACAACAGTCTAATAGTTTGGACAGAATAATAAGAATAAGGTATTGTTTATTGTAGAATGTTGTGATTAATATACTATATGGGGAAAGCCACAAGGCCATAATGGGGTGGCATGGTGGGGAGTTCCATGTAAGGTTTGGAGTCAAGGAATAACTTGTGCGGGGATCAGCAAGTCAAATTGGTAGTGCTCCTAATTAGGATGAAGTACTCACCATTCAATATTGTCATCAGATTAATCCATAATGTTAGGCACGTCAAGGGGCAACTCATCAAACGCCCCCTGTGTATTGTAAGATCTGTTAGCAGGCAAGGCTGGAAACTTGGTTGCAACACCTTTGATCCACAGTAAGAGCAGAGGATGTTGTTCCTTCTTCTAAGGACTTCCTCAGAAGTAAGGCAAAAACCTCCCCCAGACTTGGCCTTGGTACCAGGTGGAGGGGTTGAAGAAAGCGGGGCCTTGTCTGAAACAAACAACTGGGCTGCAGGGGATAGGTTAGAAGAAGGATGTGTTTTTGAGGAAAAGTATTTCCAGTTCCACTTAACCACTTCTCTGATAAGAGGTTCTAGTTTTTTGGGGAGGTTATGGTGGATCAAAAATTCCTGGAGCAATCTTTTGAGGCCTATCTTGTAGAAGCTGCAAGCCTCAGCGTCAGAGGCTTGTAGTTTTAACTGGAGGGAGCAAAACTTCCAGTTGTATTTGCCAAGTGGAAGCAAACTTTGTGTGAGACCTGCAAACCAAGAAGCAGAGGGATTGGACGGCTCCTTATCTTCTCCAGAGAAGAATAGGAGTGAACTGACAAAGAAATTGTAGTTCTGGAGGATACCTGGGTTGCATATCAACTGAGAGCTAAACCAATCTCTGTAGTGACTGGTGAGCTTCTCTGCAAGATAGAGGACCTTCTGGGAGTTGGTGGAGAACTCAGATCTGTAAGCAGTAAAGTGGGCCTGTGCATAAGCTAAAGTGTTAAAAATACTAGGGGGTGGTGACCTATGAGCTAAGGTATTGAGAACTACTGTTTAATTGGTGTAGGTAGTAGGGGTATGGTCCTCCTTATTACAAAAAACCTCATCATATAACCAACCAAATAAAAAACTACTAGAGATAACAAAGTTACAATAATAATAGAGAGAAACAAGGCTAAAAAGATAATAGAAGTTATGGAAAATGTATTGCCTGGGTCAATCCCATGGGAAGCCAAAATAATGTAAGGTCTTGCCCATAATGGTGCAAGGTTATAGACTAGAGCGTGCAAGGCATTAGAATTCAAATTTAAAATATATAAGAACATAGGAACTGTCTATAAGATAATCTTACAGAAACCTGCTAAAAACCTATATTGTGTCATAAATGTAGTAATATAGTGTAAAAACTCTAAGCAAAGAATATAAAATAAAGTGTTCAATAGTGAAAAATTTGTAACTAAGGGAATATCAATATTAGGATATTCTCCATCAGCAAATTGATACATATAACTATTAAAAGATTACTTAAGGGAAAAAAATAGACACAAAAAGCCTAAGGCTTGTTGTTTTACAAGTTCCATTGGATTTAAGGGGAAAAAGGCTAAACTAAAAAAAATGAATTTTAAAAAACAAAATTCTTAAAATTACAAATCTGACGTTAAAAATTGTAAAAGATTGAAGGGAAGAAATCACTTAGAATTTTGGCTTAAAGCCTACTCTTCAAAAGCTCTTTATTTATAGAGAATAGAACCTTTTCTGTTGCATTTGATAGACAGGAAGGAAGCAGCCAAGAAGAGGAGCAACTGGAGAAGTTTGGAGTCAACCAGAACCAGAAAAGGGGAAACAGAAGCCAGTACTATACACAGATAGCAACATAACTGGGGGAGCGGCAACAACGCAAGCAGGGGTTTTGAAAGGTAAGTAATAGTGAAAATATCTAACTTTAAAGTAGAAATATATATAAAAGTAATAGTGGAGGACAGATTAAATGAGGACAACAACAATTCAAACGCAAATAGCATCAAAAACAAAGGTAATAAACTTAAAATACTTAAATATTAACTTTTGATTCAAAATTCCAAATATTTAAAATACTGAAAAATCAAACCAAGCAAAAATATTAAATATGATAACTTAAAGAGCCTGCCCTTTGGGGCAGGGCATGACAGTGGTCAGGGTGATCCTCTCTAGGCTGACATAGTCTAAAGAGAGCATCAGCTGTTATTAGCTATGCCCCCTTTTTGTATTGGATTTCCAAATTAAGCTGCTCCAGCAGGGTCATCCATTTGGCTTGTCACCGCGCAAGTGTGTTTTGAGTTTTGAAATATATTAAGGATTTATGGCCAGTTAGTACTTGGGCGTTTAAATGTCCTTCTAGGTAACATCTCCATTTCTTGAATGTGTGATATATTGCTAGCAATTCCTTATTGTGTATTGGGTATCTCTGATCAGTATTGGTTAGTTTTCTTCTTTCATAACATACTGGCAGGTAGTCTTGCTGCCCTGGCTGGTGGATGCGCAGGACTGCGCCAATGGCAGTGTCACTGGCATCTGACTTGAGCTTGTAGCACCTGTTATTATTAGGGTATTGCAAGATTGATGCTTCAATAAAAGCTTGTTTTAATAATTGGAAATTCTTGTCACATTTTGGTGTCCAGATGAATTTCTTTTTGGCATTACCCTTGGTTAAGTCATTGATTGGTACAGTTAGTTTTCCGCAGTCTTTGATGTATTTCCTTAGGTAAGCTACCATTCCAAGAAAGCATCTAATTTGTTTAACAGAGGTGGGGTGTTGCATGTTATTTATGACTTTTATTTTGTATGTATCTTCTTTGATGCCACTGTCAGAGACAATGTGGCCCAAGAACAGGAGTTCATTTTCCATAAATTGGCACTTACTTGGTTTTGCATAAAGTTTGTGCTTTGCAAGTCAATTGAGTGTTTTGTGGACATGTGTGAGGTGTTCCTCTTTTGTTTTTGAGAATATGATGCTATTGTCAAGGTAGCATAATGTGTTTGAGAGGCCATTTAGTGCTTGGTTCATCATGATGACAAATGTTGTGGGAGCGTTGGTCATCCCAAAGTTCATTACCCTACACTCAAAGGATCCAAATTGCATATGGAACGCAGTCTTTGGTATGTCTTTTTCCTTTACTTCAACTTTGTTGTACCCTGAGGTGAGGTCAATTTTGGAGAAAAATTTGGCTCCTGAGAGTCTTGCAAACAGATCCTCTATAAGTGGAAGAGGGTATTACTTCTTTACTGTGCTTGCATTTAGTGCTCTGTAGTCAGTTACTAGATGCAGAGTGCCTTCTTTTTTCTTTACAAAGAACACTGCTGCCCCCCATGAGGATTCAGACAGGCAAATGAATCCTTTTGCTAGATTTTCCTCAATGTGTGTTTTGAGGGTTTGTGTCTCCATGGGAGAGAGTCTGTAGAGGGGTGCTGGTTTAGGCATGGCTTTACATAGATTGATGCCATGTTTGACCTCCCTTTCAGGGGAAAACTCAATGAGCTCTTCTTTGAATACATGGGCGTATTCATTTAGGAGTGTCACAAGTTCTGGGCATTGGATCTTGGTTGTTTGCATGTTATTGAATTTAGTGTACCTCATTATGTGAAGGGTACTATATTTGATTAGATGTTCTGAGTCATCTTTTTTATGACCTGGAAAAATACTGTGTCTCTTAGGATGAGGTCATTGGGTTCTTTGAGGATGTTAAACTTGACTCTGTTGCGTTTGATGGTCATGGTTTTTGTTTTCCAACATATGCTGGGGTTCACTCGGGTGAACCAGTCCATGCCTGCTACAATGTTGTATTTTATGTTGTTCATGACAAGTCCTTTGATAGACGTTTGTATGCCTTGGAGGTCAATTTTGAAGGGAGTTATTTTGCCTTTGAGTAAGATCTTTGATTTATCTGTCATTCTGGCGTATTTGAAGTTGGATTTGACAACTGGTATTTTATAATTGGTTACAAAAGGTTTGCTAACCATAGTATGTTGTGCACCAGAGTTGAATAAAATTTTATGTGTATGTGATTTTTAATTGCATGGGTAGACAAGAAGTTGTGAGCAATCTTTAATTTTTACGTTCATAAAAATAGAGGATTGCGGGACACGTGGGATACAAGCAGCAAAGTTTGTGCCTTGGTACAGTTTCTTATCAATTTGGGGGAAGACATGGGCACTTAAGCCTGTTCCACCTCCTCTTTTCCCTGTTCCTCTGTTTCAAGACCTTTGAGGTCAGAGAATGTGAGGTCAGATTCATAGCAGGTTGCTATTTCAGCATTGTTTACTTTGGCAGTGTCCTCTTTCTTGGGACGGGAGCGGTTTGCGCTTTGGCTGCAATTGTCATTGTTACAATTGGAGTTGCTCTTTCTATGGTTGGTTTTCTGGAATTTATTACCATTGGAGTTTTCTCTGCTATTGCTTTTTGAGGAGCAATTGCTGTTACATGCGGCATATTCCATGTTTGTGTGTTTTTCTGCGCGCTTGGCTTCTGCAATGAGCGCGGGCATGGAGGTGTTGGCCTCTGGGCAGATGAGGGCAGCAACAGAGGGTTTAATTCTGTTGATGAATGATGCTCTGGTATGTATGTTATCAGCTTGTGCTGGGTTTTGGATCTTGCAATGTATTTCCTCAAATTTGTTGGTGTAAGCTGTGATAGTGGTCTTCTGAGGAAGATCACTGAGCTGTATTGCAATGTCTTGAAGGGATTTGGTGACACAGAAATTGTGTGTGATGTCCGCTTTGAACTCTTCCCAGTTGTTAAGCTGATTGTCAGTTTGTGAGCCACCCCAGGTGGCAAACCAGTTAGCTCTGGCCTCATATAGGCGCTTGCTGGCTTCCTAGACCCATTTCTCATGGGGGATGCAGCTGGTGCGGAGTTTTGCAGCTAAGTGGTCTAGCCAGTTGATGACGTTTTCTTTAATTTTTACCAAAAAAACTTGTTGATACCAATGTATTTGGTGTTGGTAACTTCACCTGTGATAGGTGGTTGTGCGTTTGTTTGTGGTTGAAGAGAGTGACTGTATTGAATAATCTTGGCGCATGCTTTGGGCATGACCAGACCTTTGAATACAGTGCATCCACTAGGTATATCTTTGTCAATGTTGTGGGTGCAGAAGTACGTTTTCCAGGTCTCCTGGGTGGTCTGGTTGAGTACATGGGCAAAGGTGGGCGGGTTTTGGTCAGTCATTTTCTCTTTCATGGGCGTGGTCAAAACCCTGTAGCTGCTACCAGTGATAAGGAGCGCCTTTTGGGAAAAATTCAAATATAGAATTAGGAGAGAAGAGAAGTATATTTTATTGGATAATACTTTAGAATTATATAGCTTTAGCTGTGGCAGAGATTTAGTTGGATCAAACATAGGGGTTGGTCATGTGCAGAGTGGGTTCAAGCCATTGGATACTTGGATTGTCATGTGATATTGCTTGGTTACCATTCTTGGCAGGCTAAACAGTATATTGGAAGGGCACCAAATGGGATGATGGCTGGATGTTAAGCAGGTTGGTGGTAGCCAGAATGCCTGTACATCCAGACCTTTGACACTGTAGTAAAATATAAAATATTTTTTATCACAATAAAAATAATTACAAAATTAAACCAATTTATATGATAAAATAAAAATTGTTGGGGGGAGAGTTTTATTGGGCAAAATGGGGGGGCAAACTAGATGGCAGACTAGGTTGAGGGGGGCTTGATTGGCTGGGGGGATGGGTTCCAAACAACATGATTTGCTGGATGAGGACTAAGGTGTCTGGAGGGCCCAGAGGTGATTGAGTGCCTTGATTGGCTTGGATAAATTGATTTAACATGATATCATATTTATACTTGGAGAGAACAGTGATTGGCTTGTACACCGGGGATTTGCAAGGGGGAAGCTGAGGATCCTTTGATGATTGGCTGCTGCTGTGAGAGTTCAGGGCCATCTTTGTGAACATGTCAGCAATCTTCTGACGGGAAAACAGAACAGTGTGGTCATTGGCCACACTAACCACCTGGATGAAGGTTGTGGGGTTGCGCTTACAAATGGAGTTCCCAATGTTGAAGAACAACACATCACCCAGGTGAAGATTGGCATTACCAGCAGGGAAAATTGAGATGTTGTGGCTGTCTTCTTAGATTTTATTGGAGGCCACTTCAGCGCACTCCATTTGATGGCTCAGGAATATTTGGAATTTTGCATTGACCAAGCTCCAAGTGGTAAGAAAGTCAGAGAGAAATTCCCTGTACCAGTACCCATTGGTGTAGCTGGTTTTTGGTTTGAAAAAATGCAGTCCCTTTTGGGGAAGCTGCAAAGAATCCACCAATGACAATCCCCTCTGTTTCATTCTTTTTACCCTTAGGGGTGTTCTTTTTTCCCAAGATACCATAGTCTTGGACTTTTAATGACAATTTATAGTAGGATATAAATATGACATTGTCCAAAATTGAGGCCAGGTAGCAGGTAATGGTGGCACTAATCACGGGGTTTTATGGAAAATAAGAGCCACTATCCAGCTCATCAGCTGGTCAATTGGTCAGAACCAGAACACTAACAAAAAGCCCATGCATCCACTGCTGTGCAGTGCGGCAAGCTATGAAGATGTTGTGAAGCCCAAGTAGGCAACCGACCTCAGTCAATCAGAGATAGGGGTCCCACTGGAGAATGTCAAGCATTAGATGATAGGCATTCTTGATCTGGTATTCAGTCTGCTTCTTTGGCTTCTTGGCCAGCTTTTTACCACCTCTCTTTAAGAGAGCTTGGAACTCACGCTTAACCACTGCCTTGGTAAATTGAAGACAGGTAGCAATTTCTGCAAAATTTATGTCACTCTGCTTTAGGCTCACAATCTCCTCTATCACCTCATTGGTTACAAGTTGAAGTTTTTGGGGGCCTTTGGGAATAAGGGGACCCAGATTAGGCAGGACTTGCTCTGATTGGCCCAAACTCTCAAGTGATGGTTGGATTTGATTGGAGGGGTCCACAGTTGTCCAGTCTCTGGAATGTGGCACAGGCGCAGGTTGGGCCTGGTCTTGGGCAGTGCCATATTGACTATCAGAAAACCCATCTGTGGATGGTCCTGGTGACACATACAACCCAGCCTCCTCACAAATTGCATTGAACTGGGTATAGATGGAAATCACAGTGGTTTTTCTCCCTTGCTCAGCAGCCTGAGCTTGGAGTAGCTCCTGATACTGCTCCTCAACAATATTAAAGTTATCTTCACTTGAAAAACTCATACTAACAAAAATCAATTATAATTCTATTAAAAAAAAGCAAAGTATTTACAGAGTATTAATTTTATTTAAATGAGTGCTCTTATTTGAGACATTCTCTCAGACAAAAATGGCCAAATTTAGAAGCACATACATTGAAAATAATGCTGTAGTTCCCTGAATAGATTTTAGTGGATTCACTCCTGAAATCCATTATTTCCAATTTGAGTCCCAAAAATAATCAATATTTTCAAAAATTGAGTTGTTTTGTGTTTGAGCTCATCACTTTTATGACCAAACCTCATGTGTTCTCTGTTTGTATCATATATGCCACACACTCATTACTGTAAATTCAGAACCTAAACATAAAAATGTGGGATTGTCAAATCCCTGGCCCAAATTTCAAATCACTTTTGCAGGATGGCCTTTTTTAATTAAATTGATTTTTTGTGTACTTATTTGAATTTTTAAAAATGCAGGAACTCATAGACACTTTGAAAATTTTAAGTCAAACTGCATATTTCCAATGGACAAAATGAATTAACTTGAATCAGATTTGAAGTGTTCAAATACATCAACCATTTCCATTAAGTTTACTATGATTTTTGGCATTGCAGGATTGTCAAATCCAAGAACCAAATTTCAAATCAATTTTGAATGCCACTAGTAAACTCAGATATTAATTGTCAGAACTGGAATCTAAATTTAATGTACAGTACTGTAAATTCAGAACCTAAACGTAAAAATATGGGATTGTCAAATCCTTGGTCCAAATTTCAAATCACTTATGCAGGATAGCCTTTTTAATTAAATTGAATTCTTTGTATTTTTATTTGATTTTTTAAAAATACAGGAACTCATAGACAATTTTCAAAGTTCAAGTCAAACTGCACATTTCCAATGGACAAAATGAATTAACTGGAATCATATTTGAAGTTTTCAAATCCATCAAACATTTTCATTGAGTTTACTATGTTTTTTGGGATTGCAGGATTGTAAAATCCAACAACCAAATTTCAAATCACTTTTGAATGCCACTAGTAAACTCAAATATTAATTGCAGGAACTGGAATCCAAATTGAATGTACAGTAAAAAACTAGGACAAATCAGTCCAAATAAAAAAGCTCTACATTGGATAAAATCAAATGAAAAATCCAATCTCACCAACCATGTTTAGACATGAAATTAAGTGAAATGTAAAATTGTCTAAACTGGAAATGATGCAATATTCTTCACTTTAAATCACTAATATAGCAAACACAAAACCATATAATGATATATGAGCCACCCTCCTGATGACACAGAAATTTTTAAAAGTTTTTTGACTCCTGGCGTAGCCAAGGGCCAAACAAAACTTCTTTTCAAGGAAGAAGGAGAGGGGGGAAAGAAAACTTCAAAGTGAAACATCACCAGATTACTACACTATGTATTAATGGATTGCTATTAAGAATATTTCATTATATAGATTTTAGAAAACAATAATAATAAAATAGGATTACATATTACAATCTACTTTATCACGTTATCTTTCCTTGACGTGTTGATAGTTCATTTGCTGTTGATAATGTGCTTGCGTTTAATTGGATAGTTTCAGCTCCTGTTGCCTTGGTAATAGGAAATCAAGTTGCCTCTGCAACCATAGCTGGCCTTGGGGAGGCAACTGGAGGAGAAACCATCCAATTAAATGCAAACACCTTATCAACATCAAATGAACTATTCACACACCAAGGAAAATTCAACTTAATAAAAATTAGATTGTAATATATAATTCTATTTTATTATTAGTGTTTTTCTGAAATCTACTGTAATCAAGTATCTAAATTTTGGCCGTTCTAAAATGGAATAGGGTGATAATTGAGAATGCCTATGATTCCTAAAAGAATTAGCACAAATTCACTCTAGAGTCTTTGACTTCCTTTTTTAGACACCCATAAATTATATTTATTTCAAATTCACCTCTTTTTTTATTTGAAATTTGGTTCTTGGATTTGACAATCCTGCACTTTCAGATTTGTTAAGTTTTACATGATGACTATGATTTGTTTGACATACAGGAAATCTCAAATAGTACATTGGAATCCCACATTTCTGATTCATGTATCCTGCATTTTTTTGCTGTGTTTTTTCCTTTTTTAGTTGATTTATCTGCTCTTGATTCAAAGTTTACCAATTTAAATAAATCAAAAAAGTCAAATTAAATGGTTGATCTTATTAAATATTTTAATTTTCACTCAATTGAGTTGCCTGCAAAAGTGATTTGAAATCCGGACCAAAGATTTGACAATCCTGCATTTTTACATTTGGGTTCTGAATTTACAGTAGAAGAACTGGACATTCCCAGTCTCCTTTAGGGCCAGATAAGTCTCAGCATGAATGTGTTGATCCTCAATGGTTTTTACTGTTTTGGTTATGCGGAGAAACACCCAGTACCTTCCACAAGAAGCCCAAATCAACCATTGATTGGTAAACAAGGGTTTTTGAGATAGAAAGCCCAAACTTTGTGGCAAGCATTGATTAGGCAGCAAGTGTGTCCAGGTGGCAATCCTTGGTCACCCACTGCCTGATGGCCTTGAGATGGGTGGACTGAAGTAGGCTGGGCTGCCGCTTAGCCTTGATGGATTTGCAACTTGACTGGTGTTACCATATTTGGTGTTGAGGTTGCCAACATACCTTGCCGTGACACCAAATCAGGATGCAATATCCCAAACTGCCATTCCCCTGTTCAAGCAGTTGAGGAGAGCTTCACGCACATTATCCTTCAACTGACACCAGCCCTTGGCAGGTACTGCAGCATCCTGGCTGGCAGGCTCAACACAAGGGATGGGGACCTTTGTGTAGAAGGTGGGATCACTCTTACTTGCAGTGGCGCTGTCAATGGTGGAATATGTCACAGGTGCAGATGAATCCTTGGTTGTGGCCAATGGCTCATAGGAGGTGTCAAAAACGCGGGGGCAGGAAGTGGCAACTCTTGGATCAAGAGTGCGGGGCTGGGTGACAACTGGGTACATGGTGGAGGTGTAAGTAACCTTAGTGTTCCCAGTGACCCTGGTATAAGAGACTTTGGTGGCAGGCCTTGAGAGCAGCTTCTGTCTAGGATTCAGGATGTGTGATCTGGCTTGGGATGCATGAGGTGGTTGACTGGCAATGACACCTTGGGAGGCCTGTGTGTTGGCATTACTCCCCTTGAGTTGGGTTCTGGGTCTATTCTTAGACCCTCTGGGACGCCCTTGTGGACAGGATGCCCCACAGGCTGGTGCAGGAGCTGGTTGGGAATGTGATTGACAGTCCATAAAAATAAAATAAAAATATATATTAGATTGAATATGTATTTATTTGGTTTTTGGCTTAGTAGTGAGTAGTTTTTTCTCTTGATTTAACCTTGAATAGTAACAGGATTTTTATATTTGTGATTTGAAGTGGACAATATTGTATTCTTTCCAGGGTTGGATAACTTTAAAGTTTAATCACTTTTCTTGTCTAAACATGGTTATCAAAATTGAATTTTTCATTTGATTTTAGTTATAGTGAAGCTTCTTTATTTGGGTTGGTGTTTCCTAGTGTGCTTACTATATATTAAATTTGAATTCCAGTTCCTGAAATTAATATCTGAGTTTACTAGTGGCATTCAAAAGTGATTTGAAATTTGGTTCATGGATTTGAAAATTCCACATTTCCAAAAAACATAGTAAACTTAATGAAAATGGTTGATGGATTTGAGCACTTCAAATCTGATTCCAGTTAATTCATTTTGTCCATTGGAAATATGCAGCTCACCTTGAACTTTGCAAAGTGTCTATGAGTTCCTGCATTTTTAAAAAATCAAAAAAATACAAAAAATTCAATTTATTTAAAAAAAGGCTATCCCACATAAGTGATTTGAAATTTGGACCAAGGATTTGACAATCCTGCATTTTTACATTTAGGTTCTAAATTTACAGTAATACTTTTGAAATGGAAAAATCAAGAATTGCAATTGGGGATCTGTATAGCATATTGTGGCATCAGATGTAATTCTCCCTTATTTTCTCTTATGCATTGTGTGCATCAAATTAATTGGGTAATAAGAAACCTAGTGGAATTCAAAATGACGTAAATTGAAATGGTGTAACTGTCAATATACATATTAAAACCACCAATATATTTTTATTGAGAAAAACCCTTCGCAATATTCCTGTATAGATAAGTTATAAAATACAAATAGCAAAAGTGGTTTTTTTAAAATAACAATGATAATCAATAGTAGGAATACTTTAGTGATGTTGTTTTAAGTTATTCTTACTGAATGTCTTGTATTAAGACTATAGGGACATCTTCTGATAATAGACAAAAGGTTTTGATTTAGTACCAATACAAGATTATTCTGGAGAAGGAAGATATTCTGTCCATTTTTTTCTGTCATTTTGACAGAAAATTGGTTGAAAAAACTTATTTTTAAATATTTTTCTGGTTTCTTTTTCTTTTGAATAGCTTAATTTTAATGATTCTTAGCTTAATCTAAACCCCATTTTTTTAAATTTCACAGTACATCTTCTGTCATCTATCTAAATTTCAATTTTCAATTTATTTTTATATATGAAAATGAAAGGAATTTTTAAAAAAAATGAAATTCAATACAAATTTAAAGCATGTGTTTTTTCTGTCAAACCTAAGCTAACTTTAATTGCCATAAAATCATACAGTAGTTTTCAAACCTGTTGAGATAAACATATATTATTCAGTTTAGAATGCATGAACTCAGTCACAAAGCGTATTTCAACTGGAACCAGCTGAAGGTTAATTTACTCAATAAAGCTTCCATTTATCTAGGGGCAGAAAACAAAAATTAGTCAATCACAAAACAAAAAAGTCAAATACTGAATTCTAAAAATGAGATAGCAAACACATGGAACTCAAATTCAAACTTCATGAAATCCAGTCACTTCCTGAAGCATTCTGCATCAAATATGATAATGAGTGTGTGGCAAATATGATATAAACAGAGAACACATGAGGTTCAGTCACAAAAGTGATGAACTGAAACACAAAATAACTCATTTTTTGAAAATATTGATTATTTTTGGGACTCCAATTGGAAATAGTGGATTTTAGGAGTGAATCCACCAAAATCAATTCAGGAAACTTCAGCATTATTTTCAATGTACGCACATCCAAATTTGGACATTTATGTCTGAGATACTGTAACAAATAGGAGCACTCATTTAAATAAAATATGTTTCTAGAAATACTTTGCTTTTCTGTTTTTAATAGAATTTTTATTGCTTTTAGTTTACAATGAGTTTCACAAGTGAAAATAACTTTGATATTATCAAGGAGCAGTATCAGGAGCTAATCCAAGCTCAGGCTGCTGATCAAGGGAGCGCAACCACTGTGTTTCCTGTGTTCACCCAATTCAATGCAAGCCATGAGGAGGCCAAGTTCTATGTGTCACCAAACCCATCCATGGGTGGCTTTTCTGATAGGCAATATGGTGCTCCCCAAGACCAGGCCCAACCTGTGTCTGTGCCACATTCTGGAGACTGGGCAACCGTAGAACCCTCCAATTAAATCCAGCCATCACTTAAGAGTTTGGGCCTATCAGAGCAAGCCCTTCCTAATCCTGGTTCCCTTATTCCTGAAGCCTGCCAAAAACGTCAAATAATAACCAATGAAATCATAGAGGAGATTGTGACTCTCAATAAAAATGGCATAAATTTTCCAAAATAGCCACTTAGCTTCAATTTACCAAGGCAGTGATCAAGCAAGAGTTACAAGCCCTCTTGAAGAGAAGTGGTGCAAAGCTGGGCAAGAAGCCAAAGAAGCAGCCCAACTCTCAGATCAAGGAGGTCTATCCTTTCATGCTTGACCTTCTGCAACAGGACCCATATCTCCAATTGACTGAGGTCCGTTGCCTACTTGGGATCCAGGGTGTATTCATTGCCAGCCGCACAGTGCAGCTCTGGATGCATGGGCTTATAGTCAGTGTTCTAATTATGACCAATTGGCTGGCTGATGAGTTGTATGATGGATCTGATTTGCATTAGGACCCTGTGATTATTCCACCTTTATCTTCTGCCTGTCCTCTATTTCAAACAATGTCATATTTATATTGTATTATAAATTGTCATTACAATTCCATGATTATGGTATTTTGAGTGAAAAGAACGCTCCCAAGAGCAAAAAGAAGGAAGCACAGGGGAAGGTGATTGGTGCATTCCTTGAAGCTTCCCCAAAAGGGACTGTGTTTTACCGGGCTATAACCAGTTACACCAATGGTTATTGGTACAGGAAATTCCTCTCTTACCTGCTTGCCACCTGGAGCTTGGCCAATTCCAGCTTCAAAATCTTCCTGAGCCACCAAATGGAGTGCGCTGAAGTGGCATCCAAGAAGATTGAAGCAGACAGCCACAAAGTTTCAATTTTCCCTGCCGGCCATGCTGATCTTCACTTTGGTGATGTGTTGTTCTTCATCATTGGGGACACAATCTGTTGGCGCAACCCCACAACCTTCAGTCAGGTGCTTAGTGCAGCCAACAACCCTGCAGTGCCTTTTTCCCATCAGAAGTTTGCCAACATGTTTATAAAGATGCCCCTGAATGCTCTTGGCAACAGCCAATCAACTAGAGACCCCCAGCTTCCCCCTCATGATTCCCCAGCATACAAGCCAATCACCGTTCTCTCCAAGTCTGAGTATGATGTCATGCATCAGGAATTCCTCTGCGCCGCACAAGGCACTCAATCACATCTGGGCCCTCCAGACACCTTAGTCCCCATCCAGCAAATCATGTTGTTTGGAATCTATCCCTCTAGCCAATCAAGCCCCCCTCAACCTAGTCTGTCATCTAGTTTGCCCTACCCCCCCATTTTGCCCAATAAAACTCTCCCCCCAACAATTTTTATTTTATCATATATATTGGTTTAACTTTAATGTTTTTTATTGTTATAATATATAATGTACATTTAAATACAGTGGTAATTTATTTTTATCATGCCACAAGTTAAATTTGGTTTATTTTAATATTTATTAATTTTATTTTTTTCTATTATAACTTTAATATATTTGAAGTGCTACAATAAAGCAAATTTTAAAAACTACAAGTGTTACAGACCACTCATTCCAATTGGCTGGTCTGTAACACTTGTAGTTTTTAGAATTTTCTTTCTTGTAGTGCTTCAAATATATTAAAGTTATAATAGAAAAAATATAATTAATTGAAATAACCCATTACAACGCATAAAACCCTAAAATAAATGATCTACATATAACCTGTGAAAGTGGCTATCTTTAATAGTTATGTACTTTGGGTCAAACTTGGCATATTGATCCAAGAAAACATAATATTGTACTTGGAAAAAACATATATATGACAGAATATGTTGTTCATGATACTAAGATTGGGTTGGTTTACATGGTCAAAAATAAATGATCTACATATAACCCGTGAAAGTGACTATCTTTTAATAAATATGTGCTTTGGGTCAAACTTTGCACACTGATTCAAGAATAAATCATGTTTTACTTGGACAAAAAATGTATATAACAAAATATGTTGTTCATGATACTAGGAATGGGTTGCTATATACAATAAATATACATATCATCAATATCAAATGAATATTTGCACTTAAAGCTAATAAAAATAATAAGTAAAATCAAGATATTTTTATTTAAACTCTATTAGCTACAATAGAATATATATAGTTTATTGGGACATTTTATTGGTACAGTAGTTTTAAAAGCTATGGCAACAACCAAAAATACCTCAGATTTAAACAAAATGATTTCAGATTTGAACAAAATCCAACTATCAGGTTAAAATATACACTCTGTTAACAGGGTTTATTGTTGTTAATGGGAAAAATGAGTCAACACAGCAACAAAGGGCTTATGTGCAAAGCAAAACTATTCAAAATACAATCTGAAATACATTGATTCACAAACAAAATTAATGTGAGTTGACTTTCAGTGTACATATGATTACTATGTGAATTGGTGGCAAAATACACCCAAGCAAGGTAAGTTAAAACTCAATCCAAAAACAAAACACAATAGCAACTCACTATGTAAACAAAATCACTCACTCAGTGTGTGCAATGGATTGTAATCAAGAATGATACCAAGGTATCTAAAATAAGACACAAGATCTGAAACATAAATTTTAAAAATATTGTGTTGGGTGCTTGAATTTGGCAGTAAAATATGGGAAAATGGGTGGAAATTATTTTGGGTATTCAAAAATGGGTGTTGTAAAACCAGAAACAACTAATTAAGAAATAAAAAATCTATAATTGGGATATTGGGTGGGAAAAAATATTAATTGAATATCCATATTCATATAAAAGCAAAAATTAAAAATAGGGAATCACATAATTGAATTTTATTTAATATTTTATTAAATTCTCAAAATGGAAGGAACACAGCAACAGACTACCATTGCACCTGTTGTGCGCCGCGGTTGCGGTCGCCCCTGCGGGTCAAAGAATAGACTAAGTGCAACACAAGTGCCTACTCAGGAGGGAGGCGGGAGAGGAGAATTCCATAGTGACGCTGCACTGACACAGCTGGTTCAAGGAGCACAAGCTGCTAGGGTGCAGAGCATAAGCTCTTGGGTCCCAAAGCTGACCCAAAAGCCCACTAAGGTTACCACTACCAAAACAGTTAGAGACAAGGAGGTAGAACTTCATATGTGTTTGACGTTGTGTACTGGCAAGAGTTGGTCCTGTCAGCCATGCCGGAGAAGGTGAAGCCTGCACTTGATACTAGCTACAAGCCCTACATCAGTGATGGCAATCAGGAGGAGGACAAAGAGCCTGAGCTTTTCAGAACTGATGAGGGACAGTTGGTGCTAAAGAAAGTTGCAGCCTTCTACAATAAGGTATCCATGCCTTGCAAGCCAGTCTCTGAACAGGATCCTGATTCAACTACTCCCACTAAGCCTGCTCAGAAGCGCATCCCAGATATCAAACACATCATACTGCTTAAGCTAATGCATGAATCTGGTGACTACAAGGCAGCCACAGCCATTGTTGGAGTGGATCCCAAGTACGCCAGCAAGACCTTCCACGAATTCATCAATACTGGCCATGTCCTTGCTGCAGAGAAATCCTTGTGTGTTTCTACCATGCTCACCAAGGAGCACAAATAGGCAATCCGCCAGTGGATAACCCGGGACTGCCATCTTGAACTGGAAAATATTCAGGCCATGGTCAAATCTACTTTTGGGGTTGAGGCTTCAATTTCCTTTTACTACCATCTGGTGAAGAGAATGCAATTTTCCTGGAAAAAGCTCAGGGTATCTCCCTACAACAGAAACAGCCCAGCCAATGTTGAGACTCGGAAAAAATACGCAGAGGTGTACACTGCCCTCAAAGCCAATGGGACAGTCAAATTCTATTACATTGACAAATCAGCATTTGCCTCGTCTATGCACAATGCATATGGCTATGTCCCCAAAGGCTCCAATAACAGGATGGCTTGGCGTGCTACAGTCTGTGCCACAGCCTACTCAATGGTGGCTCTCCTTGGTCCAAAGGGGGTTGTCATGAATGCCATTTCAATACTTCTATTGAAAACCCAAGAGTCAAACCCCAGTCTCCTGAAGGCAGATTGGACCCCCAGGAGGGTCCAGGACCCACCAATCCAATAAGTCATAGACTCAAATTGTTGAGTTACTCTGTGGTCCTCCGGTCTAATACTGAAGATTCCCTGAATGGTTGCCAGATTGCCACAAAAACAGCACCACTGAAGACCCATGCCTACGCAGGTAATGTGGTCTGCCTAAAAGAGGCTGGGGAAAGACCCATCACTAGCCCTGCCAACAAACACCAGCTGTTGCCAGTTGCCAGTCCAAAAAAAGTATTGCAATTGGCCAGCTCAGGTGATGTGGCAAACAACATTGGCAAAACAAAACATTGCCACTTCTGTTCCCCAGAGCCAGTCCAGCCAAGACCCGCCAAACCTGTGCCACTGAGGGCCCAGACCTACGTGGAAGCCATGACTTGGACAAGACCCACTATTAGCCCTGCCAATAAGCACCCACTGCTGCCAGCCCCTAGTCCAGAAAGGGGAATGCAATTAGGCTGCTCAGGTGACATGGTGAACCAAAGCGGCAAAATTAAGCATTCCTGTTTGCCAGAGTGTGCCTGACCAGGACCCAATGCCCTCCAGACCCCAAGCCAAGATCAATGCCCTACTGGCAAACTGCCCATGGACCCAAAGCCTGCAAAAGGCAAAAAAGCAAATTCACATTGTATAAAAACGCTGGCGGTGTGGTGATGACCACATTGTCATTTTTGATAATAAAGTTTATGAACCTTTGGTTCAAACAAATTCTACCCTATCTAGTCTTAGTGATCTTCCATCTTAATTCCGGCCAAGTAGACAACCAGGCCGCCACTCCTCCAGAGACCAACCTGCCAAACTGCCCCAGGCATTATACTGTCCCCCAGGAGCCCCCTTTGGACCTGTGCACTTTACTGAATACCCACCCAACCCAGCCTATTTGGAGTACAACTTGGAAACCATCCTCATTGCTGACCCGTTGGCAGGGACTAGAAGTACCAAATACATAGGACATAAAGGAGAGAAGATTGAGATACCACCCTTATTGTTCAAGGACAAGTACAAATACCTACCAGAGTACTTTGTTCCCATGACTCTGCCATTAACCCCAAGACCAGACTGCCCACTGGAACCTACCGCCGCAGCCGAGACCACATCTACCCAACTGTTTGGAGTACTCTACATTACTTTGAAAGGATTGGTGGATTCCATGGTCCCCAACTCCGGTCCCTGGTCCTTGCTCAGACAATCTGTATCTTACATTATCAAGTTAGCACCCATTCTATGGTGGGCCTTACCCGCCGGCTTGGCAGCACCTCATCCTGAGCTGCCCAATGCCTCTACCTATGACTGGCTTCCTGAAAATGGTCTAGCTGTACCAAATGATACTAGGCTCCCACAATAGCCAGACCTTCCTATCATTTCTCCAATTGGTTCAGGAGCACCTGAGGCGCACAAGCCTGGGCTTCATCAACGTCATTGTGTTGGACAACATTGGTCTCCATAAGGTGGCTGATATTCTTGAGGAATTCCCAATGATTGACACTAACATTGCAGTGGGCCCCCAGCAATTGGTCACAGCAAATTTGCACCTTCTCTTCCTCCCTGCCTATTCACCCTTACTGAATCCCATCAAGGAAGTCTTTGGGTGTCTCAAGCATGTTGTCAAGCAAGGAACCCCAACTGGTACTGAGGATCTCTTTGATTTGCTGCAGGCCAGGATCCACACCCTCCCAGCTGAGACTTTGTCCAAATTCTATGGCCACACTGATTCATTCATTGCCGCGTGCCTAGCCAAACAGCCAATCAATTTAAGGCTTAGCATGTCCAATTTTTTATATTCTCTAATTTAAATTCAATATTTATTAATTATCATTTTATATTTAGATGCTTCCAAGCCTGCAATCACATTAGCAGGACAATCAATGAAGGTTAGTAATTTATTTATTTATAATCATTTTTTATTGTGTCATCTAAGGGTATCCCAAACGCTTGATACTGGATTAAGTGAATATATTTATATTACTCTTATCAAATAAATATGAAAATCAAAAAAATTAAATGTAAAATTTACAAGTTAGAATTTATTTTATTAACATATAATTTTATGCTTATATGAAACCCTTTTTGCAATATATTTTGCAAAACTTGTTTTCTGAAATAAAAATTATAAAAATTTATTATAATAAAAATAATATAAATTGTAATAAAATTTATTGGAATCATATTTTTTATTGTGTGCGCCTATAATGAGTCCTTTGGTATGTACCCACCCTGCAATGGAGGTGGTGCACAACCTTCACCACCACACTGTGGACAGTGGATACACCCTGGTTAAAATATTCTTGGCAGCTAGTAAAAGGGAGAAGGGTCAGGTGGGAATGTAAGAGCAGCTTCTCTGGTGGGGCTGCAAACCTGTAAATCCTTGCCAGGACCAGGGTGTCTTGTATCATGTTGTCTACCAAGTTGTACCTGTGGGGACCTTCTTCCCATCCAGTGAGAGCCTGGCCTTGTTGATTCCAAGAAGGACCCTGTCCAGGTCCTTGACGTTTGCATCCATCCCAAAGTAGAAGAGAAATCCCAGGTAAATAACCAGATAAAGCCTTTGCCCAGCAAAGGCTTCAGTAAACTCACACAGCTTATAAACACCAAGCTAATTTTTTTCTCATGCTTTGTCTTCAAGAAGGTCAGCTCCATAGCCAGAGGAGTCCCCGTCTTGTTGGTATTCCAGGCCCTCCCAAAGTTGGTAAGGAGGATTTTGGTCTTCTTGATGGCTGTTGCATCTGCAACAGCCAATTTACCCACTGTGCGCCCAAAGTTCTCTAACAGGTAAGACAGGGTGTGCTCCACTGGGAAGCAGAAGTGAGCAGCTGCATGGACCTGGCCCATCTCTGGTACGTTCTTGAATGGGAGTGTTGCCAGGATGTCCCAAACAAGCTCAATGGAGTTTACACAGTAAACTCCACTGAGGATCACCAGGTCAAGGCAGACTGATTGGGTATCCTTGTAGTCAGTAACTGCCCACTCAGATGCCCCCTTGGTATGTGAAAGCCCAGCCAATGCCTCCCTGGACATTGGGAAGGTACTGTTAATCCTATCCTTGAGCTCCTGCAGGACAGGGGGGACAGAAACAGCTGCTTTGCCACGTGAATGGCATAATTTGCATAGAATGGGACAAGGACAAAGGGGACCAGGACCTGGCAGATTTTGCTGTCTATGTTTTCTAAAAAAAACAGGTAAAAATCATTAGATTTTTATTAATTTTCATTATTAGATTACCTTATTGGATTTCCTCCTTGACCATAGCCTTGGCTGGCTTGGTTATTCTTGGTGCAAGCAGTTGTGTGGACAATTCTTTATCCTCTGTTCTTGCCTGCTTTGTAGGTTTCAGTTTGGTATACATTTCAGGGTCATCCGTCCAGACAGACGGCGCAGAGAAGAAAATGACTTAAACTGGAGGCCCTTGATCACTGTCTTTTGGATGTTGAGTAGGTGCTCAATTGTCTTCTCAGGGGTGTCTGGTATTTTGGTCATTAGGGCCTTTGCAGAACCTTGTCTATTTTGTCCCCTTCAAAGACGACAGATTTCACTCTGGCTTTGACCTTGCGGTCAATTTCTTTGATCTCTGCAATTTCAGAGTCAAGGTCTTTAAGCAGCTTCTCCAATTCTCTCATTGATTTTTTACTAACCTTTCCATATGTTTTTATAGCTTTCATCACAATAAAATTTGTATTATTCTGATACTATTGCCTCATTGTTTATTCCTGTTTGTTTTCCCACTTACTACATTATCCCATCTTTTTACCCATTGTATATATGTTTTACATTCATCTAAATATGTGTTGTTTGCTTTGTGTTGGCATTGTTTCCTTAATTGCCATATTATTTTTGGCACTTTACACAGCCCCTTGTTAAAATATTAACAACAATTTGGTGATCAGCTAAATTTGAATTAGAAAATTATAGGTTAATTGTGTTTAGAGAAAGTTGTTACTGATACAAATTCAAAACCTTAATGATAAACTTTAATCCAATCAGAAGCCAAGTGATAAAGTGATTGTTGTGACCTAAAGGGTCCTTCAATAATTCTTTGGTGTTTGTGCACTAATTAATATGATTGGCTGGATGTTTTGCCATTGTGCGCCATTGCCGCTGTGGCAAGCTGTTGATGGCCTGGTGTTAACTCAGCAGCTGATTGAGCACTAGTCCATCAACAACTTGCCACAGCGGCAATGGTGCTCAATGGAAAAATATCTGGCCAATCATATTAATTGGCGCACATGCACCAAAGAATTATTGAATGACCCTTTAGGTCACAACAATCACTTTATCACTTGGCTTCTGATTGGCTTAAAGTTTATCATTAAGGTTTTGAATTTGTATCAGTAACAACTTTCTCTAAACACAATTAACCTATAATTTTCTAATTCAAATTTAGCTGATCGCCAAATTGTTGTTAATATTTTACCAAGGGGCTGTATTTGGGTACTAATAATAACTATGTTCTGGATCTAGATACACAGCTTAGTAAATATATGATTTTATAGAAATAAACTGAACATAAATAATAAAACCAACTATAAACAAAGAGAAAATGAACAATCAAAATTCAAAATAAAGATAATATAAATAGAAAATATTTGGCAACAGGGAGTTTATTAGGGCAGGGAAGAGTGATGCCTAGTAGGCAGAATAGTGTGAGAAAGAAGGCGTAGAGACAGTGCTGTCCTGAGGGGTCTGTGATTGGGTGGGTGGGGCTGGCAGGTGGGGGTAGAGGCAGGAGGATTGTGTGTGATGGCTGCCATATACTGTTGTTGGTATTCCTTGTTTGTCATTGACTGGATTGATTGATAGGTGGCTGTGACACGGGGTGAGAGGCACTTATCCTTGTGTGATTGGTTGCCCATATTCACATGGAAAACCATTTGGGCAAACAAGTCAGCCACCATTTGGCAACCAAAGAGAGAATTGTGGTCAAGGACCCCAAGATAGAGCTTGTTGAAAGCCTGAGGGCGCGCTCCTGGAGTGTGTCTCCAATGTTGAAGAAAACAACATCTGCCAGATGAATGTCAGCATGGCCAGCGTGATATTGAGGCCTGGTGCCCATATCCCTGGATGGCCTCAAGGGCAGTGGAACTTCCCTCCATCTGGTGGCTCAAGAAAACCTGGTGCTTGGAATTTGAGCCATCCCAGGAGTCAAGTAATCCACTGAGGATGTGTCTGTACTTGTAGCCATTGGTGAAATCTGGGTTTGTCTGATAATAGACAAAACCCTTGGCTGAAACATCCAGAAATGCACCAGTGAAAGTCCCCTTCTTGAACTTCTTCCTCCCTTTTTGGGTGGCAGCTCTTCCTTGGGCGCCAAAATTGTCAAAAGCTATTAATAGCTTATAGTAGGAGATAAACATGACGTCATCTGATAGAATTGTCAAGCATTGGACCAGGGTTAATTCAATGACCTGATCATACGGGAATCCTCAGCACCATCCCATTGGTAACAGCGCTCATGTTGACAATAATAATGTCAACAGTGGCCATGTCAACACTTTGTTGACATGATCACTGTTGACTCAAAACTCTAAATCTCCCATGTTTTTTGCTAGTCGTGCTATCTTAATTCTTTTTTTAAAGAGTTCAGAGGTGTGAACCCAGAAAACACAACAAAATTGTGGCCATCTCAACACAATTTAATATTAAGCTTAATTAAAAACTCAATTTAACCAGACTTTTCCTTTACTTTTACTAATGAAAATTTTTTTATTTTTTTATTTGTTTTCACAACGTAAAAGGGTCAATGTTGACACTTTTTAAGCCAAATTTATTTTTAATACTAAAACTGAAACATCTACAGTAAAAAAATTAAGTGTACATTTAAAAATATTAATTTATTAAATTAGTATATAGAAAAAGACAGTGCACATACATTTGATTGTTGAAATGCTCATCTTATAAATATATATGTGGCACTTTTTCCGGCTTTAATATATTAAGTGGATTGGTGGCTAACGGTGATCTAATAATTTAAGTGTGAGTTACTATGTAAGTTACTATAGAATTTATTATTAAAAATAATGTTGACACTCAGAAATGCCGTTTATTTGCTTGTGATTATCCGCCAGGGTGGAGTTAAGCAAATTAGAGTGACGCAATTAAGCTTAAATTAATATGCCACCTCTTATAAAGAATGTTGATAGTGACATTGTCGACACTTTACCCTTTTCAATACTGAAGACAACTTTCTTAACAACTTCACATATATGCAATGGTAAAATATCATATTACCACTACCCAAATATAATTTTTAATAAAGAAATAAAGAGCTTTGATAATTTTTTAACTTATTTTCATATGTTTTTTTGAAATTTTTATATGTGAACAAAAATACACAGAAAACAGTTAATTTTTGCTAGCCCGCGTAAATTTGATTAAGCGTACTATGTTTTTTCATAGTAAATTTTCAAAAAAATGTCAACAATGAGAATTTTGTCAAAAATAATGTCTACAATTTTTATAATTGACAGTGAGAATTCAGCTTTTTTTATTAATTGTCACTCATAATGTCAACACTTTTCAGTTCTCACATATAAAACTTTATGTTTTACATAATAAAATTGTCTGATTTTTTGATATGTTGTATTTTTAACTTTTCTCTTCCATATTTTCAAATTTTAAAATAAAATCTATATCTAAATATAATACTTTTTTATATTTCTCTTAACTTTTAACTTTTTATTTAAAACTATAATAAATTAAAAACTATACAAGTATTTTTTAACTTTTAAATGCCAATAAAAACCATCTAAGATTTACTGTTTATATATTATACTTTTTAAGTTGTTTTGTTTGTTTTTTACATACATTGCTTTATTTTAAACCCTTTTACTTATTATTTTAGGATAAAAACACCTCTAAGCAGACCAAAGAAACCAAGTGTCCTTCTAAGCCAACCAAACCCACCAAAAAGAAGCCTGTCTCATCAAAGAAGGCCACTCCCAAACCATCCCCAAAGCCCTCTCCTGAGAAGAGCCCTGCTCACTCCACTGGGGGAGAGGAATCTGATAGTTCCCTTATAGATCACAGTTTCTACAACTTGGCTTCTGACAAGGAGCCAACCAAGAAGCGGCGCCAAGCCAAAAAGACCCCACCCAAGTATAAGTCTCCTGCACATGAGGAGCACCACAAAAAGCCCCCTTCTGCTTCCTCACCACCATCAAACTCCCCTCTTCCAGCTCATCAGGGGATTATTCAAAGCCCTGCCCCAATTACTTCTCTGGCTTCTGCCATGCTCCTGCTGGCCCCTGGGACTCTCTGTTGGCCCATAACATCTGCAATGTTGATGGCAAATTTAAGGTTCCTTCCACCCTACCCAAGTTTTTCCCCATCATGACTGTTAAAGGTGGTCCTGCCATGGTGACCAACAGGTATATCTTCAGCTGCAATAACGCTAACTGGGGCTTCAAGAGCCGGCACTATACCTGTGAGGACCGCTCCTGCCCAGTGCAGCTCAATACTGAGCGCTGGGACCTGGTACAGACCATCAAGGGTAAGCATACCTGCATCATGCCAAACACAACCATTGCCCACCTTCTCAAATGGTATCTGGTGCAGGTCATGCCCACATCAAAGGACTTTTCCCCAACCCAGATGGCTGTGCTTGCATGTAAGCACCTGTCCCCTACCAACCTCAAGAGGGTCCCTACCCACACCCAGTTGGTCAAGTTCATGAGTGATAGGCGCCAAGCCTCAAACCCCCTGGCCAAGAGTGCCACAACCATTGAAGACCTGGCCCTTTCCAATACCCTCAAGAAAACTGAGGACAGAGAGATGTTCCTGCTCCATGACAATGGGCAGGCAGTGAAGGATAGGATCATAGCCTATGCTACAACCCAAAACCTGGAGCAGCTGAACACTGCTACCACCTGGCTGTGACAGCACCTTTGCAACCTGCCTTATCATCTTCAAGCAGCTTTGGGTCCTGCATGGGCAGTTCAATGACCAGGTCATCCCCCTTGTTTTCTTTCTCCTTCCTGGTGCCAAGACTGAAGTATACACCAGAGCCTTCAAGGTTGTCTGGGATGCTTTGTGCTCCCTTTGCACTAACCAGCTCCCCCCTCCCACTCACGTCACAAGGGCAAATCCCTCCTCCGCTGAGAAGAATGAGTTGATCCTAGCCACAAAGCAGCTAGCTCATGCGCGCTCACTTGGGCTAAAGGTTATCATTATGGGCTTTGAGAAAGCTCAGTTCAGAGCCTTTGAGGCCACCTTCAATGGAGAAGTACAGGGATGCTTCTTCCATTTTAGGCAGGCCCTCATCAAGAATCTCAAGAGCAAGAAGGAGCTTTTTGAGAAGTATCTTAATGATGGTAAGGGTAAGTGCCGCTTTGCTATCACCCAGTTTGCTGCCTTGGCTTTTGTGCGCCCAGAGCATACTGGGATTGGCTTTGAGGCCCTCCTGGAGGACGCTTACATCAAGAAGCACTCCACCATCTTCAAAGGTTACTTGGATTACTTTGAGCACCAATGGGTGGGCAAGAAGGTGACTGCCTGGAGAGGAAAGAGCGGGGCCACTGCCCCTTGGAATTGCCAGGGCGCCTGCCCAAGGGGAAGATGAAGACCACCTCCAGCCTGGAAGTGTGGCACAAGCACCTGAAGGTGAAGTTTGGGTCCAACCCCAAATACAACAAGTTCTTTGCCAAGCTGAAGGAGGAGCAGGCCAGAAATGTCTCCAAGTTTTGCAACCTGGCCAACTGGGTGGCCCCCAAGAAGCAAAAGTCCAAGGAGCAGGACTACCAGGAGGACGTTCAAAAGGTGGTTAAGAAGAAGTACAAGGTGGCAGAGATCAAGAAGTACCTTGAGGACGTTGCCACTGCTCTTGCTGGTGGCTTTAATTAGCCCAATAAACCTTGCTTTGCTTTGCCTGTATACTTTTTACTTTTAAACTTTTACTTTTTTAATTTATTTATATATTAATAAGCTTTTTAGGTATAAATGGTAAGTTTAAGATACAGTTTCAATGTGGTTTATTAAGAAATATCTTATATTTTGTTAATTTATCTTTAAGATATGAGATATTTTCAGTTATGCTTATATAAAGTATAATAAATTAAAATTAGAATTTTCTTATATTTTGTAGTTATAATCTTATATAAAATATCTTTATTTTTGGCTTATTGGAATTTCATTTTTTATGGAAATAAAAAATAATTTTATAATAAAGAGTGTAATTTACATAGTAAATTGAAAAATACTTGCTTATATCTCTTATTTCTTATTACTTATAGTAATTTTTTATTGCATTTTTGAACTCTCTGGGGTCATTTTTAGTATAAAAATTAGTTAAAAATATTTTTTATATTAAAAATGTTCAGGGTAAAGTGTTTTGTTAATTAAAAAGTGTCAACATCCAGGAAACAACATTAAGTAAAACTGGGTCGTCACTTTACTATAGTGTCAACATTAAAAGTGTTGACATGGCCACTGTCAACATTTTTAGTGTTGACATGGGCGCTGTTGCCATCCCATTGGTTGCTGGCAACATTGGTAAGAACCCGGACTGAAGCCACATTTTCATACATCCAGAGCTGCACCATGCGCTCAGACACCCAAATGCCATGGTGCGCAAGTTGTCTCTGGACCTGAGTCAGGGGAAGCTTGGGGTCCTGCTGAAGGAGGTCAAGCATAATTGGGTAGGCCTTGCTGATCTGGGACTCTGGGGCCTTCTTTGGCTTCTTGGCTGTCCAATCAGATTCCCCTTGTTCATTAGGTTGTTGAACTCCTGAATTATTGTGGCTCGGGTAAATTGCAATTGGGTTGCAATCTGATCCTAGGATAGACCCTGCAGGTTTAGTGCCACAATTTCCTGAAGAATTTGGGTGGTGATGATTTTTTGCTTGAGGCGCTGGGCCGCAGGAGCTGAATCCTGATTGGCTGAGGGGGGCAGGTTGGCTTGTGGCAGAAAGTTGTTCCAAATCAAAGTTGCCATCCTGATTGTTTAGTTGACAGGCAGCTTGTACAGGGGTGGGTACAGGAGCAGGGGCAGAGCTAGACACTAGGTGACTGTTGAACAAGTCAAAGCCATATGGGTTGGGGGTCAGGTACAGGTCAGCTTCCTTGTTACCCGCCTCAAAGGCCTGGGTGTAAACAGGTGCCTCCACATTCTGAACTTTGCCTCCATTGAAGCTAGCTTGGCTGCTGCTGGCTTGGTTTCTGGCGCTGTCAAAAATCTTGTTGCTGTTGAAACCCATCTTGAAATAAAACCTAGGATAAAATCACTAAAAGTAGAAGTTTAAAATTTTATGATTTATTTTTTTTGTAATCACCATTCCATATTTGGAAGGTTCTCAAAACCATTATACACAAATAAGGATCCATGAAAATGAATAAAATGCCTCTGTTCCTAAATTGGATAGCTGTTGATTGGCTGTTAAACTATTATACTTCTATTTTAGGCTGCTCATACTACACATCTATTGTGACTTCATTTTGTTTTGTGCTTGTGGAATCTCACTTCCAGAGTGATCAAATTTTGTTTCATTTTGGTCCTTCTGATGGTGCCTCATATGAATCCTGATTGGATTATAATATACTCCAGAACAGCATCCATCTATCTCACTTGCTGTGTCAGTTCATTTTGTTTGTGGTTTAAACAACACTGCTTGATATTTGCTATAACTTTTTATAATGGGCTAGTGAAATTTTGTTTTTTTGACAGTTCATTTATCAATCAAAAATATTTAAATTATTTGAATCCTGAATCTCTCGTGACTTGGATTTTGTTCAAATCTGAAATCCTTTTGTTTAAATATGTGGTACTTTTGGTTGTTGCCATAGATTTTAAAACTACTGTAAATAAAGTTGATAACTTTTAGGTTTATTTAAGAATTTAGGGGGACTCAACTCTTAGGAGTTGAACAATAGAAAAATTCCAATTTTTACTAGAATTATTGGATCAGCAGTACCACCTGAATCTATGGCTCCTAACCTGTCTCATCATTGCATTGTGTATCTAGTCCAGTAAGCAAAAACCCTTGAATGATTAATTTCTGATGACCTTTTTGATAAATGAGGTTGCATTGGGTGACCCTCAAATTATGTCTATTTATTAGTGTAAGTTTATTATGGATGATCAGATCCTGTTGATTAACTGGGGCTGCCATAAGCAACTTTTGATTGATGGTTTGATTCAAATCCAACAATTTTTCCAATGGCTTCCAGAATTTTCTGGTCTTCTGACTGGGATGATTTATTCCTGGCATTATAGGAACAGCTGTGACACTGCCTGCATCATTCTGTCCAGCAGGAGCACCCTTTGGACCTTTCTATTTCACTGACTACCCCCCAAATCCAGCCTGCTCCAAATTTACCTTAGAAAACATCTTAATTGCCGACTCTTTGGCAAGAACTAGAGAACCAGTAAAGTTCAATCTCAAAGGAAATTGGTACACCATGCAGCCCCAACTCCTCTGCAATAAGTATTATTATCTGCCTGCCTATCTAGCACTCATGACTCCCCCTGATCCCACTGCCTGCAAGATTCTGTTGTTGCCACTGATGCCACTTCCACTCAGCTTTTTGAAGTATTGTATATAACTCTAACTGGCTTGGTAGACTCCATGGTTCCCAATCAAGGCCCATGGTCTCTGCTTGGATGATCATTCTCTTACATGATCAAGTTGGCTCCTATCCTGTGGTGGGCCCTGCCCTCTGGCCTGGCGGTCCTGCCGCCTGTGTCAAATAGCACCTTACCCAGCAATCAGTACCGTGGCACATATGGGCTGTAATAAGGATGGGATCCTGGGATACATCATGTGGGTCTCAAATACTATGGGGTTTGGGTTTGATGAAGATGCGGATATTCTATGTGATAGCTACTTTTAATTTCCCTGCGCCTATTTTTAAAAAGGGATATTTGGCTATTTTTAATTATCGGGTGTGAAACCTTTATAGTTCAAGGTTAAACTTTGCATCCGAGATCAATAAGTTTAGGTTTTCTTGTTTTTTAGTCGAAATCTAGGCTGATTTTAATCAGTGGTTTTATTTTATTGAATGTCAAAGTTAGCAAGCGGTTGGATTTAATCTTTTGTTGGAAAGTTGGTTTTTTATTTGTACTTTATTAGACTGGCAGGGAAAGAGTGTATATTGCTGTTTGTCAGAAAACTGGTTGATAGGAAATTAAATGATGAAACATCTTCCTGCCCCAACTTTATCTATTATTGTGCTATTAGTGTTGAGATTGAGATTTGTGGAAGTTAGATTATTAGAGAAAATATGATATCTATGAGCAACTGTGCTGTTTTAGCAGAGTTACAGAAAAGGGAGAAATAATATTGGAACTGGATAATGAACTTATTTAAGAATAAGAAATTATACAGTATTTGAGGTGGCTTTTAAAGCAAATAGATATCCTACTATATGAGACACTATTCCTAGGAAATATCTGTGCTCCATATATGGATATATTAAGCTGTGGCATCTCAGCTGGTAGACTCAGTTTGATATTTCCAGGCCATGGTTCTTGGGAATATTTTTTCAAGTCACAGGTCTTTTTTTCTGACTCAGAACCTTGCCAGGAGGTTTACCCTGTGGTTTTGGCAGCTAATGAAATATTAGAAGAGTTTATAGTGAAGAGATATCATTTAGGAATGTAGAGTTGATTCTGGTAACATGTTAGGAAACATTCTGGAAATAAATATGTGTTAGTTCAAGATTGAATTTTGTTTCAGTAGTCAAATGAGCAATCAATCATCCAAAGCTGAATACTTTCATTTGTTTTCAAATTAGACCAATATTTAACAATATAAATTGCTACTTATTAACATCATCCAAAAGAAATATTGAAACCCAGTAAAACTATATGTTTTTTAAATGGTAGCCATGATAGCTCCAGAAGCATGTTTTACTTTAATTGACATAAGGTAATGTTCTGAATAAAAGCCTACAGTTTGATTTTTTGGTGTAAAAATATTTTATTCGAAAAGGACAGTCTGATACAGATTAATTTGGAGTTAGCTTAATTGGTAACTAATTTAGTAAAGCCTAAAAAAATTAAGAATTAATCACATTAACAATACAAGCTCAAAACACTAATTTTTGCTACCGTATTAATCATATACAGTTGTTTAATTATGCGTTAATGTTATACGTTGTGATTATTAAAATTTACAGATTTTTAGTGATAAAACTTCGCAAGAAAGACAAAACAGCAGCCTAAAATATTAAAAACAATGTATACTGGCTCTCCAACTTAGATAATCGAGTTTTGATGACCTGAATTCATCATCTTAGATTAGACTGATGTCCCTTGCCTTGCTTGATCAAAGGCTTGTGCTCGAGCTAGGGTCCAGGATTCAAACTGTGCCAATGTAAGCTTGACAGCAGCCTATAGAAAGTGTAAGCTGAGAAATATATATTAACCCGAAAATAATGTAAGTTGTAAATTGAAAACGGATGGAGATAACCCCAGAATTGTATAACGAAGCTATTTGATTGTCGATACAAATTTAAGCAGTTAGGCAAAGCAAAGCTTATTAAAGAAATAACAATGAATGTTTTGAAAATTAAACTTGAAATTTTTACAAAATAACAATGGCACTACCTCATAGTTGTCTGATGAGTTTGAAGATTGAGTTGAGAGCTTTTGAGAGGCCAGTTCCTTCATCAATTCTAATATTTCCTTGACCAAGGGTGGCTGCTGGCGTGAAGCGTTGGCCCATGAAATTTCAAAGGCACTCAGTTTTTCAGAGTTGGTGACCGACGCATTCATCACAGCGTGCTAGATTAGATGCGTTAATAAAGCAAATTAAATGGTTTTTGAATAAATATTTACCGGACCAACGACAGAGGTATAGGAAATCAGCGCAGTTCCTGGTTTCTTAGAGGAAGGAATAATATGATCAATTGTACCAAAGTCCGAAAAAATTCGTGTCAGTGAACCAACATTGTGATCTTCAATCTTCCTTTTCCACCTAATTTTAAGAGTGGTATCGCTTGACTTAAGCTGAGCCTCTAATTCATTTAAGCGCGCTTTTAGTTTAGAATTGGCATCTTGTGGAGCTTTAGGGTGGCGGGGCTTTGGATGTTCAGATGGCTGGGGTCGAGGGGCCTGACGTGGTTCAGTAGGAGCAGCATTAGTTCGACGCCTTAGTCTATCAAGCTATTTCATACTTATTAGACATTTTGCAGAGTAAAGTAGGGTTGCCTCACCTCTGTTTCATATTGAGCAGCGTTTTGTTGCTCTTGTTCTTTGAAGTCACGCGCAGCCTGCTCTCTTTTCAAAAGATCTAGGCGGTAAGGTTAGTAAAAGGGAAGCTAAGCTGGCTATAGTGTCATACCATCGCGGGCTTTCTTTCTAACGCCATCCATTTCTTTAACTCGCTGTCTTTTGGAAGAAGAAGACAACAGATGTCTATCATATTCACTCTTTCTCTGCGGATCCAATAAAACATCATACACTCTCTTCAACTGGAGAAAGAGTTGCGCTACAAACGAGTTAAATATGAATCAAATAAAGCATTAATAATAGCAAACTTTTATCAGTGTTGCTAAGGAAAGCACCGATAGAGTGTCTTGTGATGTAAGAAAATAAAACTTGTATCGATAGAGTTCGGAAAACCAAAAAATATGATAAATTTAATCTTGCACATAAATGTATGGGCATCGATTTATTCCTACAATTAAAACTGTAAAATAAAAAACTACAGAAAGACAAGAATAATCCCACTTTTGGGTGTATATTAGGCTTTTCCAAGAAAAATAGGGTAAAATTAATAAGGGAAACGAACCTGCAATTTCATCGCCAGGATTCTTGTCAGGATGGTAAATCAGGGCTTTGGCTCGATAAGCCTTTCTTATATCGCTAACCCGGAGCTCTTTTGGGGCGGAATCTGGCTGGTAGGCCTCAAGTTGAAGGAACTCATAGTAGTTGACTGCCCTTCCTTCAACTTCAATCTTTTCTGGCTGGTAGGACATAGGACTTTTAAAAAAGTTGATAAACTTTCAGCAGTGTGATGTTAAAGGACAGCTTAGCCCAACCAATTACTTTATGTATGAAGTGCTATGCAAATTGCAGATTTTGGGGCGAGTGGACTTTGTTGGAATCCAGTGGAGTGATTCCCCAGCCCAAAGGATAAATTATGTGCAAAAACATGCTTTATGGGTTGGCTTCGTATTCTCAATGCATATCACATATCTATACTATAACAGTAAGCCAGTTTGACATAATGTAGGATTGCCAGATCCAACACATGATTTGCAATCTGAATTCTGGGTATTTCACCCGAGTTGATGATATAATATTTAATGAAAATCAATATTTAGTTTTAACTTGTAATTTCCTAAATTTTTAAAGTTTGAAACTCTAAACCCCAATAACAATAAATTCAACTAGTATTGTTGCAACCAAGTTTGATCCTTTCCCTAGCAATATATCTTACAATACACTGGGGGTGCTCAATGGGCTGCCACATACTGCATTTTAAAATGTTACACCTCCTGCCTCTAATGTCAAAATACAGGACAATGCTTCCTAACAAGGAACAAAGTCAATTACATCCAAATATTCTTGACAGCTTCTTTGAATATCAAACTCTATTTGAACTATGCCACCCCCTTGTGGCCCAGTGGCTACTCTTTACAATATAATATCTTCCATTTCCTCAATAATGCTTTATCTTATCTCAAACCTTTGTCCTTTCCTTTGGACTGTTGTCTTTCCCCTTCAGATACCAAACTACAATTAGTTCTGTTGCAACAGTGATAGCAGAAGTAGGTTCAATTACCAGCCTACCTTCAAGAAAATTCTCCAAGGAAGGATAGAGTGCTGACCATATGACTAACCCTCACCAAATAACCCTTCCTGCCTATCCCTGATGGGGTATCCCAGAACAATATGTTATATATTGTGATCAACTCTTGTTGACCAGCATCTACAATGGGCTCCACCTAGGACAATGTGATATTAGTACTACTCCTTCTAAGTCAGATCTTTCTCTTTGCATACTGAACCTCCAGTTAGAACCCTTCCCAGGTGGCATAGCTTCACGGTAGGTTCCATCATGCCAGGTATTATCCGCCCAAGCAAGAAGGCTCGAAAAGCCGGAAAACCTTTATCAAAATTGACCAAGTTAACGGATTTAAATCAAACGGTCAATCAGAAATGGGTTATGGCTGCTCCAGTCTGTCAGAAGAAACTGGTTCCCCCTTGCAAATTGACATTGATAAATTGGCGTAATTTGAGGATCACCCAATATGAGCTTGTCAATCAGCATGGTCGTCAGAAACTAGTCACACAAGGGTTCTTTGCAACCTGGACCAGATACTTACTTGACAATGTGGAAGGAATAGGAGGTCAAGACTCAGGTGGTATTGCTTAGTCAATTTTTCTGATATATATTGAATAATTTTCACTGTTTCAACTCTAAGAGTTGAGTCCTCCCAAAATTTTACTCAATAAAAATTATTTATCCCAAGTTCTAATTTATTTTTCAAAATGCATCCTGTGGTTGGGTTGTTACAATATATTCCATACAATCTGATTCTCAACAGAACCATTTCTGGAAGATGGGGTCCTGCAGTTGGAACTTTGTCGTTGGTGCCACCCAATGTTAATTTTGCGCCAACCAATTTTGCAGCTCCTCCCCCCATTCTTGAAACTGAAAATTGTGTTGCCTCCCAATATCCAGAATTTTATTCTGAAGATTTGTTAATGTTGTCTTAGGCCATTTATATTGGGCTACTTTGGTTAGGATTAATTGTTCTGCTTAATCCTGGTATTACAATTGGAAATTTTACAAAAAGATATTTGAAGCCATGTTGGTGGTTAATCATTAATTCTATGTGGATTTGGGTGGTAATTCCCCATCACTTAGAAATTAGCTTCATACTATCTCACAATTTCCGTCACACATAGAGGTCACATCATTGTAAGTTGTTACACTTACCAAAACCTGTCTCCATATTTCTAAAGTTCCGGAACCCATGTGGGTGGCCACAGCATCAGGACGCCTTTTCAGGCCTGAAAGTGCTCACAGCCAAGTAGATATATTCTAGCCCTGCCAATAGGGCAATGAAACAAATGTCCTTGTGGAGGGTAGCTTCAACTAGCACATATCAAGAGCTTGGAAGCAGCCTGGGGGTTGTAGACATGGGAGGCTTCACAACCTTACTTGACCAGCAAACCCAATCTCCCCTAGTCAAAAACCCTTGCGGCTACAACATCCACACAGTTAAAACTTTAGACCTCTTCCAGGTACATGATGACAACCTTACCCTACATGCTAGTCATACCCAAAATAAAACAACTCATTTGGCTTGCCCTTGTCACATTTCTGTGGCTTCTAGTACAGATTATAAGCTTTGAATGGTTATCAGAGGCTATCAGTAATTGATCAATATACATACAGAGCAATCATAAATCTCATAACTACCTTTAGTGTTTGAAGGGATTTTTATGTCAATATTTTTTGGCTATAATGCTTAAGCTTATGTGTCTATTGCTAGTGCAAGCTTCAAAGTAATCTGCTCTCAATTTTCAATACAACAGTAGAATTTGCAAGCCACCTTGCAGATTAAGTTAGCCATTGGATGTAGATTGTTCCATTGCCTTTTTAGTGGCATCAAGCAAGCCAGATAATCCCCTTTGTGAGAATTGGGAAGCAGGTTAAGAGAAAATAAAACCAAGCTCTCAACCACAATAAACTTTTGGTTTCAGCAACAACCAAAAGGTTGCTACCAACAATTCCTGGGAGGCCAAAGGGGGTAAGGAATCAACTGAACACCAAAAGCAACAGAAACCCCCAAATGGCCAGATTAGACTAACAAATTTTGAACTTTATTAGAGTAGAGAATGATGAATAAAGGTCTTTTACAACTCTTGCATTCATTTAAAGGAAGGGGATGGAATTCAGATGGGAAGTTGGATATCCAAAACTGATTGACCAATGATATGAGGGAATATTGATACATCTCTTGAGGCAGGAAAAGCTGGAAAAATCCAAATAGACAAAACCAAAGGGAAAACTGACTCAACTAAAAATTGAGAAACCTGTCTTGAATGCAATTACCACTGCTCCCAGCTGCTCTTGCACATGATATTTAACCAGAGGTATCTCTTGGGTGGGTCAGGTGGGGGAATTTTCAAACTAATTCTGCAATTAATAGTGTGAAGACCTTTCTTGGGGTTTTTTCAGTGAATCTTTGGGAAATATCCAGGTGTAAGTTGGCAGAGATCCTGTGGTGATCCACATGTTTGGTGGTTTGCAGGTGGGGCTAATGTTGGCCAAGCAAAGGTTTGGTTGTTTGTTGAAGGTGAGCCTAGTAGGTAACTTGGTCTACTAGGGTAAATAAGGCCTGCCTGGTAGGTAACATAGGACTACCAGGGGAAGATGTTGCCTCCATCCAGCAGAAGAAATTGGCTGCTTGGGGCCATAGTACTTCACCCCACAGGAAACTGTGGCTGCGGAAGAGTGAAGACTGAAATAGCAAGCAGGGAATTTTTTTCTGTTTGGGGGGAGTAGGTTTTGGACCCCTGGCGGTTAATGCGGGCTGCCAGGGAGGGGAAGAGCTCTGAGGGCTCTACGTACCCTAATACACTTACAGGAGGTCTGTGAGCAAGCATCCTACCTAACAGACTGGTTTGGTGTCCTTGTTTATACCCCTATGGGAGCTTTGGGGGAACTCAGAGTGAGCATTGGAGGGTATAGACTTGCTCAGAGGTGTCACCAAGGCGGCTTACTTGGGAAAGCAAGCTGCAGAACTTGGTGTGATCAGGCCTCTGGGAAGTAGATCTGATTACTCTGCAACTGAAATCCCAGACTTAATCACCTGGGTGAGTAAAGATAACACATAGACATGGATCTATGGTTGAATGGCCTAAGTGGATTGCCACTTGCGAGGGCCCAGTCAAACGCCAGTTTGATGTAGACTCATGCCTGGGTCTACGAGTTCTGGTAATGGGGACTGAGATAAAGAACCAAGGTGGTTCACAGAATTAACATAGAAGACTAGCAAGAGGGACTGTTTGGTCACAGTGAAGGCTAGTTTACGGACTTTTAATTCATATTGAATTAAAGGAACCAATATGGTTCAGTGTGTAGAAGGAACAAAGAAGGTTCCTAGTGAGGATTTGTTGAGGAACTGGTTGAGGATAAGTTGAAGGACAAGAAGATTATGATGCAGGACTAGCTGATCATAGAGCAGGATAGCCAAAGGACCAGAAGTTGGTGCTGAAAAACTGAAGAGCTGAGAGGATGAACTAACCAGACTAGATGCAAAGGCTGGAAGAGCTGATTTCAGTGGTTATTGAGAGGAAAATAGATATAAAGAAGCAGTTAAATAATAATTAAATACTGCCTTATTATGATTAAAAGGGATTGAAAACCATATAATGGAAAAGATAGAGGAGGAAAAATAACATATAGTTTGTTAGGACTATAGGTTATTTTAAAAAGAAGGATTCAAGAGGAAATGAGCCAAAAAGAAGCTGTAAGAAGAACAGAGAAACTATGAAGGCAAAATAGAAAATTTTGCCAAGAACAACTAAAAGAGGTGAAAGAACAAACAGCAAGCGGGTTTAAAGTTGCAAAACATTGAGAGAACCACGGAGAAACATTGAAAAATTAAAGGGTCAAAATTTGCCTAAGTAAAACATATGTGGAAGCGCTCGAGATTTGCTGGGGAAACGTGACAGGAATTACGGCAAAACCGTTCAAAACACAGAGCAGTTGTTTACCTGGAGCATGACAGCCTCAGGTTTGAACCAGGGTCAAAGACGGGTCATCCAGGGAAACCTTTTTGGCAAAACCGTTGAATTGAGGTGTATTATTGGCTGTGAGCCAAAGTCTATTTGATCAGTGTTTTGAGGGCTTTAACTTAAGAGTTAAAGCTTAAAAAATGAGGAGCAGAAACAGAAAATTCAGGGCTTTCATTGGCTGAAATAAGTTTAAAGGTTTAATATATTATAGAAGAAGAAAAACTGGATAATTTAAACTTTGAAGAACCAGTGTTCTAAGAGAGGTTTTTGGTCTGAAAAAAGAGCTATAAAAGGGAGAGCTATCTGAGACTCTTCAGGGACTGGATCAAGTGGATTACAAAGGCCACAGAAGCTACAGAAGGAGCCAAAGACCAAGAATAGGAAGCCAGAGCTGGATCACAACACAGGAGCCCAAGACCAAAGTGCAGGAGCACAAGACCAAGAAGCAGGAGCTGAAGACCAAGTACAAGGAGCCAAGAGATTGATAAAGGACTCCAAGTATTTGCACAAACCCCTCATTATTCCCTATCCCAAGGCCAAATATCAGAAGGTTTCTAAGGGGATCTTCCTTCTGAGAGTGAATAAAAGCCCATTTTGATCCCTATACATATTTCTGAGATACATTTCCCCTTACTAGATAATGACAACCCCTTCCAGCCAGTCCCTGGCTACAATCCAGGACACACTTGGGGGCTGGTGACCAGGAACCCCAAGAGCCCAACGCAGGGGTCTTTCTCTAGTAACATGGGAAGTGTATAAAGAAGTATGGATAAGATGACACTCAGAAGAGGATTGTATTTTGGTCTTCAGGATGGTTGTTGAAGGCATGAAGTTTGAAGCAAGAATAGTGTATGAACTGACAGGCTTTTGTTAAACAAAAAATGGGTCTGAAGTTTGCTGGGCTGCATCCCAGATATACTGTATGGCTAGAAGTGTGAACCCTCTGGGGAAGAGCCGGACCAGGCAATCCTTGAGTGTAGCCCAGCTAGCTCAATTGGTAGAGTATGAGACTCTAAAGTTCAAGGTTGTAGGCATTAAGCAGTGAGAAGATGCATGGATGAAGTAGAGGTAGGGGAGGTCCCTGTCTCTGAAGATCTGACCAAGAGGCCTATGATCAAGGAGGTTGGTGTTGATATGTGACTGAGATAGAGAAGGACTCTATGCCCTAAGAAGGACCAAGTGAAGGATCAGAGAAGACCCCAAGGTGGGTAGAACTGTTAAGGTTGCCGTGCAGAAAGAAGACTTTTTTCATCTGGGGAGGAGCCCAGCCAAAGATGTTTGAGCTATGGAAGCAAAGGTTGATGAAAGCTCCAGTGTTGAGGTTGCTGAGATGAGATCTACTTTTTGCCATAAAAACCAATGCCAGTGGAATTGGTTTGGGGGCCTTGTTGACCCAGAAGGAAGGGGTTCAGGCCTGGCCCATTTCTTATGCTTTGAGGATTTTGCGGGATGCTGAGACAAGGCTGTGGTTTGGGATGTTGACAAGTTCAAGTCATATGTGATGGGGTCGCCTTTTGTGCTTATTACAAACCATGCGCCGCTGAAAGCATTAAGGACCGAGGCAAACTTGTGGGACATCTGGTGAGTTACGCAGAGAAGCTAGCCTCCAATGATTACAATATTGTGTACTAACAAGGGAAAGATAATGTGGTGGCAGACTTGTTGTCCAGAGCAATGTTGGGTGTCCAAGATGGATACACCCATAAGGTTGAAGGACAGGCTGAGGCAGTGCGCCAGAGTAGAATGTAAATCATGCCAGAATACCAGGATCAGGTTGTCCGGAATATCCATGTTTGGTTTGGAGGACACTTCAGGTTCCAGAAGTTGATGGTAGCAGTCATAAATAAAAGCTACTGGCCCATGTTGCACCAGACTGTGGAAAAGGTGTCAAAGAAATGCCTTCATTGTGCAAAGTACTCCACAAGGGTCCAGAGGTACCTGTTGTGGCCCGTGGGGACATAATATCCGTTTATAAAAGTGGCTTTATATGAAATCTATGAAGCACTTGACTGTGGTTGGAAATCTTGGCCTTGAAAGCAGTGGACCTGGTGGCTAAGCAGGTGTGAGGGAGCCCCCAGTTGACAGTCAAAGAAGAGGTTGCAGCAGGAGCAGTAAGTGCGCTGGCCCAAGAAGAATGCATGTATGCAGTGAAGAATTAGCCCCTGATGGGTTGGAATTCTGATGTAGTACAAGAATGAAGGATGTTGAAGACCATGAGGCTTTGGTTGTAGAGGTGGATTGGTCCCTCTGGAACAAGTGGTGTATTGCCAGAACCAAAGTTTTGGTTGAAGGAGGTTGTCCGTGTTGGTTTGAGAGCTGGAGAGAGTTTGCCCATGGTTCTGAAAGCAGTTGGTTGGCCAAAATGCCCTACACCTGGGTTATTTGGTGAAGATAGAGGCTATCTTGGGGAGGAGCTATGTGATGATCCACATGTTTGGTGGTTTTGCAGGTGGGGCTAATGTTGGTCAAGAAAAAGTTTGGTTGTTTGTTGAAGATGAGCCTAGTAGGTAACATAAGACTACCAGGGGCAGATGTTGCCTCCACCCAGCAGAAGGAATTGGCTGCTTGGGACTATAGTGCTTCACCCCGCAGGAAACTGTGGCTGAGGAAGGGTGAAGACTGAAATAGCAAGCAGGGAACTTTGTCTGTTTGGGGGGGAGTAGGTTTTGGACTCCTGGCGGTTAACGCGGGCTGCCAGGGAGGGGAAGAGCTCTGAGGGCTCTATGTACCCTAATACACTTACAGGAGGTCTGTGAGCAAGCATCCTACCTAACAGACTGGTAGGGTGTCCTTGTTTATACCCCTATGGGAGCTTTGAGGGAGCTCAGAGTAAGCATTGGAGGGTATAGACTTGCTCAGAGGTGTCACCAAGGCGGCTTACTTGGGGAATCAAGCTTCAGAACTTGGTATGATCAGGCCTCTGGGAAGTAGAGCTGATTACTCTGCAACTGAAAGCCCAGACTTAATCACCTGGATGAGTAAAGACAACACATAGACATTGATCTATGGTTGAATGGCCTAAGTGGATTGCCACTTGCAAGGGCCCAGTCAAACGCCAGTTTGATGTAGACTCATGCCTGGGTCTACAAGTTCTGGTAATGGGGACTGAGATAAAGAACCAAGGTGGTTCACAGAATTAACAGAGAAGACTAGCAAGAGGGACTGTTTGGTCACAGTGAAGGCTAGTTGACGGACTTTTAATTCATATTGAATTAAAGGAACCAATATGGTTCAGTGTGTAGAAGGAACAAAGAAGGTTCCTAGTGAGGATTTGTTGAGGAACTGGTTGAGGATAAGTTGAAGGACAAGAAGATTATGATGCAGGACTAGCTGATCATGATATAGGAGCTGGCTGAAGGATCAGAAGATGATGATGAAGAACTGGTGGTCCGGAGAAATGAGCTAAGATTTTGCCAAATTGATTTGCCAAAGTGGGAAGATGTGGATTATTTTGCCTTGGTTTAGTATTAAAATCAAGAAGGAATGTGGATAGAAGTGTGGGTAAGATATTTATTTATTAAGTTCCTAGGATAGACAAAGGTATGTTGCTATGAGAGCGGAATACAAAGTTGTTTTGGTGGGACTTTTTCCTTGGATTTTACTATATTTGTAAATATATGAGGAAAACGTTGAAGAGGTCCAGAAAGAACAATTTAAATAGTATTCTACTATTTAAATTGGTTCAGGTTGAATGCAGGGAATACTGGTGCCAGAATAATGGGCTGGTTAACGCTTTGGTGCGGGAAGAGTTGTTGATTTGAGCAGTTTGAGCTGTGGAAATTATTTTCCTATTTGGATCCCAGTGGAACTTCAGGAATGGTCTATTTATGCGCTCTGCATTCATTGGTTGAGTTCTGGAAGGTTTCCTGATGAAAATGATTGGTTGGAAGCCAAAAGCTTAAAGTATAAGCCAGGAAATAGTGAATTAATACTTTAAGCTTTTGAGAAAGTAAGTATGTAAGCTTAAGTTATTATAGGAAAAAGTGAGCAACAATGGTTTAAGCTTATGAAGAAAGCCATTTTGAAGGCGGAACTGTTGGGAAAAGGACACTATAAGAAGGGGGCTGGCTGGAAAGTTACTGGGTCTTTTTGAAGTCTTTGGAAGGCTTTTGGAGGTCTTTCCCAGGTCTTCTGAGTTTCTGCCAAGAGGTTTTGGAAGCCTTTTGATGACCAGCAGGAGCTTGGTTGAACTTATACAACCCAAGATAACGAGCAGGAGCCCAAGAATAAGAAGCTGGATCCCAAGTGTGGCGCCAGAGTCCAAGTTTAAGGAGCAGGAGTCCAAGTCTAAGGAGCAGAAGTCCAAGAACAAGTACAAGGAGTTCAAGATATTGTTGGAGGACTCCAAGTATTGGCAAATCCATATTGCTTCTTTGACCCCCCGGGCCATATACCATAAGGTTTCTAAGGCAATCTTCCTTCTGAGAGTGAATAAAAGCCCTTTTCAACCCCTATACATATCTCTGAGATACATTTCCCCTTACTAGAGAATGACAACCCCTTCCAGCCGGTCCCTGGCTACAATCCAGAACACACTTGGGGACTGGCAGACAGGAACCCCACAAGAGCCCAACACGGGGGTCTTTCTTTAGTAAGCGTGGGAGGTGTATAAAGAATTATAATTAAGATGGCACTCAGAGGAGGATTGTATTTTGGTCTTCAGGATGGTTGTTAAAAGCATGAAGTTTGAAGCAAGAATAGTGTATGAACTGGCAGGCTTTTGTTGAACAACAGATGGGTCTGAAGTTTGCTGGGCTGCATCTCAGATATACTGTATGGCTAGAAGTGTGAACCCTCTGGGGAAGAGCCAGACCAGGTGATCCTTGAGTGTAGCCCGGCTAGCTCAATTGGTAGAGTATGAGAATCTGAAGTTCAAGGTTATAGGCATTAAGCAGTGAGAAGATGCATGGGTGAAGTAGAGGCAGGGGAGGTCCCTGTCTCTGAAGATCGGACCAAGAAGCTTATAATCAAGGTGCGTGCAGGGGAGGTCCCTGGGCCTATAGAATCAGGAAGCTGGTGTCAGCTTTTGATTGGGGTAGGGGAGGTCTCTATCTCTAGAATTGACCAAGAGGCCTATGATCAAGGTAGTAGGGAAGTTCCTTAGGCCTTAAGGATCAGGTGGTTGGTGTTAGCATGTGACTGAGGGGCCTATGATTAAGGCTTGTAGGGGAGGTCCCTAGGCTTAAAAGATCAGGAGGTCGGTGTTAGGCCAGAAGTTTGTTGGGCTCTTGTGGGGTTCCTAGTCACCAGTCTCCAAGTGTGTCCTGGATTGTAGCCAGGGACCAGCTGGAAGGGGTTGCCATTCTCTAATAAGGGGAAATGTATCTCAGAAATATGTATAGGGGTCAAAATGGGCTTTTATTCAGTCCCAGAAGGAAGATCCCCTTAGAAACCTTCTGATATTTGGCCTTGGGATAGGGAATAATGAGGGGGTTTGTGCCAATACTTGGAGTCCTTTATCAATCTCTTGGCTCCTTGTACTTGGTCTTCAGCTCCTGCTTCTTGGTCTTGTGCTCCTGCACTTTGGTCTTAGGCTCCTGTGTTGTGATCCAGCTCTGGCTTCCTATTCTTGGTCTTTGGCTCCTTCTGTAGCTTCTGTGGCCTTTGTAATCCACTTGATCCAGTCCCTGAAGAGTCTCAGATAGCTCTCCCTTTTATAGCTCTTGTTTCAGACCAAAAACCTCTCTTAGAACTCTGGTTCTTCAATGCTTAAACTATCCTGTTTTTCTTCTTCTATAATATATTAAACTTTTAAACTTACTTCAGCCAATAAAAGCCCTGAACTTTCTGCTTCTGCTCCTCATTTTTTAGGCTTTAACTCTTAAGTTAAAGCCCTCAAAACACTGATCAAATAGACTTTGGCTTGCAGCCAATCATATGCCTCAATTCAACATTTTTGCCAAAAAGGTTTCCCCAGATGACCTGTCTTTGACCCTGGTTCAAACCTGAGGCTATCTCTCTCCGGGTAAACAACTGCTCTGTGTTTTGAACGGTTTCACCGTAATTCCCGTCATGTTTCCCCGGAAAATCTCAAGCGCTTCCCATATGTTTTACTTAGGCAAATTTTGACCCTTCAATTTTTCAACGTTTCTCCATGTTTCTCTGTGGTTCTCTCAACATTTTGCAACTTCAAAACTGCTCGCTTTTTGTTCTTTCACCTCTCCTAGTTGTTCTTGCCAAAATTTGCTCTTTTGCCTTCATAGTTTTCCCGTTCTTCTTTCAGCTTCTTTTTGGCTCATTTCCTCTTGAATCCTTCTTTTTAAAATAACCTATAGTAATAACAAACTATATGTTAATTTTTCTCCTCTATATTTTCTTATTATATGATTTTCAATCCCTTATAATCATAATCAGGCAGTATTTAATTATTATTTAACTGCTTCTTTATATCTATTTTCCTCTCAATAACCACTGAAATCAGCTCTTCCAGCCTTTGCATCTAGTCTGGTTAGTTCATCCTCTCAGCTCTTCAGTTTTTCAGCACCAACTTCTGGTCCTTTGGCTATCCTGCTCTATGATCAGCTAGTCCTGCATCATAATCTTCTTGTTCTTCAACTTATCCTCAACCAGTTTCTCAACAAATCCTCACTAGGAACCTTCTTTGTTCCTTCTACACACTGAACCGTATTGGTTCCTTTAATTTAATATGAATTAAAATTCCGTCAACTAGCCTTCACTGTGACCAAACAGTCCCTCTTGCTAGTCTTCTCTGTTAATTCCGTGAACCACTTTGGCTCTTTATCTCAGTCCCCATTACCAGAACTTGTAGACCCAGGCACGAGTCTACATCAAACTGGCGTTTGACTGGGCCCTTGCAAGTGGCAACCCACTTAGGCCATTCAACCATAGATCAATGTCTATGTGTTGTCTTTACTCACCCAGGTGATTAAGTCTGGGCTTTCAGTTGCAGAGTAATCAGCTCTACTTCCCAGAGGCCTGATCACACCAAGTTCTGCATCTTGCTTCCCCAAGCAAGCTTCCTTGGTGACACCTCTGAGCAAGTTATACCGTCCAATGCTCACTCTGAGTTCCCTCAAAGCTCCCATAGGGGTATAAACAAGGACACCCTACCAGTTCATTAGGTAGGATGCTTGCTCACAGACCTCCTGTAAGCGTATTAGGGTACATAGAGCCCTCAGAGCTCTTCCCCTCCCTGGCAGCCCGCGTTACCTGTCAGGGGTCCAAAACCTACTCCCCCCCAAACAGAAAAAGTTCCCTGCTTGCTATTTCAGTCTTCACCCTTCCTTAGCCACAGTTTCCTGCGGGGTGAAGCACTATAGTCCCAAGCAGCCAATTCCTTCTGCTGGGTGGAGGCAACATCTGCCCCTGGTAGTCCTTTGTTACCTACCAGGCAGGCCTTATTTACCCTAGTAGACCAAGTTACCTACTAGGCTCACCTTCAACAAACAACCAAACCTTTGCTTGGCCAACATTATTCCCCGCCTGCAAACCACCAAACATGTGGATCACCACAGATCCCCAAGCATTTGGTGAGGATTGAAGTAGACAGCCAAGGTGGAGCTGTAACTTTACACCCTTGCTTGATTGGTTTGGCTGGCATGGGCAGAAGCCCCTGCAGCCAATTGATGGACCCGCCATATTCTCTCTATAAATGGTGATTTATTGAGAAAATGAGTCCAAGTTTTGGTTTTAAACCACATTTCTCCTGTTTGGCATTGGCTACTACTTTACCTATCCTGGGTAAAGCTTCAATAAAAACTAATCTAACTATGATGATCCACACATTGAGCTATTTTGCAGGTGAGGGCTTAGTATTGATCAAATAAATATTGGATGCCCAAGACAGGTAATGTTGGTTGGTTTATTGATATGTCTAGCTTTGGTGAGAAAGAGCAGTGGTCTATGCCTTAGGACGGTAGTAAGGTGGCCTTTTACTAGTGCTTAGTAAAGATAGAGAAGTTGAGTACCTGGGATAGTTATACCAAGGAATATAAGCATCATGAGGCTAGCTGGGGTGAGAATACAGCTAGGGTTACTTAACTAGGAAGGGGGTAAAAGTTATCTGTTTATGACTTATGGATAGCTTTAAGAAGGTCTTGCTGCTACTAGACAAGTACAAATAGCCCAGAACCATCATTGCAGTGGCTATCCAGAGATACAGCTGCATAAATTAATGATTTGGAGGTTTCTGGGAAGTGAAGTTGGTTACTTTGTACCTGAAAGCTCAAGATTAACCACTTGAGTGAGTAAAAACAGTAGTGGTGTATGAGTCATGCCTGTTTCTGATGATCTAGGTGGAGTATATTGATGAGGACTTGAAAACATAGTCTAGATGGTGTTCACTTATAAAGGCTCTATGATATGCTTAATAGCTATGCCAGGAGCTAGGCTATTAGTATAAGTTTGGAACAGTTTAGGGAAATATTAATGGAAGATGTTTCAACATTTCTCCAGTTTGATTTGTGGGGGTAGAAGAAGGTGGAATGTTTTGCCTTGATTTTGTTGCAGTAGAAAAATCAAGGAGGAATGTTGAGAAAATTAGAGATGAAGGTTTTTGCTATGAGAGCAGGATACAAAGCCATTTTAGTGGGACATTCTCCCTGGATTTTACTATGAGAGTAAAGATCTGAGCAAAACTTTAATGAAAAACAAGAAGAAAAATTTAAATAGTGGTCTAATATTTAAATTGGTCAAGGTTGAATGCAGGGAAGGCTGGTGCTGGAACAGGGAACCAGTTAACGCTTTGGTGTGCAAAGTGTTAACCTTCAAGCAGCTTGAGTGGTGGGAATTGATTTCCTATTTGGATTGCAGTAGAACTTCAGAAATGGTGAAGTTTTTAGAGTTACAAACATTAGTTGAGGTGGAGGCTGTTTTAATGATGAATATCATTTGTTATAAGCCAAAATATTAAATTATAAGAAAGAAAATAGTGAATCAATACCTTAAGCTTTTGAGGAAGTAAGTGTCTAAGCTTATTTTATTATAGGAGAAAGTTAGCGTCAATAGTTTAAGCTTTTGAAGAAAGCCATTCTGAAGGTGTAAATGTTGGGAACAGGGCGCTTTAAGTAGGAGACTTGCAGGAAATTTGAAGGGGTCTTTAATAAATCTTTTAGTTATGAGTGGGATCTTTGTTGAGCCCTTAATCTGAATATTTATGGTTACATGTCTTGTTAGTTTAGATTAACTAGATGTCTTATGAAGTCTTTAGAAGTTCTTTCTGAACAAGTAGCTGGTCAAAAGGACTCCAGAACGGTGGCCAATCAGAAGGTTTTTAAGATGATCTTCCTTCTGTTAATAAAGACTATATTAACCCATATTCTCCATTTTTGTGAAAGAGAACTTCCCTAGTGATAGTAATTTTGGAGATGGTCAAGAGGATAATAAGAGAAAGAATTTTAGTCTGTTTACTCAGAAAACTCCTGGTTGAGGAATTAAAAAACAGTGCAAATAAACTTGAGATCTGGGATATTGTTGTACTAAATATTATCATTCAAATGGCCACCTAGGCAATGGAGCTGCTTTGATGGCCCATATATTGCTGTGAAATACATTTTCCCCTAGTTATTAATTGCAACTGATGATTGGGGGAATGGTGAGTCCCTTTTGGAGTATTCAGATAATTTACTTGTCCTTTTCATAGAACTAGTATCCCTGAGGATGTCACCTCAACCCATTTGATCACTGGCTTTGACCTAGGACACACCTTAATAACCTCTCAGGAGCCCCACACCTGTGCTGCAGTTGATCCTGGCTTGCAGAATGAGAAATGTGGTTGAGAGTTGTTCTTTCCAGGAGGTGTTTGGATGTTCCTGGGACAGCTTGGCAATTAAATAAAATAGTGATCCATTTAAATAATCTACTTGCACATTGGCTTATGGGTGATATGATGTGGTAACTACTTGTTTAATTATGCTCTTCATACAATACATTTTCATGACATTAATCACCAATTCAAACCCACTGTCTGTGATGAGTTGCTTGGGGAAGCCAAATGTGCCACAATTTCTTTGCCAATGAACTGGGTGATTGTGGTAGCAGTGTGGTTAATTGTTGCCCAAGCTACAGGCCAGTGTATGAAGTAGTCAATGGTCATAATAATGTATTTATTTCCTAACTTATCTTCAGGTAGGGGCCCTATAATGCCAAGGTCCCATTGCTCAAAGGGTCCATGGCCTTGATGGGTGACACTGACTTTGGCAGGGAGGGTTTGGATGTATTATTCTTACATAACACACAAGTCTCATAGATATCCAGAATATTCTGACGCATACATGGCCACCAGACCTTATGTTTCATAATTTTGAACAGGTTGTGTCCTCAGATATGACCTAGTGTATGGTGATAGTTTAGGATGGTATATCCTTGTTGTGTGGTAGGAATTTACAGTGTCTTTTCTCTGGTCTCTGCCTGGAAAAAGACATTTCCAGGGTCTGTTAAGAGCCTGATATTGTTGTCTTTTAACTTCAAGATGGTGGCTGAGTTGAGACATTCATATTGGATAGCCTCAGGACAGAGGCACAGCATGAGTCAGTCAGGGTCTAGGCTGTGAACCTCCATTATTGATGATACATATATCCTGGAGAGTGCACCAGCTGTGACCAGATCCTTTCCAGACCTATACTTTATATAGGGTAGGTAAGGATATAGGTGTTTGACCCATCCTGCCTGATGTCAAATCAGATGTGACTGTGTGTTGAAATACTAGAGGGACTTATGGTCTTTGAGAACTCAGGGCAAAAAGATAGCATCTTCAAGGTAGCAACACCACTTCTCAACACAATGGACAATTACAGCTAGCTTTCTAATGTGGATTGTATAGTTTTGTTTGGTGTCAGTGAGATTTCTGGACTTGTAAGATACTAGGTGGAAGGTACCTTTGTCAGTTTCCACCTGCAGTACACCCCCTATGGCCCAGTCTGGGGCATCAGTTTCAAGTTCATACAGATAGTTTTTGTTGAGAAACTAAAGTATCAGCGACATTGTGAGTTTTTGCTTGAGTTTCTCAAAGGCCTGGTCTGCACTAGGGTGCATTGGGATTGTTTTTTGATATTGAGTAATTCATTAAGGGGAGCAATCAGATCCCCACAGTTAGGGATAAACTTGTGTACATACACAACCATCCCCAGGAAGGTGTTTACCTGACCCACATTAGTGAGAGGAAAAATGCTAGTGATTGCTTTGATTTTTTCAGAATCAGTTTTTTATTCCCTGGGCAGAAGATAGTGTGTCCCAGAAACAGTAGCTCAGACTGATTGAACTTGAATTTGGAGGGTTTAGCTTTCAGCTGATGCTTCCAAAGGGTTTTGAGCACAGCACATATATGGTGAAGGTGTATTTCTTGGTCCTGACTGAATAAAATAATGATATACAGGTAGACCATAATACATTTTTCAATCAGCTCCTTGAAGGCCTTGTTAATGAGCATTGTGAAGGTGGATGGTGTGTTAGTCATACCAAAATTCATGACACAGCACTTAAACAATCAATAGTGTGTTCAGATGACAGTTTTTGTCTTGTCTCTGGGGACAATTATGACTTGATTGTATCCCACAGTAAGGCCAATCTTAATAAAAAATTAGCACCTGTAATTTTATCAAACAAGCTGCCAATCAGCAGTAAGGGGTATTTGTTCTTTACTATGACTTTGTTTAGGGTGTGGTAGTCTGCAACCAGGTGGAGTAACCCGTTCTTTTTGGTCACAAAGAAGACCAAGGCTCTGCATGGTGATAGTGAAGGGCGGATAAATCCTTGTATAAGGTGTCTACAAGGTGTTGACAGAGATTTTCATCCTCTTTGGGCGTTAGAAAATACAGTTGTTGGGCCTTTGGTAATGACCCTTGTAATTGAACAGCATGCTGAATTTCTTGGGGTGAAGGTAGTTGATCCAGTGCTTCACTTAATACATCTTTAAACTTGTTGAGCAATTCCTGAAAGGATGGTTGTTTATCCCTATGATGGGGAGTTGGGGAAGGTTCAGCCCTAATGACTTTGACTGAACACTGGTTTAAATCCAACTTTCCTCTTTTAAACTTGTAGGGACCCTCCTCTGTGATATATACAAAGATGATGCCATGCAACAGCTTGTTCATCTCAATGGAGTAGATTTGGAAGCTAACACCATTTCTTCTGAGAGTGATGACAGAGGTGTACCAGTTAATTCAAGTGCAGTTGTGATGCAGCCAGTATTACTTTGAAATCACATTGTGACTGAGTCCTCTCATGATGGATCACAAGAGCCTAACCTGAACATTATCTATTCTTACTGATAAGGATACCATTTTGTGGGTGATGGCTACTCTGTGGAAGTCTGATATGTGCACTTCTTTGAATTGAATGAGCACCCAGTCTAATTGTTGGGAATAATAAAATTCTTGGTTGATCATGATGTGATTGGCCCAGTGTCTATCAAGAGCTTGTAGGTATTTCCACAGAAGTAAATGGGATAAACCAGGTGAGTTATTTTATTTTTTGTATGAATAGATTAGAGGATGAAGTTGTCACTGTGTACTTGGAACAAATCAGGGGTTTAATCCCATGTACATTGTAGTTGCAGGGATTTTGGGTAAGGAGAGATTGGTGATGCAAATCAATCAGTTTGTAGAGTCTCTATTTCTACAGCCCCCAGGCTTTTTCCAAACCCTTGATATATGCTATCTGTAATCCTCCCTCTCAAGAAAACTTACTTATATTATCTTTCTGGAAGGGCTGGTGGTGCCTTGCTTGACTGTGGGCACTACCAGGCGCAGGGAAAAAGTTGTGTGGGCACATTGTTGGATCTTTGAAAACCCATTATGGCTTGGTTATTTGCTTCTAAAATGGCTTTGTAGCAATCATCAATAGAGGTACAATGCCCCATGGACACTCATTTACAGATATGAGGTTTTAAAAAATTGATGATAATGGTGAGAAGCATTGTATTTATGTTGTTGATGGCTTCTGAGGCGGTGGTGAGGGCTTTCTGTCAAGCAGAAAGATCTCAGGAACACTTCATGTTTGTTTGATTTTACGCAGGGGTATTGCCGCAACTATGGGCAAGAAATTCTTGCTGTAGCAGAAATTGTCAGTGTATATTAATGCATATCATGTAACTTTAAGTTTTTGACTGGCCCAAGTGATGAACCATGTGATGACAAGTCCAGTGAGGCATCCTGACGCTGTGGCAGCCCACAGGGTTCAGGCACTTAGCAAATACAGAGGCAGGTTTGTATGATGTGTAGCAAAATGATAATGTTGGCACCTTTCACACCACTTGTGAAGAGTTCTAACTGTAAGTTCAGAATGTGTTGTGACAGAGAAGACTAGGGCAGAGTGTTATTGATGTTGTGCTGTCCCAGCCAAAGTTGGTTTAAATGCCGGCCATTATTAGTTGGTCTTGTTAAACTATGTAACCCTCTGGGATGTCCCCATCAGGGATGAGCAGGAAGTTCTATTGGTGAGGTGTAACAATACAGCCAGAACTTCACTCTTTATTGGGGAGATTTTCTTAAAGATAGGTCATTTATCAAACCTATCACTGGTACCACTGTTGCAACTGAACCAATTATAGTTAAGTATTTAGAATGGGGAAGACAAAAGTACAATGTAAAGGACAAATAATAGGAATAAGATGTAGTTTATTTAAATATTTTAATTAATATACTATAATGGGAAGCCACAAATTTACCAGGGGGTGGCACTGTGGAAGGATCCAAATATTGTGTGTTTTGCAAATATCTTAGTTGAGGGATCAGTGCATAGAATTGGCAGTGCTCCTATCTAGAAGATATTGCCCCTAATTTGACATTGGCAGTGAAATGCTCAATGTTTAGATACAATATGGGGTGCCTCTGTGAGAGCCCCTGTATATTTTAAATTATATGTTGGCAGGCGGGGAGTCAATCTTGGTTGCAACATAATGATTGTTCTGGGCTATCCATGCTTGTAAAGCTGCTTTAAGACCTTAAAGCTACCCTTAAGTTATAAAAAGAGAAACTTTACCCCTACTTTGGTAAATTAAATAACTGTATTATCATCACAGTTGGTATCAGGAGTTCAATGCTACTTCATCACATTAATCTCATGGAATAACCTAGCTATATTCTCATCCCAGCTAGTCTAAAGATACATTTACCCCTTGGTATAACCATCCCAGGTTACCACTTCTATCATTTTAAAGTACTGACAAGGGGCCACCTTACTAATACCCCAAGGAATAGAAAAATAATATTAATCACCAATACTAGACAGATCAATAAACCAATCAATATTTTATCTTTATCGGGTAAACAATCTTTATTTGGCCAAGCCTAGCCTCTGCCTAAAAATCAGCTCATCATATGGATTATCACAGTGTAGGTAGTTTTCCAGAAACCAGACCCTAGATGAGGAGTGGCAACAGTTATTATAAGGGTTGAAACTTCCATCAAGAGGCCAAGATTTTTTCTGAAGAGAGTTTGGAGAGTTTTTCCAAGTCTTTACACCCCAGGATAAAAAACACAGGCATAAGTGATATTTCCTGGTTCTGATGCCAGGATGCTGACATGGAAAGTGCTGGAAGAACTCTTCTGTTTGCAAGCTTACCACAATGAATTGATGCTAAATATTCTATTCTGAAGAATGTCAATCCCACCCAGTTGATCTATGGCTTTGATCCAGGATACACTTTGGTGGTCTCTTAGGATCAGGGACATCACATACAACAAACCAGCTGGATCCTGGCTTTGAATCCGGTCACACCTTTTGTGGCTTACAAGTAGCAGCAGGTGAATCATATACCCTCTCAATAAATGTCACAAATCCAAGAAGTGATGCAGGAAAAAGACACCTGAGTGGCTAAATAACTCAAGAAAAGACACTACTCATCTCACTCAGAGCCATAATGTCGATGATAAAGTATTATTGCTAAATTCAGAAAAAGTGAAATCTAACCCAAAAAGTAGGATTTGCAATCATACTCCAGGTAAACAATAATCAGAGACCTAGTCAAAGGGCTAGGGAAGCAACACCAAGACAAATTCATGCACCACACTTGACTCTGCCCTTGCCACACACACCAGAAGCAGTTTGATTCAGCCCTCCCACCTTTAAGGAGCAACTTGTCAATTATGGTGCCTGAAAACCTCCCTGGAGATGTACTGACCAACAATGAGGCCATTGATCAAAAGGGGATATCAAAACCCCAGGTAAACTTACAAGGTTCCAGGTCGGAAAAGAATACCTTTGACTTGGCTTGACACACATAAGACTTGAAGTCAAGACAAGCCTGTAAAATGAGAAATCATAGCTAAGGACTTCTGTATATGGAGAACAGACCATTTACAAGAAATTGTGACAATATAGTAGGAAAATCCAACTAGCTCCTGATGCCATAACAAACCATATATAATCTCTCTTCTAAAAATATTGTCTATTTCAACTTTGTTCTACTTTTTGGTAACTCTTCTAATACAGAACAGTTACAATGGCAGCGAAAAGATTTCTTTCTAAAGAGCACAACTTAAGATGATAAGCTTATTAGAAGAACATTGGAGTTAAAATCAGATTTATTGATAACTCGTATAAATTTATAGCATAAGGAAGAAGGTTGCGGCAAAAACAACAGTCGAGGAAACAAGAGACACGGCACAGGCATTGCTGGTTACAGTGAACCTGTATCTAACAAATGACTCTTCATCGGGTTCATCACCACACTTGAAATGAACATTGACATAAAAGGTTGTGGGCCCCAACTTCTGACTGTCAGCAGACTTGTGAGCGTTAGGGGGGATTACATAGACCTCGTAATCAGTCTTCTTGGTTCCAGTAAGTTCGAGTTCCTTGAGCTTAAAATCAGCAATTTTGAAATGACCAGGAAATGAATGAGCGATGTCACCAGCAGTAGCTATTACTTTATCTGTCGCCTCTTTGACATCCTCATGGGGATTACCGATATTCACTGCTCCGACAGCAGTTAATGCATCTAACACCATTTTGATATCTTTGGAATTGGCATGAGCCACCATTTTGACATCGTTTTTTAAATTATTAACATTTTCTATGACATATCGTTTGTAATTTTCTTCTAGCCTCGCATAGGCCTTGGCATTTAATTCATATACCTTCATGGCATCAAATGTGGTATTATGTTTTTGATTCGTGTAGAACACAGTTTCTAACTCCTTTAACGCCTCCTTTATGGCATCAAGTTTGGAATTGGCTTTATATACCACTTCGACAGCATGTCTCATTACACTTCCCGCCCAGCCTGCAACGGACTGATCTTTGGCAACCGTACCATCACTAGTTTCAAACTTGGGGAAAAGGTAAGGAAGTTCTGTTGTGGTGCTTTGGATTGCCACATGGATTGTGGCTAGCTTTTCGCAAGTTCCAAGCTTCAAGACGTAGTTGACGTTGTCTTTTATCACAATATTGGTAACATCAGAAGTGGCAGCTGAGGCTAAGCACAGGGCAGACAGGAAGAAATTGAAGGTGTTCATTTTTGAGTTTTCTGTAGTCTCCTTTGGTTAAATACCTCGTGTTAGCCTAGGTTCACCACTCCAGCCACCATATTAAGGTACAGTATAAAATTTCCCCGCCCTTCGAGCCACCACATAGAACCTATCAAAGACAAGGTTCCAGCACTTAATTTTTTTTTAATTTTCGATTAAATTTTATTTGAATTCTGTTGCACTTGAAACCCTAATTGGAATGGCATTTGAGAATATGAATTTGTGGAGCCACTTCTAACCCAATAGAGCAATGTGATAAACCCACGAGGAGTTGGGCTTATCTCAATGTCACGTGCTATTTTTTAGGCGGAATCAGATATCATCTTCTCCATGAAACATAAACTCTAGACGCTTTTTTTACACTATTTGGCCGTGGCTCCTAAAAATCGTCCAATCTTTCACAAATCCAAAACTAAGCTAAAATCTTGAGTCATGGAAATGATTCCTCAGCTATCTTATTGGTGCAGATCTATCAACTTTTTTTGGTCAGTAGGTAAATGGTCCAGTCAAAGATAGGTATAATAATATATCAATTCAATATATCTTATTGGATTTTTAAGTTGGGATTATGTATCACCAACATAATTTTAAAAAATCTTATTTAAAAAGGCATTTTTAAATTAAATTTAAATCTTATTTATTTAAAATAAGATTGCATATTTTGAGTATAAATATTAAATATGAAACCAAATAAGTCGAGTATTACTATTAAAGTTAGTAAAGCTAAAACAATAATGTTGAAATTTTCTATTTGATTTTAAATCCCTACAAAACGTAGAGCTGATCTGTGGCTTTTAATTAAGCTATTGAACATCAAGGTCGGCTTAATATTCACAGAGATATGTTGTTTTTAAGTTTTTAATGTGTATTAAGAGTGAAATTAGTAGCATCAAATTGATTCCAGTTTAATAGTGAAATACAAAATCGAGATATTCAAAATCATAGGATAAGTTTATTTCAGTTCATTTGAGGTTTAGCTATAGCGAACAATTACGTAAATAATTAATAAATGATGAATCTTCGAAGTCGCTATCAAGCCTGACCTTTGATTATGACGCAAGCCTGATTCCACTACTTCACTCTATATCTCAGCATCCAGAGCTATCATATTTAGTACCATTTTGATCGGAACCAGCTAAAAAATATATCTAGCTACTATAAATTCATGAGAATCATTATTCAAGTCTTAACTGTTATATGAATTAATTATTATATGAATTCTTAATTAGCATATTAGTAGTGCCAGCTTACTCACTGACATTCTTATTAGGATGATGCTGTAGCAATCAAGGTTAACTCTGAAACAATCTTTAGCAATAAGATTGTGTAAAGCTATTGGTTAAGTAAAATAATTTGCAGCCAATTATATCAGGTGATGTATCATTAGCTCTATAACAATATGCAGCCACTTGATCAGGTGATGCAAACATCAACTTGAAACATTGTGCATCTACTTGGATCAGCTTATTCATCCGAGTGGAATATTATATTATTTCACTTCAAAATAAATAGATTCTAACTGCAAAAAGCTAAGCATCTCGATCCTAAAAAATATTTTTATATATAATTTGAATCTTATCTTTTTAGATTAACCGAGCTCTCTTTTGTCGGTCAATTAAAATCTCAACAGAGCTTAAATATCCAATCATATAGAAGTATTTTAAACAATCTGTTGCTCTACTTCCGATTTGAATCCACACATTCTAGAATCAGGTAATGTACATAGATAAGATACAAAGAATATAAAAAATATTTATTTGACTGCTTGATTTTTAAATTGTGATATAACCCATGCAACTGTATTGAAGAAGCTCATCTGCGTAGCTTATCCAGCTTTAGAATATGTGGATTAAATTGAAAGAGAGCAACATATTGTTTAAGATTAATATAAATAAAAGTGAGTCTGTCTGTCTGTAATGTTGCCACGAGTGGGCTCAAGCCGTAAAGATTTGACTGAATTGATTTTTAATTAAATTTGATTTTAAAAGTTGATTGTTAAGCCAAAACTTCAATTTGGCTCATCCTTACATTCAATCCCTTACATACATCTTTGAAAGTACACAGATTGAATTCAGTGGATTGTGATCTAAATTATGTTGAGCTGGAAGATAAGCCACTCGAACTTTAATAAATTTGTATTTGGTTACTTGAATTTTAAATTAATGGCTAACCCCATTCAACCATATCAAAGTGGCTTATCTGTATAGATTGTCCGACTCTAGAATGGGTGGATTAAAATTAGAAAGGAAGCAGCAATTGTTTGAGATCCTTTTATATGATTGGATGCTTAAACTCTGCTGAGGATTGAATTGACTGATGAAAAGAGAGCATGATCAGTTTTAAATATATTTAATTGAAAAAGATACATAAATTTTAGTTTAGGTACAGGATGGTTGGTTTGGAATTTTTGAATCTATCTATTCCAAAGTTAATTAATATAATATTCCACCCAGATTCATCACTTGATTCAAGTGGCTACAGATTGTTATAGAGCTAATTGATGTATCACCTGACCTTATTGCTGAAAACTGTTTCAGAGTAAACCTTGCTTGCCACAGCTTCATCCCAAAAGAACATCAGTGGAGTAAACTAGCTATGATAAAATTATGATTCAATATAATGATTTTCATGAAATTTAGAGAGCTTAGATCAATTTTTCAGATGATTCTGATCAAAATGGTACCAAGTATGATAGCTCTAGCTGCTCTAGATGCTGAGATATATAGTTAAGTGCTGGAATCAGGTTCACATCATAATTAGGGTTGGGACAGGCACCAAAATCTACACAATTGGGTTTGTGACCAAGCTTTGATTGGCACAATTGGTTTTGTGACTTTGTCAGTTGAGCACAATTCATTTTGTGACCTTCATGTCACATCACAACTCGTGCAGATTGGTTTTGTGTTTTTAGGTGTCAGGATTATCCTGACATAAATTACCCAGCCAATATAAATTATGAATTATCCAATAACTGGGCCAGGTAACAGTAAAATCACGATTTACTTAAAGATGGGTATTCATGCATTTTGCATGAATAGATTAATACATGAATGTTCCTATTCATGCAAGCGTAACTCATTGAGTACAGAATGAAAATTGATGCTTGTACTTGCATTTGAAAGGTCTTGCCAATCCTGACAACTTTTCTTAAGCAATAGTGACTTGTCAAGAACCCCAATCACAAGCGAAATCAAGATGAAACAAACTTCTGGCATAAATAACTGGTTGCATAAAAATGATGTCATGTCATGCATGCAACTGTATATTGGCAAATATAAATTGAATCTACATGTCCAAACCTACATTTGAAAGCCCTTGTCATTTCAAATCTTTATTGTTAAGTAGTGAGCACTTGTTGAGAACCCAGATCACAAGCAAATTTGTGTAGAGTACAGGACTATAAAAGTAACAAGTGACAACTTCATTTGGCATGCATCAAATGCACTCTCTGCACCCACTATTCCTACACAATCTCCTCTCACTATTTTTACCTATAAATAAATGATTTTTGACTAGTTGATAGCTAATCTATCATTGAAGTTCAACCCAATCTTGCTATCTATTTTCCTGCTTAATCATAGAAAGTAAGTTCTGCTTTGTCTACACAGCTGGGCTTTACATTAGGGAGCAGTACACAATTTCAACTGCCACTGTTATGGCCAGAGGCTGTCATGTACCAAGGCATTGAAGGGGAGCTTAATACATCCAGATAACGGGTAACAAGGGCCCAGTAGAGAAATGGAGCTGAACGGGTTAGGTAAAGCAATCCAGCAGCTAAGGGGCGGTAGGCACCAAGGTTGGGAATGACAACTTTGGCCAGACTGAGGATGGTCAGGATGATCATCCCAGCTCTACTGTGATTGTAGGGCTGAGGGATAGGAGGAGCAGGGGAGTCATAGGGAATGCCAGCCATTCCAGGATCTGGACCTGGCTGGTAGCCCATGGGCGTAAGTCTAGGGTGGTACTCTAGTCTTCTGGGTTGACTTCTGCTCAAGTGGTGTATAAATTGAAATCCTAATAAAGCAAACAAAACTGAAATATTCATTCACTTTATTTGACATTGTCTGTACTTGATTTAAGTGAAGGAAAGTGGGGTTTATATCATTTGTCTGGTCTACCTTGGAATATACTACTGCTTAATCCTTGAGGGCTTTTGGAGTCCCAGCTCTTGGGTACTGATTTCTGAGAAGTAGTGGAAAGTGGCTTGGGAAGTGTGGATTGGAATTTGGGTGACTTGGTCTGGGCAGGGGAACTCTGTTGGTGGCTGGTGGATAATTGGTTGACATCTTCAGCCTGAAATTTTCCTTGGTTATTAACTGCAAGAATTTCTGAGTCTTGCAGCTTAACTGATGTGCTGTTATCAACCAATTTATTAGTTGCATCAACAGCATCGTCAGTGGCTTCAAGATGGCTGACTAGCACATCTGTGCAATTGGATTGATTGGGGGTGGGGGAACAATAGTGTGGGGTGCTGCAGATGCAGCAGCAGGAATCTGGAAATTTTCAGATCTGCTGGTTGAATTCTTCAGCAGATCTGATTGAGGGTGGCATTGGATGCACCCAGTCCATTTAAAGCATTGGGGCTGGGTGCTTCAATGCCGCTGGGAGCTGCAAGCTCCCCTGGGCCAGCATTAAAGCTGGCTCCAGGACAGGACCTGGCTTTGGGTTGCTTCAAACTGCCTAAATAGGCCAGGGCAGTTCAAAGCGGCCCTTGCCCACCCTGGTGGGTGGTTGGGGGTTTGAATCCCCCAGCGGGCTTTCTTGGCCGCCCTCGCTTTCACTTGGCGGCCAAGTGCAGGGGTTCAACCCCCGTTCTGGGCTTCAATTTGAGGCCCTGAAAGCCACATTTTGTGCCCTGCTCCAAAAGTCACAAAACAAATCTGCATGAATTGTGATGTGACCAAGCACAATCTCATGTGGTTTCGTGTTGTTACCAATCATAAGTATACAAGTTATTCCTTTCAATCAAAGTAGATATTTATAAATATTTTTAATTGGTGCTTCAATATAATTATCTAAAGCAAACTGTGGTATGGTCAAATCTATCATTGTGAGGTAATGGCAGGTAAAGCTTTAATAAATTCAATTTAAAAAATAAAATCCCATAACTGAACTTCCTCTAATTTTACATCCTGTGCCTTGCATAAAATGACACCATCTGTTTCACCCTTGAGAACCATTCTAATTTTACATCCTGTGCTCCTTCACAAAATGAAATCATCTGTTTCATCCATGAAAACCACCTTCCTTTTATGTTTTGTGATCTACACAATGGAGTGAGGCACAAATTGTGACCTACTCCAAAAGTTTTGACACAAAATCACATGTATTGTTTTGTGAACCAATCCAAAATATCCAAAAAATGGTTTTGTGACACTGTGTTTGCACAATTGCTGTTTCTGTCCCTTCTCTAGTCATAATCAAAGGTTCAGACTCAATTTGATATTACTGTTTATTCAGAACCTGAACGTAAAAATGCGGGATTGTCAAATCCTTGGTCCAAATTTCAAATCACTTTTGCAGGATGGCCTTTTTTTAATTAAATTGAATTCTTTGAGTATTTATTTGAATATTTGAAAATGCAGGAACTCATAGACACTTTGCAAAGTTCAAGTTGAACTGCATATTTCCAATGGACAAAATGAATTAACTGGAATCAGATTTGAAGCGTTCAAATCCATCAACCATTTTCATTAAGTTTACTATGTTTTTTGAAATTGCAGGATTGTCAAATCCATGAACCAAATTTCAAATCACTTTTGAATGGCACTAGTAAACTCAGATATTAGTTGCGGGAACTGGAATCCAAATTTAATGTACAGTAAGAACACTAGGAAACACCAACCCAAATCAAGAAGCTCCACTCTGGATAAAATCAAATGAAAAATTCAATCTCAACAACCATGTTTTGACATAAAAAATGATTAAACTTTAAAATCATCCAAAACTGGAAAGGATACAATATTATACACTTCAAATTATGGATATAGAAAATCTGCTACTATTCAAGGCTAAATCAAGAGAAAACAACTACTCACAACTAAACCAATATTATCCAAATAAATACATATTTAATCTAAAATATATATTTTATTTTATTTTTATAGACCATCAATTGCATTCTCAACCTGCTCCTGCACCAGCCCGCGGGGCAGCCTGTCCATGAGGGCGTCCCAGAGGGTCCAAGAACAGACCCAGAACACAAATTGAAGGGAGTCATGCCAACACACAGGCCTCCCAAGGTGTCAGCGCCAGTCAACCACTTCCCTCATCCCAAGCCAGAGCACAAAGCCTCAATCCAAGACAGAAGCCATTCTCAAGGCCTGCAACCAAAGTCTCATACACAAAGGTCATTGGGAATAATGAAGTTACATACACCTCCACCGTGTACCCAGTTGTCATCCGGCCCCAAACTCTTGATCCAAGAGTTGCTACTTCCTGCCCCTGCGTCTTTGACACCTCCTATGAGCCATTGGCCACCACCAAAGAGCCATCTTTGCCTGTATTGTATGCCATCATTGATGGCGCCAGCGCAACCATGCGTGATCCCACCTTTTACAAAAAGGCCCCCATCCCCTGTGTTGAGCCTGCTAGCCAGGATGCCATGGTACCTGCCAAGGGCTGGTGTCAGTTGACGGATAGTGAGTGTGAAGCTCTCCTCAACTGCTTGAACGTGGGAATGGCAGTTCATGATATTGCGTCCCAATTTGGTGTCACAGCCAGATACATTGCCAACATCAACAACAAGTATGGCAATACCGGGCAAATTGCCAAATCCACCAAGGCAAAAAGACAGCCCAAACTCCTTCAGCAGATTCACATTGACGCAATCAAGCAGTGGGTAGCCAAGGATTGCCACCTGGACACACTTGCTGTCTAATCAATGCTTGCCACGGAGTTTGGGCTTTCTGTTTCCAAAACCCTTGTCTACAAAACAATGGTTGATTTGGGCTTCTCCTGTAAAGTACTGGGAGTTTTTCCATATAATAGGGACAGTGAAAAGACCATCAAGGATTGACACATTTATGCCAAGACATATCTGGCACTAAAGGAGACTGGGAATGTCCAGTTCTTCTATATCAACAAATTGTTGTTTTCTTCCTCACTCAGGTCTAGGCATGGGTGGGTCAAGAAGGGGTCCAAGGACGGTGTATACCCATTGTGCATCTGTCTGTTCCCAGGCCTATTCTATGGTAGCGCTTCTTGGTCCTTGCGGGTTGGACCAGTATCAGATGATCAAGGGTTCCCATAATAGCGGGACATTTCTTGATTTTCTCTGAACTGTCAAGGAGTATCTCCGGATCAATTACTGCAGTACAACCAACATTGTTGTGTTGGATAATGTTGGGCTCCACAAAGTGGATCTAGTTGTGTCCAAGCTCCTTCCAATTGATAAAAATAGCCATTTGGCCAGCCACAACCTGGCTGACTGCCCAATGAGACTCCTCTTCCTTTTGCCCTATTCTCCATTTCTGAACCCAATTGAGGAGGTGTTTGGTTGGATCAAGAATAAGGTGAAGCAAGGCCTCCCTCAGGACACCAAGGATATCTTCAACACCCTTGAGGTCAGTCAATTTACAATGCCACCCAATGTGGTGGTGGCTTTTTACAAGCACTCAGAATCCTTCCTCCCCAAAGCCTTGGCCTCTGACCCAATCAGATAAATGGGCGCTCTGGGTTTTATTTGTTTTTATTTTTATCTTTATGTATTTTTTTTATTATGACTCAAAAATTATTATTTATATATAATGCCGTGTCATTTGATTGTATTATAGACATATAAGAGTATGTAGAAAAGGTAAGTAAAATTAATTATACTAGGTATGAGGAATATATTTTTATTATAATGCACTGAATATTATATTGACTGTTGCGCTAACAAATAAATAAATTAAAAAAGATAGAAATAGATTAATTTTATTTAAATAATTGTAAATCCTTGTTGGTACTCTGGCTTTTTTAAGCCACAGATCAGACCTTGCATGTCATCATCTGATCCTTGTTATTTCAGTGCCACTATAACCACACAACACGGCAACCAATGATTTTCATGTATCACTTACTAATTAGTACTTAGGACGCAGGTCAAGCATATCAAATATATTTATCAAATCATATTACAAGGGAAAGGTAATTTGAGTTCTAAACAATCACTTGTTTAGAATATAAGTGGAGCGGGCCGCATGATGCAGATAAATTTAATTCTTGTTGTTTTTATATGTAATAAATGAACCCGTACTCAACAAGCTAGTAAATAAAAACATTTTTAACTTATTTTTATTATTTGACGTGGTCACAACTATAACTAATGTCTTGTAATATATTTAGATATATTAATATTTAAATATTACTATTAAAATTTTAATATTACATATTTCAATATTAAAATTTTAGTAATAAAATATAAATTTTTTAAAAAAAATAAAATTTAAGTTGCAAGGGGAAAATATTTATTGAGGGGATGCTAATTGCAAAGGGGAATGCAATTATTCCGGGGAATTATACTGATAAGGAGCGCCTTTTGGGGAAGCTTTGAATATAGAATTAGGAGGAGAAGAAGTATATTTTATTGGATAATACTTTAGACTTATATAGCTTTAGCTGTGGCGGGGATTTTAGTTGGATCAAACCCAGGGACTGGTCATGTGCTGGATGGGTTCGAGTTGCTGGATACCTGGACAGTCATGTGATATTAATTTGTTGCCATTTCTGGTATGTCAAATGGTATATTAGAAAGGCACCAAATTGGGTGATGACTGGATGTTAGGTGTGATGACAATAGCCAGAATACTCATACATCCAGACCCTTGACACACCCCTCCCTTAAGGGGTTACTCAGGTACATCAGGAGGGGGCTTTGTCTTGACGGCTGCTGCCTGATGTTCCTGGAGTTGTTTACTAGTGGGCACCAACTGGGTTGAGTGTTCTCCTTTGCTAGGGCGGAGGCAAGATCTATGATACTTTTTGGTGATGGGCTCTTTGGCACCCTGGAACTTAATCAGGTAGGTGTTCCTGTCTGGTTGGTATCTGATGATTCTTCCTGGTCCTCTGTGTACTGAGTCTAGCTTCTTTCTTTTCCCAGCTAGGACCCAGACGGGGGAGTTGATGGGGAGTGGGTCCTCTGTTGAGGTTACCTTTTGGGTTTTGAGTCTCTTTGTTTCTGCCAGTTTGGCTTTGAGGCGTATGTGTTGTAGAGCTGGTTTCTGTTCTACTGTGGGAGGTTTCCCTGGGGGATCTTCACATACAGTTGATTGTTGCGGGTGACTATTTCTGGCTTGTACCTGTATGTTAGTTCAAACGGTGAGTAGCCTGTCCCTTGATTGGTACAAACCCAGGATATTAGTAATGCATGTTTTACATAGAGTGGCCATGTGTCTTTGGCTTTGCCATCCATTATTTTCTCTAGGGTTCTGATAAGGCTGCTGTTCAGGCGTTCAACTCTGCTGTTGGCCTGTGGCCTGTAGGGCAAGGTTGTGGAGTATTTGATGTTCTTTGTTTTTAGATTGTTGTTTACTATGTGGCCTGTTAGCTCTTTTGCTCCATCTGTTATGATGTAGTCTGGAGTGCTGTAGTCTGCTATGATTGCTTTATTGATGAATTAATTTATTGTTTCCGCCTTGTGGTCTTTTGTTGCCCAGCAGATGGGCCAACATGTGGCAAAGTTGATGGCTACAATTAGGAGACATTGATTTGTTTTGGTTTCCGGGAAGGGTCCCACTATGTCCAGTCCCCAAACCTTAAATGGTTTGGGGTCAGGTACTGGGTTGACTGTTGGCTGTGGCGCCTTGGTGCTGGCGTATTTTTCACACACTGTGCACTTCTTTAGAACATTGATTATGTCTTGCTTCAGGTTGGGCCACCATAATATCTCTTTTAATGTGAGATATAGGTTATTAGCCTTTGTGTGTCCTAGCAGACAATGGTGTCTTAGTATAGTGTCAACTCTTTGTGCAAGTGGAATGTTTGGAATGTGTTTATCCTTGATGATTTGGTATACTGTGCCATTTGATAAGTGTAAATGTTTTTCATTACTTACTAGCGTATCATGGATAAGTTGGTGTGTGGAGGGATCCTTTCCTTTTGTCTTGTACTCAGTGTTGTATAGGTTGGGCCAGTCAGGGTCCAGGTGGTCAGGATGATCCTCTCTTGGCTGGCATAGCCTAGAGAGAGCATTGGCTGTGACCAGCTCTGCCCCCTTTTTGTACTGGATGTCCAGGTTAAGCTGTTCCAGAAAGGACATCCATTTGTATTGGCACTGCGCGAGTGCGTTCTGAGTTTTGAAATAGATTAAGGATTTGTGGTCAGTTAGCACTCAGACGTTTAAGTGTCCTTCAAGATAACATATCCATTTCTTGCATGTGTGATATATTGCTAGCAATTCTTTGTTGTGTATTGGGTACCTTTGCTCAGTGTTTGTTAGTTTTCTGCTTTTGTAACATACTGGCAGGAAATCTTGCTGCCCTGGCTGGCGGATGCGTAGGACTGTGCCAATGGCGGTGTCACTAGTGTCTGAATCAAGCTTGTAGCACCCGTTGTTAGTAGGGTATTGCAAGATTGGTGCTTTGATCAAAGCTTGTTTTATAGCTGGAAATTCTTGTCGCATTCTGGAGTCCAGATGAATTTCTTTTTGGCATTACCTTTGGTTAGGTCATTGATTGGTGCGGTGAGCTTTCCGCAGTCTTTGATGCATTTCCTTAGGTAAGCTACCATACCAAGAAAGCATCTTAATTGTTTCACGGAGGTAGGGCGTTGCATATTATTTATGGCTTTTATTTTATCTGGGTCTGCTTTGATGCCACTGTCAGAGACAATGTGGCCCAAGAACAGGAGTTCCTTTTCCATAAATTGGCACTTACTAGGCTTAGCGTATAGTTTGTGCTTTGCAAGTTGATCAAGTGTCTTGCAGACATGCATGAGGTGTTCCTCTTTTGTTTTTGAAAATATGATGATGTTGTCAAGGTAACATAAAATGTTTGAGAGTCCGTTTAACGCCTGGTTCATCATGGTGACAAATGTTGCTGGGGCGTTTTTCATCCCAAAATTAATTACTTTACATTCAAATGACCCAAATTGTGTGCAGAACACAGTCTTTGGTATGTCTTTCTCTTTAACTTCAACTTGGTTATAACCAGATGTGAGGTCAATTTTTGAGAAATTTTTGCTCTGGCAAGCCTTGCAAATAGGTCTTCTATGAGGGGAAGTGGGTATTTATTTTTTACTGTACTTGCGTTTAGTGCTCTGTAGTCAGTAACTAAGCAAAGAGATCCTTCTTTCTTTTTTACAAAGAAGACTGCTGCCCCCCACAGGGATTCAGACGGACAAATGAATCCTTTGGCTAGATTGTCCTCAATGTGGGCTTTTAGTGTTTGGGTCTCCATGGGAGAGAGTCTGTAGAGGGGTGCAGGTTTGGGCATGGCTTTGCATAAGTTGATGCCATGTTTGACCTCTTGTTTGGGGGGTAGCTCTGTGAGTTCTTCCTTGAATACATGAGTGTATTCATTTAGGAGTGCCGCAAGTTCTGGGCATTGGATTTTTTGTGTTTGTATATTATTAAATTTGGAGTACCTTGTTATGTGGAGGGTACTGTCTTTGGTTAGATGTTCAGAGTCATCTTGATTTATGACTTGAACAAATACTGTGTCTCTTAGAATGAGGCTGTTGGGCTCTTTGAGAATGTTGAAATTGACTCTGTTGCATTTGATGGTCATGGTTTTTTTTCCAACATACGCTGGGGTTCACTCGGGTGAACCAGTCCATGCCTGCTACAATGTTGTATTTTATGTTGTTCATGACAAGTCCTTTGATAGACGTTTGTATGCCTTGGAGGTCAATTTTGAAGGGAGTTGTTTTGCCTTCAAGTAGGACTTTTGACTTGTCTGCCATTTTGGCATATTTGAAGTTGGATTTGACAACTGGTATTTTGTACTTGGTTACAAAAGGTTTGCTAACCATAGTGTGTTGTGCACCAGAGTTGAATAAAATTTTATGTATGGGATTTGTAAGTGCATGGATAGACAAGAAGTTGTGAGCAATCTTTAATTTTTACGCTCATAAAAATGGAGGATTGCAGGGCATGTGGGATGCAAGCAGCAAAGTTTGTGCCTTGGTACAGTTTCTTGTCAAGTTGGGGGGAGACAGGGGCACTTAAGCCTGTTCCCCCTCCTTGTTTCCCTGTTCCTCTGTTTTGAGACCTTCAAGGTCAGAGAATGTGGGGTCAGATTCATAGCAGGTTGCTATTTCAGCATTGTTTACTTTGGCGGTGTCCTCTTTTTTGGGACAGGTGTGATTTGCAATTTGGCTGTGATTGCCATTGTTGCAATTGGAGTTGCTGTTGCTATGATTGGTATTTTGGCGTTTATTGCCATTAGAGTTTTCTCTGCCATTGCTGTTTGAGGAGCAGTTGCTGTTGCATGTAGCATATTCCATGTTTGTGTGTTTTTCTGCATGCTTGGCTTCTGCAATGAGCGCGGGCATGGAGGTGTTAGCCTCTGGGCAGATGAGGGCAGCAACAGAGGGTTTCATTCTGTTGATGAATGTGGCTCTGGTATGTACATTATCAGCTTGTGCTGGGTTTTGGATCTTGTGATATATTTCCTCAAATTTGTTGGCTTAAGCTGTGATAGTGGTATTCTGAGGAAGATTGCTGAGCTGTATTGCAATGTCTTGGAGAGATTCAGTGACACAAAAATTGTGGGTGATATTGGCTTTGAACTCTTCCCAGTTGTCAAGCTGGTCGTCAGTTTGTGAGCCAACCCAGGTGGCAAACCAGTTAGCTGCGGCTTTGTATAGGTGCTTGCTGGCTTCTTGGACCCATTTTTTGTGGGGGATGCAGCTGGCGCAGAGTTTTGCGGCTGAGTGGCCTAGCCAGTTGATGACGTTTTCTTTGTTTTTACCAAAGAACTTGTCAATACCAATGTATTTGGTGTTGGTAACTTTGCCTGCAATAGTTGGTTGTGTGTTTGTTTGTGGTTGTAGAGAGCAACTGTATTGAATTATCTTGGCACATGCTTTGGGCATGACCAGACCTTTGAATACGGTGCATCCACTAGGAATATCTTCATTGATGTCGTGGGCGCGGAAGTACGTCTTCCAGGTATCCTGGGATGTGGCCTGGTTGAGTACGTGGGCGAAGGTGGGCAGGTTCTGTTCAGTTGTTTTCTCTTTCATTGGCGTGATTGAAAACCATAGTGCTACCAGTGATAAGGAGCGCCTTTTGGGAAAGCTTTGAATATAGAATTAGGAGGAGAAGAAGTATATTTTATTGGATAATACTTTAGACTTATATAGCTTTAGCTGTGGCGGGGATTTTAGTTAGATCAAACACAGGGGCTGGTCATGTGCTGGATGGGTTTGAATCACTGGATACCTGGACAGTCATGTGATATTGATTTGTTGCCATTTCCGGTATGTCAAATGGTATATTGGAAAGGCACTAAATTGGGCAATGACTGGATGTTAGGTGTGATGGTGATAGCCGGAATACTTGTACATCCAGACCCTCGACAATACCCCAAAATTAAATTTTTGGCTAGAGCGTCCAATTGGATCCACGTACTCTTCTGTACATGGTGGAAAACCCTGGATGCAATTGCTAGAGGGGTGGCGCCCTGTACCCCAGTGGTTGTTGACCGTTTGATAAAAGGAAGCCAGGTGAGTGAATTGATTAATAGGTTTTTTTCAGGAGGCATGTAGTACCCATACAATGTTGCCAATGCAAAGGAGTCATACAGGACATGCTCAACTGTCCTATACCCCTGTGGTGTCTTCTGGCGTTTGGGTGCTAAGCGGCATATGTCTATTTGAATAGGTACATCCTCCAACTTTTTGACATTGGTTTTTAATATGCAGTGAAGGAGGATTCCCAGGTATACCACGACATGAATTCTTTGCAAGGTGTATTTTTCCAAGAACATGCACAGTTTTTTGAATATTTGAACTAATCTATTAATATAGGAAGTTTGATTGAATTTGAAGAGGGTTCTGGGGGGCGCCCAACTTGTATCAGCCCCCCATGCCTCCGCAAACAAAATAAATAAAGGGTTAAATGTGTTCACAAGGCCTGCATCCCTGACTTTATTTGACAATGCCTTGAATACTTCATTAAAATTTTCAGTTTTTAGATATTCAGTCCCTATTTGAAAGTTGGTTTTTATTGAGTTTTTTTTTCATATTTGTTGATGTTTGAAAATGGGAATTGTTGAATGTTTTCATAAATATATTCATTGAAGTTTAGCTTGACATCCCTGCAAATTTCATTCATTTCTTTGAAGTTGATATTTGATCCTATTTTGTATGCTTCACTTAACCACAGAAAGCACCCCATGGGTGGTAAATACTCCCTATCTTTAGCTTCAATATTTGAAAACTCATTCATATTCTGTTGAATTATTTTATTTATTTGGTTTTTATTTATTTGTTTTACAGGGGCTACCAGTGACTGATAACCCCCGTAGAACCAACTCAGTTTAAAAGCCGCCACTTCTGCAACCTTGTCCCCATTCTGGTGATGACTAAAATAAATATAAATAAAACATAAAAAGACTTACTAATTGTTTCCCCTGAAGCCCCCTCAGCCACAGGTGCCACCTCAGCAAACTTCATGAGCGTTGGCTGCTCTTCATTAATTTTCCTAGGCTTAATTTTTCTTATCTTTCTTGCAACTTGTGTTTCTTATTGGTTTTCATTTGATAAAATTTCTGTATTTCTTGAAGTGCTCCTGCTTCTTGACTGAGTTTCATTTTTGTCTGTTTCCATTTGGTCTGTTTCCTCTTCATTTGTGTTTATTTCATGTGGGATTTCATTTCCTTTAATTAGTTTGATTTTTTGAGTATTCTTTCTATTGGTTTTTGCAAATTCCTATGAGTTATAACTTTCACTTTTGAAATCTAACCGCTTGAGTATTTCCTTTTGAAGATTTAAAAATATTTCTTTGTGTTCTTTGTTGACCATTGTTCCCAGGCTATTTTTTGCAGTTTTGTTTTGCTAGACCAAGGCTCTTCCATCATTTCCAGTTGATTTACCACAATTTCCCTTATGTTGTATTCAAGCTTGACAACCTTTTTATAAGGGATTCCTTCCCTGACTCCCTTAATTTTATTGACAACATTAATGGGGTAACAAAGACACCACAACACAGACACCAAGTTTTTGACACCAAGTTTTTGACACCAGGGTTTTTGCTACTGATGGTGGGAACGGGAATCAAACCTGGAACCTTAAGGAAACACCTATTGTTAGTCTAAATGCAACTAGTCAGCTTACTGTACTTATTTATAAGCAACCTATTGAATTGAATTTTGTTTTTGTGCTTTGAATCAATTTTGAAAAGGTTAGTAAGTTAAGTGCTAACGTCACTTACCGCTCAGCCGCTGATTGGCTGCCTGGGACTATCCTGACACTCTCAGATATAGTTACAGAAGATGAAACTGAGGCTCTGCTCCTTAGATTGATTGATAATCAATATGTATACCACTTAAATTATAAGGATCTTGTGGCTTGTCTTGTTTCTGTCCCTCTTAAACTTATGATTATATTACAGCTCCAGCCCAAAATTAATGCCCATCTCACACAGGTATTAATTTTAATCATGAATTTCTTGAAAATCATTGGTAAATCCCTCTCATCTCCCCCAATATCCACTTAAATTTCCCAGCCTCTATCTTCAAGGCTATTTAAGTGTACAAACCTTATCACACTTAGTTGTTCCAAAAATAAAGACTTTATCCTATACCTGCTACTCATTTGTCTTCTGATAACTTATTTTTGAAGCCATGAGAGGAATTTTATTCCTGTTCTAGTTTCTAGCTTCCTTCTTGACAGTGGTATTAATCTTGGAAAACCCAACAGCTACAACTGACTGGTACAACTCTTCTCCAGATGACGCCCATCAAAAGGAATCCCTTGCCTGCAGATGGTTCAAGTACCCCTCTGGCCACTGGGGATGTAAATTCCATTATGGTTGTTTGTTCACTCTGCCTCCTGCTAAACCTGCTCTGGTTAGACCTTACACCTCCTTCTACCTCTTGACGTACGTGGTGGGATACTACCTACTTGGTCGGTTCAGTTCTATGTTTAGAAGATTTGCTTACCTGGGACACCTAGGACACCTCACAATGGTCACAGTTCCTATTGGCTTGGTAATAGCAGGATTTAACTTAGGGGCCTTGGCCCACTAACTAGGGAACTTGTTCCCTGCCAAGTGGGTCCCTGACACTTTTGGAGGGCTGACTCTAATTTGTTTATTAAGTTATAGATATTTGACATTTTGTTTGAATTACATCAAAAAACTGTTTTTTATAGTACTACCTTCAACACGTGATTATTTTTCATCATCATTACTAAATTAAAGACAATAAATGTGAATATTGCATTAGAATATTGCAATTAGATGTCAACTCTTGATATTTTGATATTATGTGCATAACTCAATGCATTTTGATTAATAAAATTAATTGTAAACTTGGCCTTTTCTATTATAATTTAATGAAATGGACTGTGTTTATATTAGAGAGCCATTAACGCTTAGTACTAATATTAATACATAGTGCATTTTAAAGCCTGTATATTTAACTATTGGTAATAATTCTATAAACCTTTTAGTTGGATTTTGCAAGGTAATAATAATGTAATGTGTTAATAAATTACTGTTTATTGTCATTAATTGGCTGGTTTTCTTTGCTGTGGCAATTGTGTATTTTCTGATAATTACACACTAGTATCCAATTGGTTGGTTTCACATCCAATCACACAGGCAATAGGAAATCAAGCCCCCACCCTGAGACTGGATGTGGTCAGGGTGGCGGCTTGATCTCCTATCACCTGTGCAATTGGATATGAAATCAACCAATTGGATACTAGTGCGTAAATATCAGAAAATGCACAATCACCACAGCAAAGAAAATCAGCCAATTAATGACAATAAACAGTAATTTATTAACACAATTCATTATTATTACCTCGCAAAATCCAACTAAAAATTTTCCAGAATCATTATCAATAGGTAAATATACAGGCTGTAAAATGCACTATGTATCAATATTTTTAATAAGCGTTAATGGCTCTCTAATATAAACACAATCTGTTTTAATAAATTACAATGAAAAAGGCCAAGTTTACAATGAATTTTATTAATCAAAATTCATTGAGTTATGCACATAATATCAAAATGTTAAGAGTTGACTTCTAATTACTATATTCTAATGCAATATTTACATTTATGGTCTTTGATTTATTAATAATGATGAAAAATATGTATGCTCATAATTTTAAGCTATTTGTAAAATGTACAAGATTCTATTAATTATGGGAAATGTTGATAATGTAAAAAGAAAATATTATTAATTATTAATTGAAAGAGAGATATTAATTTTAATAGTTGTCACAAAGAAAATATTTATTTTACTGATCAAAGGATGGGAAGGGGAGGGAATGGGCGGAATGAACATCACCTTCATCTGCGCCTGTGAAAGGGGCGGCATCAGAGATAGTGGGGGGATTGGTAGTGGCTTGGGAGTCAGGGTTGGAAGGCAAGTGGCTTGATGGGGGGTTGGGGAGGCAGGGTTTTTTGGCTGGGAAGGGGCAGCAAGAGCAGTTTGCTTCAATTGCTCAAATTCTTCTTCCATCACGTATACTGGCTTGACAAAACAGATAGACTGGTGTGAGGGGGAGGCAGGGGTCCTTTCTGGACTTATCACTATCACTTGCATAGAAGATGATGAGATTAAATAAGTCCTGGACAGACACAGAAGGGAAAAGCTCATAACCTTTATCAATTTGGGTACATAGTTTGTTGTAGGTGGCAGGCTTTAAGCACCTGAGGGTGGAACCAAAATTGTAGAGACTGTCGTAACTGTGCTGTTTTAGCAGAGTTACACAGGGAAAATATTTAGAAGATAGATAATAATCTTTATTGTGAGATAGTGTTTATATAGTTCATGTGAATCAAGGATAACAAGAACGTGATTGGTGATCACACAGCTGGATGGAAGAGGGGGTGGCTTGATCCTGGTAATGAGTCAAGCGCCAAAACAAATTATCCACCATAAAGGATCATCATCTGTTCATGTTGTTGGATTTGGTAATTCAAGTTGACTTCCTAGTCTGGCTTCAAGTGACCGGATAATCAGATTGCAGGTCACAAACCCGCTTGGTTGGAACCTTGCTGGCAGGTTGAGCCTGCAGTTTCAACACCCCCCAACTGAAAGTTGGCCTCCTCTGGAGGCAGAGTGTCAGGGAGGTTGTCAGGAGCCTGGGCGCCATATTGAACTAGTTGCTGTTCTGTAGCAGGCAGGGCAGTTTCTTGTTGTTTCTGTCTTGTTTTACAGGGTTGTAGGAAATCATAGTATAGGGTCTTGTCTTGCTTTTGCTTGCCAAGTCCTTGCTAGAGGTAAGTGTTATTGTTGTTTACCTTCAGAATGATTGCTGGCCCTACTTTTTCAGGTTGTAACTTGCTCTTGTCAACATTCATGACCCATACTTTGTCCCCAACTTCATGTCTATTGCAGATGGGGACAAATGTCTTTTGCAGACGTTCATTCTCTTTGGCTGTTTGCTCACTGTTAGCCTCTATTACTTGAGGGTCTGAGTGTGGAGGGACTTCACTTGGAATTTCCAGTTTAGGTCCTGTCAATGCTTGAATGATATTTGGATGTGTGCCATATATCAGTTCAAACGGGCTTTTACCAGTGGATCTGTTCATTTGGGTTTGACACACAAGTAGTGCAGTTGGTAGCTGCTTATACCAGTCTTCAGGTCTCCTGGCAGTGAGTTTGGCTAAGGCTTGCACAAGGCTACCATTAAGCTGCTCTATGCATCCATTGACCTGTGGGTGGTATGGTGTTGTTACAGTGTGTTTGACCCCATTCTTGGTGAGGTATACATTGGTGTTTTTGGAGGTCAATTCTTTCCCTCCATCAGTTATTAGGAGTTCTGGTTTTCTAAAATTGCAGATTATTTCTCTTCCTATGAATTGTCATATGTCATTGCCAGTGTGCGCCTTTACTGCTTGGGCTACTGGCCATCTTGTCGCAAAGTCAATGGTGGTGATGATGTATTTCTTGTCATTGTGTTTTCCTGGCATGAGACCAACAATGTCAAGAGCCCATACTTTGAAAGGTAGTTGTGTGCAGATGGGGAGTACTGACTTTGGCAGGGTTTTGCTTTTGGCAAACTTTTTGCACACCTCACATTGGTCTAGAACTTCCTGGACATGCGGTATAAGGTTGGCCACCAGGCTTTATGTTTTAGAAACTTGTATAGATTTTGGCTCTTGGTATGTCCAAGGTGTCTGTGATAGCAAAGGATAGTGTTGACTCGCTGATGTGTGGGGATGTAGGGAATGGTTGTGCCGTCAGTCATCTTTCTGTGAAGAGTCCCATATACATCAGCAAAGAGGTGTTCATTCTTGATGACTGTTTCTTTGGTTATGTCAGTTGTGCCAGGGGGGAACCCTTTGTCCTTTGTTCATAGCACTAAGAGGGGCCAGTCTGGGTTGAGACCATTCTCTCCTCTTGAAGCACAGACATACAGGCGGGACAGGGTGTCTGCCATGGTGAGCTCAGCCCCAGGCTTGTACTGGATGAGCATGTTAAATCTCTCCAATAGTTCCATCCACCGCGCTTGGCAGCGCAATAGATTTGCTTGAGTCTTGAAATAGATGAGTGACTTGTGATTGGTTAATGCTGTGAATTTTTCCTGGCGTTCTAGGTAGCAACACTATTTGACTAGGCAGTGCACAATAGCCAGCAGTTCCTTGTTGTGGATAGGGTAACAACACTTGCCATCTGTCAATTTTCACAATTTGTAGGCTACAGGCAGGAAGTCACTGTCACTATTTTTGATTTGTAGTACTCCCCCAATGGATGCATCTGAGGCGTCAGTTTCCATTTGGTATTCCCTGTCATGTTTGAGGTATTGCAGAATGGGAGCTGCTGTGAGCTTCTCTTTGAGACGTCTAAAACAGAGGTCACGTTGGGGGGTCCACACAAACTTAGACTTGGCGCCTGTTATGGCAGATAGGGGGGCAGTCAAGACGCCACAGACAGGTATGAAACGCCGTACATAGGCCACAGTTCCCAAGAAGGTGCGGAGTTCTAACTTATCCTTGGGTGATGGCATCTTGCAGATGGCCTGTATCTTTTGACTGCTGGGCTTGATGCTGTCCTTTGAGACTATGTGTCCCAAGAAGGGTAGTTGCTCACAGAAGAACTGGCACTTGAAGGGCTTGGCCAGCAGTTTGTGTTGTGCCAAGGTTGCAAAGACTGCCTCCAGGTCTTTGTGGTGTTGTTCCACCAAGGGGCTGTAGACAATAATATTTTCTAGGTACACAAGGGCATGCTTGCCTATGTGGGGCGCAAACACTTTGTTCATGAATGTTACAAAGGTGAACGGGGCATTGGTCATGCCAAAGTTGAGTACCACACATTTGTAGGAGCTGTATTTAGTGCAGAAGGCTGTTTTGGGAATGTCTTCCTCCTTGATACAAATCTGATTGTAGCCTGCAGTTAGGTCAATCTTGGAGAAGACTGTGGCTCCTACCAAGGTGTCAAAGAGATTGTCAATCAGTGGTAGTAGATAACAATTCTTGATGGTGACTTTGTTTAGGGCGTGGTAGTCTGTGACCAGACGTAAGGTACCATCCTTTTTAGCCACAAAGAATACAGCGGCCCCAAAGGGAGACTGTGAGGGGCGGATAAGTCCTTTTTCCAATGCCTCCTTGAGGTAGGTGTGTAAGGTGTTGTCCTCATTTGGGGTCAGCCTGTAGATGGGGCGCGCCTTGGGTACAGCCCCCTTGAGTTGGATAGAGTGTTGAATATGCTTCTCAGGGGGCAGCCCAGGTAACGCTTCCTTAAAGATTTCTGGATGGCGGGCCACAATGTCGCAGTCCTGAGGCGTGGAGGTATCCTGGTGGTCTTTGAAGTGTATGATATTGTACTGGCAGGAGTCCCAGTCAATTGACTTCAGGTCTTTCTTTTTGTCCTGGGTCTCTGTGATACGTAAAAAGACGTGGTTGTGTAGCAGTTGGTCCACAAAGTCAGGGTAGATCTGGTGGTTGACACCTTCACGCTTGATGGTCAACACTGAGGTGCCCAGTCTACGTGAGGGTTGTTCTTTTGTAACCATTCTAGTCCCAGTACAATGTCAAACTTAGGAAAGTCAATGACGGGACCTTGGATGGTGGAGTGAAGGTTCTCAAGCATGACGGAGAAGGGGGCAGTTTCCTTTGTCATAGCAATGTGGTGTTCATTAGCCAGGACCACATTTTTAATCCGCAAAGGATTAGTGGACAGCTTGAACTTATCTACAAAGCTACTGTTGACTAAGGTTTGGTCTGAGCCCAAGTCCAGGAGCTCTGAGCCTGTGTAACTGCAAAAGCAGAAAGGATAGGACATCAGTTTATTGGGATGTCTGATGATGGTGTACAGTACTGGGTCCTCTGAGGGCACCTGTATCATTGGGCATTGGTCCACGTCCTTGGGTTGGTATTCATTGTTGGGAAGGTCAGGAGTTGCGTGGGGAGAGCTTGGCTTGCTTAGTGCTCTCCCCGGGCTTTTCCCTCATCTTGGTTGCCTTGCGTGGCGGTGACACAGAAATGAGTACAGTTTGACTGGCCATTGTTTCCATTTCCATGTCCATCAGAACCCGTGGGTTTGTGGTTGGCGTTGTTCCTGTTACTTCCAGGAGGTGGTTGAGCGGAGCGCCTGCTTGGATGGGAATTCTTGGGTCTTTCTTGTTTCCCAGTTTGTGCCTTGTGCAGAGCATTGTATGTCTGTTCTGCTTTTTCTGCTTCACGTTACCGGCTTTGCAGGTTGGTCACTTGATCCAGTTTACATGTCTCATCACATGCAACTTGAGAGCGTCATAATACATGAGGTGTGTGGCTGGGGTGTTAAAGGCCATGTTGGATGGCGCATGAAGGCGGATTTCTTATTAGGCGCAGGTGAGTTCCTTCACGGTGCCTGTCTGGGTCAGGTTCTTCACTTGGAAAATGATCATGAGAGCTGTATCTTTAAGCACAAATCTTGCCAGGAAGTCTTGCTTAAAGGTATCCCAGTTCTTGTCAGTGTGCTCTTCATGCCACTTGTTGCACCAGGTGCCAGCGTCATAGGTCAGGCAAATGGAAATTTCTGCAATCCAAAATTGCTGTGGGCATTCCATCTGAGCTAGCTTGCTCTGGGCAGACTGGATCCATGCGGCAGCTTGTTGTTGTTGGCCCCAGCAAAAGGCCCCAAGGCGGCACTTTGTAGTCTTTGAGCTACATAGGTGGGCATGGTGGTTTTGTCAGCTAGTTTCAGCATCAATGAGGGAGCCTGAAAGAAAACTTGTGCAGACATGGCATTGAAGGCGGGTAGCGGGATTACCGTGTTTTGGTATAGGACAAAACCATCAGGTATCTTGGTACCAGGAGTGTACAGAGTCCAGTTGGGCAGGAGGCCAGACATAATTCTGTCAAGGATTTGTTGGCCACAGCAAGTATGGGCAACAGGCAGAATTTTTCAAGATAAGGTAGGATGGAGAACCTACCTGTGCTACTAATGTTGTAACTATGCTGTTTTAGCAGAGTTACACGGGGAAAATATTTAGAAGATAGATAATAATCTTTATTGTGAGATAGTGATTATATAGTTCATGTGAATCAAGGATAACAGGAATGTGATTGGTGATCACACGGCTGGATGGAAGAGGGGGTTGGCTTGATCCTGGTAATGAGTCAAGCGCCAAAATAAGGTATCCACCATAAAGGATCATCATCTGTTCAGGTTGTTGGATTTGGTAATTTGAGTTGACTTCCTAGTCTGGTTTTGAGTGACCAGATAATTGGATTGCGGGTCACAAACCTGCTTGGTTGGAACCTTGCTGGTGGGTCAAGCCTGCGGTTTTGATAAGACATACATATGCAAATGCATGTTGGTGTGGTTGATGGGTTAGGACCAACAGGTATGTCCCGCAGCCCTGATTTCTTGGGTTGCCCATTCCCGCTGCTCCATCTCAGCACTCAGCACAATTGTGTGCACAGCATTTTGTGTGGCCCACTCCTCCAGCCTGGCCTTGAGCTCTGTCTGGTAGGCATACCCATCTGCAGTGTTCAATATTGCTGAGTAATAATTGACACCCAATGGGGAAACTGCCAATAAAATCCTGACAAAACAATACAAGATTGGGCTGCGCTTGTACACGTCAGACTGGATACACTTCTCTCCATAGTCTTGGATACTTGCAGAAATCTTAGAGTATGATAGGAAGATGACGTCATTACATGCCCTCATTTCTCTCTCTTTAATAAAATTGATGATGATCAAACTTTATGGGTTGGTATCCACCAAACTGGGGCCACTAAGAACCTGATTGGATAGGATTTTGGCGGCAACCACAACTACGTGCATCCAACAATTCACCATTCTTTTGTTGGTAAAGATGCCCTGGAGTCCCAGTTGGAGACAGACCTGGACCAAGGGCATCTGCGGGTCACGCTCCATAATAGCCATCATGAGAGAGTGGGTTTTTTCACCTTTGGTTGAAGTATGGGCACCAGTTGGAGTCTTCTTGGTAGGGGGCCACAGTTGGTGTGGGCTCGCAGGGTTGCAGCCACAGTGGACTTTGCAAAACCCATTGCGGCTGCAATTTCCCTGAGGGACATAAGCATTCCTTGCTTTTTGACCATTTCAAGAACAATCTCCAGAGTTATATATTTCTTCTGTGCCTTGCAGGCTGATTGGCTGGAGGTGGGGTGTGTCTGCCTTGAGAACCAGACAGTGTCATCTGATTGGCTGGAGGCGGGGTATATCTGCCTTGAGAACCAGACAGTGTCATCTGATTGGCTGGAGGCGGGGTGTGTCTGCCTTGAGAACCAGAAAGTGTCATCTGATTGGCTGTTTCTGGATTCTGGCTTCCATTGGTGGCCCCATGGCTCAAATGACTGTTTCCAGATGCCATTGTTGATACAGGATTTGGGTTGGCTGCTGCCTGTTTATGATGGGCAAACAGGGCCATGCTGGAAGTTGCAGGAGAAAGAACACACTACTGGGTGGTGCTTGCAGAAGAGCCTGCAGGTTGGGAGTGGCCATAGAGGGAGGCTTTACCGTTAAGAGACCCAGTGTAGCCCTGCATGATTTTTTCAAGGCCAGGGAACAGCTCATTGACTTGTTTGTTATTGGAAGAAGACATAATTAATTTTATTAAAAAACTTAAACTCAAAAAGAGGAATGTATATTTTAGTCAATTTTATTGTTAAATATGTTAATTTTGTGAATAGTAGGATCTAAATTTTAGCCGCACTAAAATGGAATAGGGTGATTTTTGAGAATGCCTGTGATTCCTAAAAAAATCAGCACAAATCCATTTTAGATCCTTTAACATCCTTTTTGAGACACCCATAAATTATATTTATTTCAAATTCACTGCAATTATGATTTGAAACTTGGTTCTTGGATTTGACAATCCCGCAATTTCAGATTTGTTAATTTTTACATGATGTATATGATTTGTTTGACATACAGGAAATCTCAAATTGTACATAAGACTCCTTTATTTCTGATTCATGTATCCCACATTTGTTTGATGAGTTTTGTCTTTTGTTAGTTGAGTTATCTGCTCAAGAGATTTGAAATTTGCCAATTTAAATAAATCAAAAAAAGTCAAAATAAATGGTTGATTTTATTAAATATTTTATTTTTTCACTCAGCTGAGTTGCCTGCAAAAGTGATTCAAAATTTGGACCAAGGATTTGAAAATCCCGCATTTTTACGTTTAGGTTCTGAATTTACAGCATCTAAATTTACTTTTAATACACACTAAAAAACTAAAACCAATGTATCTTAGTGAATACTAAGCCAATTGTAATGTCCAATAGCTTATTTTAAAGCTGCAGATCAGCTTTACTTTTTGGCCGGATTTTATAATCAAATAATAAATTTTAAAATAATTTTTTTAACTTTACTAAACTTAATAGTGGTACTATAATTATTTAGGTTTAGTTTTTATTTATACTTGGAACAACCAAAATTTTAATTTTAATTTTAAATAAATATAATTGAAATTAACTTTTAATAAAGCAATCAAATAAAATTTTAATTAAACATGTGATAAGTAATCCAAGCCTAAAAACACAACAAAATATATTTGATTAATTTATTAAATTCAACTTTAATTCTGTCCTTGGACAGGGCAACCCCCTAGTATTAGTAGAATAAACTGATAATAATATTATTAAGACTCATTAAAATGGTTTCCATTAAATTTAAAGTACCTAGATATGTTTTTCAGACAATTCCAATAAAAATGATACCAAACATGATAATTCCAGCTGCTCTAGATGCTCAGATATAAAGTTAAGTGCTGGATTTGGGCTCCCATCATAATCAAAGGCATAGACTCAATTTAATATATAAATACACACTAAATACACCAAAAAACTATAAAAATCATATCTCTATAAGTACTAAGCCAATCTTAATGTTTGATAGCTTATTTTAAAGCTACATGTCAGCTATACACTTTGAAATAATTTAGAAAATCAAGCATTAGAATTTATAATTATTATTTTAGCCTTAATAAACTTAATAGCAACAATTCACTTATTTATATTTATTTGTTATTTGTCAGAAATCTGCAGATCATGGTATTTGTTGTGAATTTGAATTCACTAGGGGTTTTAATTGGCCTAGGGAATAATAGTTTATAGAAGGACTCCCAAAAAAGCCTTTGCTTTTGCTTTCAACCTTTAGAGTTCTCTTTACCCAAATATGAGCCAACATCAATATCTGAACCTTCTGGATTCTTACCAGCCTCTCACCACTTGGAGTCTCTCCACTAAGGCTACTAGGATCAAACCTTTGGGTATAAAATTGAATGCCCTTTTCTCTAATAAAATAAGTTTTTTTGCTCATTAATTTTGATATTGAATCTTCAGCGCTTATCTCCCATTTTCTAGGAAGATAACTATTACTCATACTCACATCAAACAGGCTTAAAGCCAGAACCTCAAGTCTTAGCTATTTAAGAATTTTACCTGAGTTCTTTATTATGTCAAATAATAAAGCACAACTTGGCAATGGCTAACATAAGAGGATGTGCTTTGTCACTGTCAGTTGATGTACAGGCACCAGTAGGAGTCTTCTTGAGAGGGGGAACCACAGTTGATATGGGCTTCCAGGTGTCACAGCCCATACCAGAGTCCAGCTGAACTCCCACAGGGGAGGTGGGTCAGGCTGGAAGACCATGTACACAATTGGCACAATACTGACTATATAATGCACAGCAGTGGCTAAGGGGTGCCAACTTTCATTATGGGGCACAATCTGGTCAGTCAGCCCCAGTACTGTAATGTAGATGAACCCCAACTTACTGAAGTCTTGGTCAGGAGGCACATTGGGTAAGGGGGGAGTGGAGGAGATCTCCTTCATGATAGTTGGAATTGAGCCTTTAGAATGGCCAGGAGGAAGATCCAGGTGGTGAGGGTGGAAGAACTCCAAGTCAATGGCGCAAGGTGGCATAACCAGGTGGACAGGAGCAGAGCCAGGAGGGAAAGGATAAGCGTGGATTTATTGTGTAGTAGATTCACAAAGAGATGCAAGCAGAATGTTTATATTGATGCAAAAATAGATGGTTCCTGAAAGAAAATAATGGGTTCTGGGCATAAAGTTGTTTATTTAAGATGTCAACAGTAAGGAGGGCTTTTCCTCCTCATTACTTATACTTACTGAGAAATATTTAGCTTTTTGTGCCACCAGAGGATTGGTGGCATCTTTTTCAGTGATAATTGAAAAATGGCTCGGAAATTGCGCACTAGGACCTGGGGAGGGAAGAAAATTGTGGGGTTAATGTCCACCAGTACCCATTATATGTCCTGGGTCATAGCCAGGGACCGGCTGGAAGGAGTTGTCATTCCCTAGTAAAGGTAGGTGGCTAGCTTGAAGTTTATACTTGGCTTGCATTACTGCAAACTCTTCCAATACTTTTCCTATGACTAGGCAGACATTCCCATCATGTACTTGTACTTCAGCTGGTGCTAGTACCTCTGTGGGCCTGTAATAATCCTTCAACAGCCTAGTAAACTCATTCCCAATAAAATTTCTCCCCCTATCTGTCATCTCAAGGTTTCTAGTTAATCTTTCCCACTCCTCCTGGGAAGTTTTACTAGTGGCAAACCATTGGCAGCTTTGGCAGTAGGTGTCTTCCTCCCCTTGGCTAGGGTAGAAGATGTTGGGCAACTCACTCATAGGGTCTATCTGTACTACTTGGAAATTTAGGCAGGGGTCAAAATGAGGTTTCATTCACTTTCAGAAGAAATATTCCCTTATAAATCTTCTGGTATATGGCCCAGGGGTCTGGGAAACAATTGATATGTGCCAATAATTGGAGTCCTCTAACAATCTCTTGGACTCCTTGTACTTGGTCTTGTGCTCCTGCATCTTAGTCTTGGACTCCTGCTCCTTATCCTAGGCTCCTGCACCTTTATCTTGGTCTCCAGCTCTCTGTATAGTCTTAGTGGCCTTGTTATTCCAATTGGTCCAATCCCAGAAAAGTTAAAGACTGATACCCCTTTTATAGCTCCTTGTTTCAGTCCCTATTTCCTCTCAGATCTTTAGTTTTCCAGGCTTAAACTATCCTGTCTCTTCTGCTATATAACATATTAAACCTTTTAACTTACTTCAGCTAATTAAAACCCTGCCTTTTCTTCTTAATTCTCTCATTTTTTTAGGCTTAACCCCTTCAGTTAAAGCCTTTAAAACCTTGATCAAACAGGCTTTAAGCTGCAGCCAAGCAAGTGCCTGTATTTAACTGTTTTGCCAAATTTTTTGCCCAAATGACTTTCTCTTGACCCTGGTTTGAACCTGGTGTTGTCTTTCCCTGGGTAAACACTTGCTCTGCGTTTTGAACAGTTTTGCTGGGATTCCTATCAAATTTCTCCAGCAAAGTTTGAGCGCTTCCAACTATGTGTTACTTAAGAGATTTTTGAACCCTAATTTCTTCAGTGTTTCTCCAAGTTTCCCCGCATTTTCTTCCACATTTCAGCCATTTGAAGCCACCTGTTGCTTGCTTCTTGCTTCACTTAATCATTTTGGCAAAACTCCAGCCTTTGTCCTTACGGTTTCTCTATTCTGTTTTTGACTGCTCTGGCTCCTTCTCCTTCAATTAATTACTTATAAATTCACAGTGTATTTTCTGTAAATCATTTCCTACCTTCTTCCTATTTCTTATATGATATTTATCTAAATCTTTTTATCATATCTTTTTGGCAGTTTACTTAATTCTTTTATCTGATTCTTTCTTATCATTAATCCTATTTCCAGCAGTCCAAGTCTATCATTCCTGCTCTTTCAGATACTTATGCTGGTCCTTCTTAACCAAATTACAGTCCTTCAGCTAGTCCTTCTCCATGATCTTCCAGCTCTTCAACTAGTCTTCACTATGAATCACCTCAGTTCTATTCCTAACTGTGAACCACCTAGGTTCCATTTTCAGTCCCCATTATTGATACCTCAGACTCTGGCAATAAGTCTACAAGAATATTGCTGTTTGACTGGGCCCCTGCAAGTGACCTCCACTTGGGCCATTCAACCACAGACAATCTTCATGTATGTGCAGTTGTTTCTACTCACTCAGGTGGTTAAGTCTGAGCTTTCAGTTGCAAAGTAACCAACTTTACTTCCCAGAGACCTGCTCATTATCAAGTTCTGCAGCTGCTTTCCCAAGCAGATACCCTGAAGATGTTTCTGGGCATATTCATGCCCCTAATGGTGGCTTCAGGACCTCCCCAAAGCCTCAAGGAAAAAAACAGACAAGGACACCCTACCAGTCCATTAGGTAAGGTGCTCTCTTGCAGACCTCCTGCAAGCGGTCAAGGGATCATGAAGCTACCTCAGCTCCTCCCTTCCCTAGCAGTCCTTAGTGACATTTTAGGTTAAATCACCCATTCTCCCTAGAAGCCAATGTTACCTACTAGGCTAGTACACTCCACACCCCCAGTAGCCCTTTGTTACCTACTGGAAGGAGACCTTATCCTCCCCTAGTAGCCAATGTTACCTACTAGGTTCAGACCTCTCAACCAGCACCCTAGCAGTCAATGTTACCTGCTAGGATGGTTCATTCTCTGCTTTTAGTAGTTATTTTTTACCTACTAGGCAGGCCTTACCTTCCCTAGTAGCCCATGTTACCTACTAGGCCTCTACCTGTCCCAAAACCACTATACTTTGCCAACTTTCAGCATAGAGTCTTTATTGTGGCCAAATCAGCCCTTGGCTGCACAACAGCTTCTACATGGACTTTCACAGGCATTGGCTGGTTCTTCATGATCATGGGTTTGGCTGCAGCATGCTGAGTTGCCACAGCTATTATTAGAACCCACAAGAAATCAAGCGCCCAATTAATCAATCAAACAAACAATTGCTTTCACAATTTACCATTTCCTGATAGCAAGGGGACCCAATTTTGTGTTTAATTTTGGTTCCAGGGTTTTGCAGCACGTGGGCCTCACAAACTGCTGGCCATTTGCAGTCAGAAAGAGGGGGGTTTCTTCTAGGAAGGCAGTTGACAATGGCTTTCACACTGTTGATTGTTTTATCTCAAGGCAGGCTAGCTGATTGTCTAGAGCATTCTGGGCCCTGACAGCAGGGTTGCAGTATAAAGAATATTCCTGACAAAACAGCACAAGGAATTAATGTTTGCAGCACATTTATGTCAAACCATCAAGGGGATTGTTTGCAGCAGTTCCTCCTTATTGGGAGAACTGCTTCAAAAGACGCACAGCAAAAACAAAATTATAAAAATTTAAAGTTTGTTGGTTTGAATTTTTATAGGCCAACCACAGACCACGTGACTGCCCAGCCTGGCAGCTTGCCTGCCCACCTGCTTCCACCAGTTGCCAGCCTGCCTCTGTTGGAGCATCCACCACGGCCAGTCTGTCCCCCCCTGCTCAATGGGGAAACTTCTAAATTGGGGAACCAAAAAAGTGAATTTCTTCATATTCCAATTTGGGGGAACTGCTGCCCAAATTGGGAACCTTTCAAATATGGGAGGGGATGAAAACCCAGCTGCACAAATATTTATATACCAAGTGCAATTAATGAATTTGGGTACATAAAAAAATACCAATCTTCCTCATGCTACTTCCAGCCAGGAATCAATAATACAAAACCACTTGATCCATCCCAGTGCCACCCCAAAAAGGGAATCTCAGACAACACCAAGTGTTTGGGGTTCCCAATCCAATATTTTTAATATTCAGGCCACACCAGGGCACTAGTATATAATAAGGATCAATCACTTGATTATAGTTGTGCTATCATTGAGTGAACTACCCTCAATTATATCACATAAAGCATTTACAGGACTTTATCCCTAAAGAAAGTCAAGACTAATCTTTATATACCCTTTCCCAGGAGATAGAAGGTGAACCACCTGATCTTCTCTGCTGTTATTACAGCCTGCCTAGGAATTGGGGGCCACCAAACCACATTCAACCCATATGGGCCATTCCAAGAATCAAACAAAGAGCACTACTACAAGGAGCCAGTGCAAATGAACCCCTATAAGCTCTACTTCTGGCCTGCACTGGTCTTGTCTCACTCAACCTGGTCCATAGCCTTTTAAACCTTCATGTATTATGTGCTAATGTACTTTGCCAGTAATTTTGAACAATTTAATGTACACTCCAAGGTGTTATGTTGGATATTGATGGTATACCCAATTTTAACCTCCCTGACAGGGTTCCAAGTGTCAAACTTGGCACCCTACCTTGCTAGAATACTCCCCCACATGTTGGGTATTTACATGCAGCCACAGTAGACTTTGCAAACCCCATTACAGCGCTATTTTCCTGAGGGACATAAACATCCCTTGATTTTTGACCATTTCCAGAACAATTTTGGGTGTGATTAATTTTCTTCTTGTCTTTCATGCTGATTAGCTGGGGGAGGAATGTGTCCATCTTGGGGGCCAAACAATGTCATCTGAATGGCTGTTTCTGGATTATCTTTTCTCTGAGTGAAGTCCTAAATTGATTGGCTGCTGCTAATGTCAGTGATGGTGTGTGATTCTTGTTTCCAGTGGCTGTGTGTGATGGGAAAACAGGGTCATGCTTGAGGACACAAGAGAAAGAACACACTCCTGGGTAGTGCTTGGGGAGGGGCCTGCAGATTGGGAGTGGCCATAGAGGGAGGCTTTGCTATTAGAAGACCCAGCGTAGCCCTGCATGATTTTTTCAAGGCTAGGGAACAGTTTGTTGACTTGATTGTTGTTAGAAGAAGAAACAATATTTTTATTAAAAAACTTAACTCAATAATAGGGGTGGATATTTTAGTCAATTTTATTGTTAATTATGTTAAGTTGGTGAATAGTAGGATCTTAATTTTAGCTGTCCTAAAATGGAATAGGGTGATATTTGAGAATGCCTATGATTACTAAAAGAATTAGCACAAATCCACTCAAGATCATTTGACTTCTGGTTTGAGATAGTCATCAATTAAGAAATTTTAAAATTTACCACAATAATAGTTTAAAATTTGGTTCTTGTGTTATAAAATTAACACATTCAAAGCCCTGGATGGGAATCAAACCCACACCACGCCAACAGGCGGGCAAGCGGGTGACAGAAATTTGCCTGCACCTGGATTTGCTTCAAAAAGCAAAAATCCAGGTGCAGGAACTATTCCTGTCCTGGCTGCAGCTGCAGGGCCAGTTCTGGGCCCAAAAGCTACGCCCAAGCCTGGGTGGGTTTGGATGGGCCTGGGCAGGCTAATTTTTGCTACCCAGTGCTCCCAGTTCAAGCCCACCCTCCATTAAGTAATTTGGGGTTCCCAATTTGGAACCCCTTTTTTAATCAAGTTCTTTCACCCCAAAAATGCCTGTCAAGCCAGTCCCAGAATGGTGATCAAATTGGGAAAACCCCATGACTCCTGCAGCCAAACCTTCCAGAACCAATGACCAGCCAGGCCAAGATGGGCCACCAACAAGTCAAACAACTGTTCCTGAAGACCCCAAAAATGACCATGAAGCAGCCAACCAAACACCAGAACCTGAGATTCTAAGCCTTGCCACACAGATAGCACCAGAAGAATACCCAGAGTGTAAAGTTCTGTGGCCCACCTTTGGCCCTGAATTGGGATATTTTTACCAGATCATTGAAAAAAAGTGGCCTGTGTGCAAGCAAAACCCCTCCAAAACCTGGAGGACCTGGCCCACACGGTAGATGAACGCTTTGTGTTGGCTTTCCCGGCCAAAGCCCCAATTCTTCCTTTAGAGTCCCCTCCAACTGCAGAGGAGACGCTAATCCAGCTAGATTGCTTGCTGTCCTGGTGTCACCCTGTTCTAAGACAACTAGCGGACCAACGGGAAAATGTGGGCCACATGACGCAGGGTAGGCTTAACCCATGGCCCAGGAAAATTGGGTATCAAATCCTGCAATCAGTGGTATCCCAGGCAACCAATTCCTCCGGTCTGGAGGTCCCTCAGCCCAAAATAATTGGGTTCAGGAGCCCTCTGGTTGGGACGTCAGAGGAAGGCATTAGGGGAAATGCACACCTTAAGTCCTTGGAAGGCTCCTAGCCAATTGGGGGACTGAGCCCTACATCCTGGCCTGCTTCTCCTATTCTCTTGGTCAAAAACCAGGGGAAGATTGGCCAGTGGCTTTTAATGGCCTCCCTTTAGATTGCCTTCCAATAGCCCCTTTCAAAAAACTCCTGGTCCTTTCACCCCCCTCTGCATATAATGGAAGCATGGGCCGTCAGTTCCCTTGCTTACCAATTCCAATTGTTGAATAAAACTCCTGACTTTTCAAATCTTTTTGTATTTAGAAGTTTTATTTAATAATAAAGGTTATTGTCCCAACTCCTGCTGCTGTCCCCGCCTCCTGCTTTTCCCTGGTCTGCCTGTCTGCCTGCCCGTAGTTTTTGTTGGGAATTGTCCCAAGAAAATCTGAACCTGGCCTGTACCCTTTTACTTTCCCAGAGCACTTGGACCGTCTGCCCGGAAGTTCAAGTAAAAGGGACCCCTCTGATATCATGTTTTATCCTTGGTATAAGGTGGCTATGTGAATATTGGTGCCTATCTCTCTATTGTTCTGGTCCTCTAGCCCTATCTTTAGGAGCAAACTTTCCCCGATTTCTCAAACTCCTGGTTTTGCTCCTGGTCTGCTTTCTAATGTCATCAGACATCTCAACCAGGTCCCCACCAACTTAGCATCCTATGTTTTGTTCCCTTGGTCAGCCTCTTACCCCGAGGGATTGTTGCCCCCTCCAGAATCCAGAACTACTGAAACCCCTTTTTATGACTTGGCCAATCCTCTCCCCACAGCAGTCTCAGCAACTCCCTACCCTCCTTGCGCCAGATCCCTGTATTAGGTCCAGATGCTCCTCCCACTTGGGATCACTATCTGTGGTTGCTTACTGGGGCCTTGGTCATGGCCTTGGATGCATATTTCCCCCCTTTCTCAGCTGGTCACCTTTAGTAGGCCCCTTTGAGCGGCTATCCCAGTCTTACACTGGATGGCATCTTGGTGGTTGGTCCCACCAGGATGGGAGCCAGAATTTGTTAGTCTAGCCCCCTCTCTTACACAGAGGCACTTATATGTGAGTAAGTATATAAGTCAAAAGCACCTTAAAAAGTTCTGTATCATCATCCTTACCAATAAAGTTGTTATGAACCTTTGATTCATCCATCTGATTTCTTACATATTTTTGATACTCTTCCATCTGCAATTGCTCAAGCGTCAGCACCCATCCTCAGGAATTGATAGCCAAGCAACAGTTGACAAAACCAAAGCCTTTTACTACTATCACCCTCCTGATGCTCCATTTGGCCCTGTGTACTTCACTGAGTATCCCCACAACCCTGATTGCAAACCCTGGACCTTGGAAGACTTGCAGTGGTACACCTGCCCAGAAGCTCCCAAGGATCCATATTAAACTGTCTGTGACGGCAGAGAAATCACTATATATCCTTTGATCTTCAACAGGAAACACAACAACCCTGCCGCCTACTTGATCCCAATGGAACCACCCCCAACGCCCAAACCAACCATCTCAACCCCACCCACTTCCAATGCTGCTGGCCAGAGTAGTCAATTACTGGGAGTGCTATACCTGGTGCTCACAGGATTGATTGATTTATTCTGCCTTGCCAGCAGCCGGGCCCTGGGCTGTGGCTGGGAAGGCCTTTTCCTACCTGATAAAGTTAGGTCCCATCATCTGGTGGGCCATGCCAGTACCTGCCTCTACTCTTTTCTCACCTGCAGGAGCATTGCGGTACTCCTGGTATCCTGACATCTTGGATTTAGCAATCCCACAAATTCATATTTGTTAAGTTATTTATTGTTTTATATTATTTAATAGTCTTACAGATGTCAAGTTTATACTTATGGGAAGTATAATAAACAAAATAAAGGGGAATATTAAGAAAAGAATGATAGTTTATTTGATATGAATATAGGATATTATATAGTATCATAACAAGCCACATGTTGTCCATGTACATTATGGAGGTCATGGGGCTTATCTGAGTAATGTTCCTCTTGAGTCACAAGGCTTAATCAAGTTGTGTTTCATTTAGGACCTGGATTGAGTGATCCCCGTCATAGTTGGTTAACTGATAATGGTGCCACCAGTTTATTGACTGGGTGGTGAACCACTTGGTGAGCTGCTTGGTGATTTACTTGGGGCATTAATTCCCCAAGAGGGAGTAATCAAAGATGTTGCAACACAGAAAATACCAAAGTGTACATTAGAATCCTGCATTTCTAATTCACATATATTGCATTTGTTTGCTTTGTTTTATCTTTAGTTAGTTGAGTTATCTGCAGTAGGAATTCTAAAAAGTTCAAATTTAAATAAAAAAATTGCAAATCAAATGGCTGATTTTATTAAATATTTTAGTTTCAATCAGTGGAGCTGCCCTCAAATGTGATTTGAAATTTGGACCAAGGATTTGAATTTCCCATATTTCTGCCATTAGGTTATGAACTTACAGTGCTATTAATATCTGTCCTTTCCTCATTGACTGTTGTCTTCCAAGATGTAAATACTGGACTATATTTAGTTCAGTTGCAACACACCGTTTCCCCAATTTTGACATCAGAGGGCCTAGAAAGCAGCACAGGGGCCGCAAATTTGATGCAGAAGATCACAAAATACTGCACAGCCATATAATCCAAAATTATCTTCAATTTCAAAAATAATCAATGCAAAACTTAAAGCTTGATATTTATTTTTAAGATATATAGTTTATTGAACTACTGCTTTAGTTCTAGCATTTTTCAGGTATTACAATGTTTGGCAATATTAATGATGTAGCAAGGGGCAATGTTTGTCACCATGCCTCCAGACATGAGTGAAAAACAGATTACTACATAAATCAAGCTTGGCACCAAAAAACTCAAAATTATCTGTTTTTGAGTGTTTGAGCCTTTTTAAGCCTTTTTAACCTCATTTGAAAATCCTGACAGAACTTTCACATGCTTTGCCACACCCCAATTATTGTTGATGGCCTGATTCAAATCAGTCATCTTCTGAAGAAGCTGTTTCTGAGCTTGATGCTACTGATGATTGATTTTCTACAGGTGGGCAATTCTAACCAGGATAGCATCACCTGTGACATTTATGGTGGAACTGCAACTCAGTCACAGCTTGCACTTTTCATCAGGACAAACTAATGGTATTACATGTGCCTGTCAATTTATAGGGTTTGAAATCACCTGAATTTTCAGGAGACCCTGGTTGGCACATCAGAATCTGGGATTGGGCAGGCCCCAGGCCAGGTGGGTGGGCGGGCAAAGCCTACCAAAGGATTAGCACTAACTTGAATAGGTACACCATTGATCTTGCAAAACAGGGCTGGTGGCAGAAACTATGATGTCTATCACCCCAAAAAGGGTGATATACACTATTTTAAATAGCTTGTTGGTATTGTCCATGAGAAAGTTGGCGTCAAACGCAGGCATAGGTTTGGGCATGAGAGGGGGTTTCATACTCAGTTGGTAGGCAGGGAAGAAGTTATATTTATCTCTGAATAAGTGGGGCTCAGTAAAATGCCAGGTGTCTTTTTGATTAAATCTGATCAACTCCTTAGTGAAATCCAGAGGGTTGCTTGCTAGTATTTTCTCAGCGGTGTAATATTTGTACCCAGATTTTAATGAGTACTCAGTAAAGTAGACAGGCCTGTAAGGGGCACCTTGAAGACAGAAAACTGCAGGTGGTGGGGCTGGGAGAGAGGAAGAACTGGTACTTGACTGGCAGAAGGCTAAGATCAAATGTGGGAATAATTAGGAGAACCAATATCTCATAATATTTATCTCAAAATAATGATAAAGTCTGGTGTGGAATCTAGGGGTTCATATAGTACCTCTCTGTCAGAATTTAGCTCTAATGATCAGGGTTTTAAAATTAGGAAATGGGAAGTTGGGCAAGTGGTTTTCCTGTATTTAGGGGCAGCAAAATAGCACAAGTGCAGGGCAGATGTTCATAGGTCAAATCCTTCAGAAGGATTATAAGAGACTTCTGTTCCAGATCATTATTCCTGATGGCAGTATGGTGGTCATTGTGCTCTTCATGGGTGGAAATTTTATTGATTAATAGGGCAGGTGTCAGGCTCATCAGTTAAATAGCTGTGGCCCATTTATCTTGTTTGGGACAGTGGCTGTAAAGCTCTGTTAGGGCCACATCTGATACCTTTGTGTTGTGTTGTTTGCATCCTAGGATATCTGCAAGTCAAATCCTGGAATATTCAATCCCAAAAAAAGACAGGCAGGTGAGCCTCAAGCCTTCTGGGCTGGTAGCCCACAGTTCAAATTAGTTGGGGTTCAAATCCTATTCCAACCCTTGAGTTTTGGAAAGAGGAAAAATGACATTCCTGACATGAATGCCACTTCTATACTTTTCATATTTAGAAAAGATTTTTCAGGGCCCAGAATGCCCTGGGTAACCAGCTGGCCTTCTTAGAGGCCAAACAACCCACAGCCTGGAAATCTTTAAAAAAATGTCTTTTGGAGCAAGAAAAACCCCCTTTCAATTAAAAAATGGCCCAGGATTTGAGAGGCACACAAGCCTTGAATCCCTGGCTTTGATTTTATTAACAAATTTGGCCCTCTTAATTATCAGGAAATGATACATTAGGAGTGCAATTGTTTGACTGCACAATTGAGGGCTCAATTGCTTGCAGGATCTATAAATAGCTGTGGCACCTTGGTATGCTGCAGATCAAGCAAGGTTCCTGTTATACTGGCCAATAATAATCCATCCCTAAGCTCTAGTGCACAATTCCTGGGCAAAATTGCCAGTTTGACTTAAAATGTTGCTACCAGATCCCTTGTGGCACAAAAGGCTTCATCTTCACCAGTAAATATAAGTAGTGAGGAGGAAAATCCCTTCTTACTGTTGAAATCTTAAAATAAACAACTTATATGCCCAAGACCCATTATTTTCTTGCAGAAATTATCTATTTTTGCTCTAATATATTTATTCTGTTTGTATTTATTTGTGAATCTACTACACACTATAAACACACCTATCCATTCCCTCTTGGTTCAGCTCCCATCACTTTGGCCAAACTGTCTAGAGTTCTTGACTTGGAGTTCTATCATCCCCATCACCTGGATTTTCCTTCTGGCCACCCAAGAGTGACTATACCATCCAGCATAAAGGAGATTCCTACTGCTCCCCCTACCCAATGCGCCTCCTTCTCAGGATTTCAGTAATTTGGGGTTCATCTATATCACAGTATTAGGGCTGGCCAACCAGGTTGTGCCCCATACTGGGAGTTGGCGTCCCTTAGCCATTGCAGTCAACTACCTAGTCAGAATTGCGCTTATTGATTACATGGCCTTTCAGGCCTGTCCTGCCTCCCCTGTGGGAGTCCAGCCAGACTCTGGTATGGGCTGTGACAGTATGTCAACCATAACAAAATTAGTAACCCTGAGCCCCTATTCTTCTTTGATTATAGGGGCATCTTGTATGCTTTTATTTTTTACCTCAGCTTACTACCTAAGACAATATATGACCAAGAAACAAGAAACAAGAAACAAACAAAAGCCAAGAAGGAGTTGTTGCCAAGCCATCCCAGGTTCAGACTGTGACCAGATCCACCTTGAACCACAATACTGCTGCCCCTACAACCTTTCCTGACCTGCCAAAAATGGACTTGGCTGGTTTCAGAAAAGGAATGATCATGATCAATGTCCTGTTTTGTGCCCACCCCAGGAGCTTCAGAGACAACACTCAGAAGGTTATGATGGTGGTTGCCCAACTGAAGGATGACGCCAGAGAAACCCTCTTGATCAGCCTAGAGGAAGACCCAGACCTAATACTCTCCTAAAACCAATTCCTGGAGAGAATGAACTCTGCAACTACCCCTGCTGGGGCCAAGATCTGAGCCTACATGGGGCTCATCTGCCTGACCCAAGGAAGGGATAATCTGGAGACCTACATACAACAATTCCTACGCCTGGCAGAGGCCAAAAAGATTCCTGAAAACATATCAGGATTGCATTTCAGAAACGGTCTGAACCCACATCATGCCAGCCTAATGAGACACCACCAATGAGATCTCCCCAAAGACAAGCTCCTGGCTATTGCCTGAGGCATGGACTTCAGCCAATAACAAGGATACCACACCAATCAACCCTGGAACAACCAGACCCCTAGTGCAAGTAGCCCCATTTGAACATGACCCCTGAAGAGTACCAACACCACATCAGAAGTGGGCTATGCTTCTATTGCCACCAGAGTGACCACCTATCTAAGGATTGCACTAGACGCTTCAACAGAACCCAAGGGGCCACCAATTCAGCAATAAACAACACTTCCCAGTATTATCCTATCATTGACACTACCTTATATTATCATGACCATGAGGTGAACACTGTAGCCCTCCTAGACAGTGGGGCAATCCTCAATTACATGGAATGTAGTCTAGCTGAGAAACTGGGTGTGCCAATCTAGGGAAACTCCTGACTGGTAACCTTGGGTAACAAGACAACAGACCTGTCCCACAAATGCAAAGAGTCTGTCTCCCTGAAGCTAAATGGGAAAATCCTGCCCACCAGATTTCACGTCATGGAGAATCTTCCCAAACCTGTAGTGATAGGGTTTGAATGGTGGGTTGACCACCAATTGAACTTGGACTATAAGAACCATCAGGTGACTGTCACTCATGAGATCCAAACCTTAGAGGTTCCCTGTTTGAACCCTCAGCAGACTCCTGAGCTAAACAACATCACCATGGAACCCTGCAAAGCTGATATCCCAATTTTTTTGAAGCCTTGGGAGTCCATCTTCTCAGAAGAAGAAGCCACAGCCTTGCCTAAACACAGTCAGTTTGACCACGCTATTGACCTCCTCCCCAAAACCCAACCTAAGCATGGACCTTTCTACAGTTGTAACATGAAGGAACAAGCCGCCTTAAGAGAGTACTTGGACAATATGTTGAAGAAGGGATATATACATGCCTTCAAATCTCCTTGTTCATCATCTTTACTGTTTGTTAAAAAGAAGGGTGGCAACCTACGTCCTTGTGTCAGTTACCAGGACCTAAACAGCATCACTGTAAAGAACAGATACCCTGTACCCAATGCTGAAGACCTCTCAGACCAGCTTTCAGGAGCCAACATTTTCTCAAAGGTTGATTTGAGGGATGCCTTTAACCAGATCCGGATCAGGCCTGGCAACAAATGGAAGACTGCTTTCAAGACTAGACAAGGCCTCTATGAATACTTGGTTATGCTGTTTGGGTTGTGCAACGCGCCCAGCACCTTTCAAACTATGGTGGACGTGATATTGGGAGGACTCAAGGATCAGTGTTGTGTAGCCTACTTAGATGACATTCTCATCTACAGCTTCACCCCTGAAGAGCATGTCAAACACCTCAAGCTGTCCTGCAACGCTTCAAGAAACACAGACTCTTTGTTAAACTCCAGAAATGTGAGTTTTTTCAAGAATAAGTAGAGCTCTTGGGGTACAATGTACTGAAAGGAGGATTTGCCATGACACCCAACAAAATAGAGACTGTGACATCATGGCCTGAACCTAAGAACTGCAAGGAGGTCAGAAGTTTTCTGAGCTTTGCAAACTTCTGCCGGGAGTTTGTCCAAAAATTTTCTTCAATCTGCTTGCCCTTGACCCGCCTCACCTCTGAGAAACACCCCTTTGTGTGGGATGACACCGCCAGATCTGCCTTTGAGTTGCTAAAGAAAGTCTTTGTTTCTGCTCCTGTCTTAGCAATGCCAGTTTACAATAAACCCTTCATTGTGGAGACAGATGCCTCTGACTTTGCATTGGGGGGTGTTGCTTCAGGAGGGGCATGATAGTAAGCTGCATCCTGTAGCTTACTATTCAAGGAAGTTCACTCCACCTGAGTTGAACTTGTTACAGTAGAAAATCAAATGGAAGGGATAGTGCGCCCTTGTAAAACCCAAAATCAGCAAAGAACCACAGCCAAACCCTTGAAAGAAATAGACAACTGAAATGATGTCATAGACAAAAAATGGGTCAAAGCTGGGTTGCCCAAATAGCCCTGGAAAATCTGGTCCTGCCTTATTTTTCCCTGAATAATTATGACAAGAAAATTACGCAATATACACTATTTGGGAATGGCAGCGCTCAACCTGCTGGCTGCCAAAATTTTCCAAATTATGACGTCATTGACTCAAATTCCAATGCAGGACCTCCAACTGCTGAAAACATTCTTGCCAGCAAATCAGATGCTGCGGAATTACCTCTTTCCCCATCCTGAACTCCTTTAAGACTTCCCAATTTCCCCTCTAGAAACTTGTTTCTAGATAGCTTAATTACACTCAAATAAAGAGAAAGTTTCCCAAAAAATGTGGGATCATTTGGGGCTGTTTGCCCCTGTCTTCAAGGCTGCCATTGATACCATGGCTGTGCCCTTTACATGTTGACACTTTCAGATTCTTTCTCTAATTTACCCCTGCAAATCATTTGTATCCTGACAATTTTGACCTCCATCTTCTGCTACACTACCACTGGTGCCAAGATGATTAAACCATCCTCCCAATTTGGTCTCCTGTTGCTCAAGCAACTCACAATTTGTTTACTGTATCCTCATTGTTTGTCCTTGAATCATGCAGCTCACCATTTTGCTCTAACAGAGCTACCCCATCTACAATAAAGAGATGCTTGCTCTCATCCAGTCCTTGAAACATTGGAGAAGATACTTGTGTGACGCCAACCACCCAGTAAGAATCATGACTAATCACAAGAACCTGATATACTTCTTCAAACTGCAACAACTAAACCAGCACCAAGCTAGATGGGCCTGTTGTGTATATACTTCTGGGAAGTATAATAAACAAGATAAAGGGGAAATTTAAGAAGAGAATGATACTTTATTTGATATGAATATAGGAATATATATAGTATCATGAAAAGCCACATACTGTCCATGTATTTCATGGAAGTCATGGGGCTTATCTGAGCAATGTTCCTCTTAAGTCACAAGGCTTATTCAAGTTGTATTCCTCTTAGGATCTGGATTGTTTGATCCCTGTAATAGATGGCCAAATGATAGTAGTGCCACCAAATTAATGGTTGATCAGTGCGCCATTTGGTGACTCATTTGGTGAACTACTCAGGGTGTTAATTTTCTGAGAGGAAGTAATTGAAGATGTTGCAACAGGCCCTATTCCTAGCAGATTATGACTTGTCAATCATCTACAAACCTGGCAAGATCAACCTTGTACCTGACGCCCTAAGCCAAAAAGAAGACCTTTTTCCTAGCGCTAAAGAGATTGAGGAATTCAACACTAAATACTTGCTTTCTCCAAACATGATTGAGCCAATGCTCCTATTCCTGGGACTAGCCAGTAGAAGGGAAGAAATCCAACTAGCTCAGACCTTAGACCAGCACTTCATCTTCATCATGGAAGACTTGAAGAAAGATATCAACAGCCAATACTACCAAACAGGTTACTCCTTACACAAAAACACCCTACAACTACACAGACACACCTACATACCAGAAGGTACACTGCGCTTAGAGATACTGAAGGAATACCACAACTCCCTCATGTCAGGACACCCTGGGCGTACAAAGACTCTCAAAGGAATCCAGAGAACCTACATGTGACCCAGGATGAAGCCAGAGATTGAAGGATACCTCAGTGGTTGCAAGACATGTGGATGTACCAAGCCTAAGCAAGGAAAGCCAGAAGGATTACTACAACCCCTCCAGATTGCAGAAGGCCCTTGGAATTCAGTATTCATAGACTACATTGTGGAACTTTCTAATTAAAAGGGATTCAATTCCATCTTTTTAATTGTCAACTGTTTCATCAAAATGGCTCACTTCATACTGACAACAACCAAAGCAACTGCAAAGGAAGCAACCACCCTATTCAGGAACCTAGTATTCATGAACCACAGGCTCCCACAAGAAGTGGTCTCAGACAGAGGCCCTCAATTCACCTCCGAATTTTGGGCTCAAATCCCAAAAGGCTTGGGAATAAAAAGATTGTTGTTCACTGCATATCATTCTCAGAGCAATGGGCAGACTGAGAGAGTAGACCAGGTCCTCAAACAGTATTTACAATGCTACGTAAACTTGAAACAGAACAACTGGGTAACATACTTGCCAATGGCTCAATTTGTGTACAACAACCAAGACCACAGCTCCACTGGTATTTCCCCCTTCAAAGCAAACTACAGATTCAACCCCACATGGGACGTCCCTCCCACAGAGGAAGCCAACAACCCAGGTGGACGTGATTGGGTCAGCAACATCCACATGTGCCAAGAAGAATGTGCCCAGAGCCTGAGAAGAGCAGTACAAGTGTACAAGGACTTTGCCAATAAGAAACAAAAACCTGGTCCTCCAATTGAATTAGGAGACCTTGTGTACCTCAGCACAAAGAACATCAAAACCACTGCCTTGTGCGCTAGCTTGAGTCCTCAACAAACAGGTCCTTACAAGGTCTTACAGTGTATTTGTGCCGTAGCGTACCAGTTATAACTGCTCCCAGATGGAAGATTCATGATTTATTCCACCAATCCCTGCTATCAAAAAATAAAGGAACTTCTCTCCTGCACCAGATAGTGAGAACGGCTCCCCCTCTCATCAAAGTAGGAAGCTTTATGGAACACAAGGTTGAAGCCATCCTGGGACACAAACTCTGATATCAAAACCCCATTTCCTGGTCAAATGGAAAGGGTACCCCAATGAAGAAAATACTTGGGAACAAGAATCCAACCTGGAGAATGCCGCTACTCTGATGAAGGAATACAAGTCTCAGAATAAAGAGTCATGCTCTTCAAGCTCAACTATGATAGGAGATGATGTCAGGGCCCAGAATGCCCCGGAAAACCAGCCGGCCTTCTTAGAGACCAAACAACCCACAGCCTAAAAATCTTTACCAATTGTCTCCCAGAGCAATAAAATCCCCTTTTGATTAAAAAATGGCTCAGGATTTGAGAGGCACACAAGCCTTGAATCCCTGGCTTTGATTCTATTAACAAATTTGGCCCTCTTAATTATTGGGAAATGATACATCAGGGGCGCAATTGTGTGATTGGGTGCTCAATTGCTCATGGGTTCTATAAATAGCTGTGGCACCTTGGAATTCTGCAGCTCAAGCAATATTCCTGTTATTCTGACCAATAATAAACCATCCCTAAGCTCTAGAACACAATTCCCAAGCAAAAATGCCAGTTTGACTGAAAATGTTGCTACCAGATCCCTGGTTGCACAAAAGGCTGCATCTTCACCAGTAAGTATAAGTAGTGAGTGTTATAACTGTGCTGTTTTAGCAGAGTTACAAGGGGTAAAATATCTGGAAACTAGATAATATTCTTTATTGAGAAATAAGTATTATATAGTCATTGTGAATTGTGGATAGTAAGGACATGATAGCGCTGATCATACAGTGGGATGATGGAGGGGGTGGCTTGATCCTTGTAATGAGTCAAGCGCCAAAATAAGTTATCCATTGGAGGGGATCAGCTTCTGTTCATGTTGTTGTATTTAGAAATTTGAGTTGGCTTCCTAACCTGGCTTCAGGTGGCTGTATAATTGGATTGTGGGTCACAAACCTGCTTACTTGGAACCTTGCTGGCGGTTCAAGCCTGCTGTTTTGATATGAGGAGGAAAAGCCCTCCTCACTGTTGACATCTTAAAAATAAACAACTTTAAGCTCATGATCCATTCTTTTCTTGCAATAACTATCCATTTTTTGCACCAATATAACTATTCTGTTTGGATTTATTTGTGATTCCACTACACTTTACAACCTCACACATCTGATCCCTCCTGGCCACCAAGAGTGATCATTTCTCCTTCCATGCTGAAGATTTCTCCCACTCCCCCCTGCTAATTGTGCCTCCTGCCCAGGATTTCAGTAAGTTGGGGTTAATCTATATCACAGTATTGGGGCTGGCCAACCAGGTCTTCCCCATACTGGGAGTTAGCATCTCATAGCTACTACAGTCAACTACCTGGTCAGAATTGCGCCTATTGCGTACATGGCCTTCCAGGCCCGGCCTGCCTCCTCTGTGGGAGTCCAGCTGGACTCTGGTATGGGCTGTGACAAGATTGTCTGTGGTCAAATATCTTGTTTTTACACACTAGTAGTCATAATGATAGGTTTGGGTTGTTCTTGATATACTAATTATTTTCTGTTTGCCCTTTGATTAGAACAGATATATTAGGAAGGAGCCATATATTTTGTGCATTCTTTGTATTTTGAATCAAGATTATAAATCATATAATTCTTGATTCAACTTGGGATCAAGTCAAGAATTTTTGTGCTATAAAATCCTAATATTTCTATATATGCATGTCTAATTGAATAGGGATACACACCTTATATTCCTCAATATGTTAAGGCATCTGGGAGAAATCACAAACCATGCAATCTCATTGATAGCATATATTGTCAAAACAACAGGGTTGACCCCCCAGCAAAGTTTTGCACATGAGACCCCATGCCACTGTTGTGGTGATGTTTAAATAAACTTTCATTTAGTGTATCACTTCAAATTCTACTCTGCTAAAACCAATGTATTATTTCAATATATTAGTGAAATGCAATCACAATTCTTGCATCCAATCTTTT